>CAKOAT010146265.1:119315-296006 GCA_932364175.1 Eruca vesicaria subsp. sativa | reverse complement strand
AGTATGAGCTGTGGAGTCTTGTTGGTGCACAACCTTTGAGGTTTTCACTGTTAGAGTTTTAGTACATAACTAAACTAAACTGCGAGTACACCGAGGACCTTGAGATACCAAACTGTTCTGTTACAAAGGAGTTGACTGCTTTCTGGGAGTTCATGTTGAAGCTGGGCCAACTACTCAACAGATAATAGCAGAATTTGAGAGAAGTGAAGGGTGGTCTCTGGATGATGCAAGCGGCTCGGGTACCTTGCCATTTTCACTGGATACATTGAAGGGAGAAAGTTTTCAACCCCTACACGGGCTAGTCTGGCAAGGCTAGTGATGGATCTAGAACGGTTTGAGAATTATCCATGGGGGAGAGTCACGTTTAAGGTGTTGATGGAATCTGTGAAGGGCAAAGATATATCGGGTTGTTACACCATTTCTGGGTTTATACAAGCTCTCTAGGTCTGGGTGTACATAGCTCTGCCGAAATTGGGTGCTAATTATGGTAATCCCATACCAAACAGACTGTCTCCACCGATACTGGCTTACAAGGGTGGCAAAGGACGAAGATACTTTAAAGAAGCTATTGAAAGACAGGTATTTACTTCAATCAAAAAGACTTTTTGAAAACTTATGATTAAGTCGTCTGGAAAATCTTCCAACTGGACGACTTAGTAGAGGACTTATAATTAAGTCGTCTGTAAAGCCTTCCAGCTGGATGACTTAGTAGAGGACTTATAATTAAGTCGTCCGGGAAAACTACCCAGACGACTTAATAATAAGTAGTCTGCTAAGTCATCCAGCTGGAAAACTCAATGTGGTAATGGAGCCTTCTCAGAACATGATCCCTCATCTGCTTGTTGAGTAAGCTACCTCTAATGAGCTGCGTGCCCAATACTCCCTGGAGCCATTCACATTTAAACGTGAACCCAATGTGCCTCAGACCCGAGATGGTGATTATGGCGTCTACACTGTAAAATACATTGAATGTCATGCCCTTGGGCTGCCATTTAATCCAAAAGACTTTGCTAAGGCCAACGCCAACATGAAGGCTATTAGGGATAAGATGGCGGTGGATAAATTTAATGAGCTCCCTCGCCAGCATGAGAAGGAAAACAAGGATAATTTTGAGGAGATGGTGCTTATGATTAGGCTGATGTTTGTATATTTGTATTCGAACTTGATTAGGCTGATGTTTAGGATGTTTGTATGTATGTTTTGTTTGTTGTAACCTTATTTTTGCACAGATGAGTTTCAATTAATTAGGCCGATGTTTGTATTTTTGTCGGAACCTCCTTTAATTTGGTAGAAGACTAATAATTAAGTCGTCTGAAAAGTCATCCAGCTGGAAGACTTTCCAGATGACTTAATTATTAGTTGTCCGAGAGACTAACACAAATTCTTAATACATACTCATAAAGTCTGGACGACTTAGTAGAAGACTAATAATTAAGTAGCCTGGAAAGTCATCCAGCTGGAAGACTTTCCAGATGACTTAATTATTAGTCATCTGAGAAGACTAACACAAATTCTTAATACATACTCATAAAGCCTGGACGACTTAGTAGCAGACTTATAATTAAGTCGTCTGGAAAGTCATCCAGCTGGAAGACTTTCCAGATGACTTAATTATTAGTCGTCTGAGAAGTCTAACACAAATTAATAACATTTACTCATAAAGCCTCGACGACTTAGTAGAAGACTTATAATTAAATCGGCTGGAAAGTCTTCCAGTTGGAAGACTTTCCAGATGACTTAATTATTAGTCGTCTAAGAAGTCTAACACAAATTCATAACACAAATTCTTAATACATAGATTCATAACAACAATTCTTAATACATAAATTCATAACAAAAATTCTTAAATACATAGATTCATAACACAAATTCTTCTGGACGACTTAATTAAAGGTCATTCTTTACATTGTGCTTTTGTATGGCCAGTTTCTCTGCATACTGAGCATCTATAAACCATGTGTTTCTTCCGGGGTTTGCATTCTCTCATCCGGGATAGCTCTAACCAAAATTGCCATCTTGATTTCTTCTGTCTCCCCGGACCATGCTTTTTGGCCGGAGGATCCCATGTGCGTTCTGTGGGAACCAAAAATCACACCGTCGATTTCCGTAAAATAAGGAAACTTAGGAAAACCCTAATTTTCCAGAGGACCCGGATCTCTGCGAGAGACAACGACAAGTAACCAAATAAATGCGGAAAATATGAAAACATGATAAAACGATTTATAAAAGAAAGTCAATCTTATTTCGAAATCGCGTAAGAGCATTGCTATCTTTACAAGAGATTTACAAAGGCTTTGGCCGCAAGGTTCATCAGCGAGTTATCAACATAAAAACCCTAAACCTAGTCGAGTCGCAGATCGATAACAAAAGAAGAAAAAATATAAGAAAAAGAGAGTTTGATTGATTTCGGACTGAACCTTATGAAAGGCTGCCTACGTACCCCTTTCGAGGATCAAGTCGAACGTAGTATTGGTAGATCTGGACAAGAGATCGAACTGCCTAGGCGAGTTCGTCTAGTGATTGAGTGCCACTCATAGAAACCTAACTTGTCGAGAAATAAGCCTAAGTTTCTAAGTGCAGAGAGTTCTAAGTCTAACAGAGTTGTAAAAATCGTCCCCCTCTTCTGTCCTTTGGCTGCTTAGATCCCTTGATTTAGGGTTCCTTACGCGGTTTAGTCATTCCTTTTCTCCCAGATTTGAGTTTATCGAGAATCTTTCATTTATCTCGATCTTTCCATTTTTCCTGTGGAAATCTTCTATTTATCCTCAAACTTGACATTTATCCCCAAATTTGACATTTATCTTTTTTATGCAAGTAAATCATCAAACCGCGTCGTATCTTTGGGCTGGATTTCGTTTAAAGTTGCGAGTAGACTTTTATCGCGTTTTAGGACTTTCCAAGCCGTTTTGCGATAAAAACCGTTTTACGATTTTTAGACGAGATCTTTTCCGGAAACGATGTCGTTTTACATAAGTATCTCGAGTTAATAGCATAGTCTGGCAATGTTCGATGTTTTGTTTAATTGTTGCCGTTTTCTACGATTTACTCGAGGTTTTTACTAAAAACACGCTTTTTACGATTTTTTTATAAAAGATCTCGAGTTTATTGTATAATCAGTCAACGCTTGATATTTTGTTTAACCATTTCCATTTTATACGATTTACTCGAGTCCTTCCGAGAAAACAAGACTTTACAGTTTTTATCGTAAAACTTGATTGATAGGACGGATCGAGATGAAACAAGAGACGTTTCAACCATGGTTCAGAACACGATCAAACCGAAGGACGTATGCTTCGTGTTGGGAATGCAGAGAGCATGCTTCAGGACGGTCAGCTCGACGTACGTAGTACTGAACCGGGAACGGTTCAGCTCGCCGTACGGCGAGCTGTCGTGAGATGGCCAGCTCGCCAGCGAGCTGTTCCGAGACCGACCAGTTAGCCGTACGGTGAGCTGAACCGGCTGGTTTGGCTCGTCGTACGTTGAACTTGGTTTGGTCAACCCTGCTCGCGGTTTACGGTGGATGCGGTTTTTTGTGGTTTTTCGCTTAACTTGGGCAATCGTGTAATAGGTCATTGTTTCGTTCGTTCTATTGAGATGACGTTTTCCAAGTTTTCCGCAGATTTCCCTTGTTCGGAAAGTCCTTAGAATTTTATAAATGACTTCTCGTGTTTTATAAAACGTATTTTTATTTTACGGAAACTTTTAGCCATTGATTCCGTCGTGACCTATTTTGACACCAACACGTTCCTCAACTTGTTGTTCAGCACAAGGATATATAGTCTCTGAGTATCCTGCAAATAAATAATTCTTTGAGTACACTGGATGTATAAGTGTGGAAAATGCATACGAGCATGTGATCCAGCAGTATAGCATGGGAGCAAGGTATTTTCTCCACTTGATACACACTACAATCACACTTTCCATTCTCCAAACCAACCACACAGTCCATTTTGCCACCTTTCATAAAGAATTTCCATCCATCAATTGGATGGGCCCTCATCGTATCCTCTATCTCCGATCGAACAGCAAGTAAGTATTCAACACCCCGACTATGATCTGTTAGGAGACTCAAAGAATTTTCTCTTCTTTTCCAAAACCACTTTCCTAGCTTCTCCCTTATGAACTCCAACATGAACTGAATCAGAAATCCTCTAGCTCGCTTCATTACGGAATTAATAGATTCAGCGATGTTGCTTGTTTTTATGTTGTACATGTCTCCCTAACAATAAACCCTTGACCATAGGCTAACGTCGGCATTCTCCAAATATGTTGCAAGGTCCGGGTTAGCACTCCATATCTCAGCCACGTCCCGGTCAAAATCTGAAACCGTATGAGCATAAGCAGCACCTTTCACCAAGTACAAGAGATGTTTCCCTTTATACTTATTGACAATGTTATCTTGAAGGTGATAATAACATATTCCTTGGGTTGCCCAAGGAAATATTGTGGGAACCGAAATTCACACCGTCGATTTCCATGAATAAAGGAACTTAAGGAAAATCATAATTTCCCAGAGGTCCCGGCTATCTGCTTAACCACACGCAAACAATCAGAGTACGAGAAAAGATAGTAATGTAAACGAGAATTTAAAAGAGACCAAATAGGTTTCTTATTCCGATTTTGCGTAAGAACGGTACAACGAAATTAGCCTTGGCTACAAGAGTTGACGGCGAGTTTTCTAGAATTAGAAACCTAAGACTAAAAGCCTAGTTGAGACGCAGCTCGATAACAAAAACGGAAAATTGCCTAAATGCTCTAAGTTTGTGTGAAGAGAGTTCTCAATGTCTGTTGCGTCCGTACTCGACCTTTTGCTTATATACTTCTTCTCTAGGTGGTTTGGTCTTTATTGCGTTTTAGGACCTTTCGGGCTGTTTTACGATTTAGCCGTTTTGTGACTTTAGACGAGATCGTTTCCTTATACGATGCCGTTTTCAAGTAAACATCTCGAATTAATCGTATGGTTTGGCAATATTCGGTGTTTCGTTTAACCTTTTGCCGTTTTATACAATTTACTCGAGGTTTTACGAGAAAATTCAACTTTAGTGATTTTTTATAAAAGATCTTGAGTTAATCGCATAGTTTGGCAATGTTTGGTGTTTCGTTTAAACGTTGCCGTTTTATACGATTTACTCGAGGTTTTATGAGAAAATGCGTCTTTGCGGTTTTTAATAAAAACATCTCGACTTAATCGTAGTTTGCCAATGTTCGGTGTTTCCTGTAACCGTTGCCGTTTTATACGATTTACTCGAGGTTTTACCAAAAAAACGCCTTTTACGATTTCTATCGTAAAACTCAAATGGTAAGGCGGAGTGAGACGAAACGAAAGATGTTCCGATCATGGTTCAGAGTACGATTGAGTCGAGGGGCATAGATGGTTGAACTCAGCTCGTCTTTTGGCCAGCTGGATACATGTGTTCAGCTCGCCAACGGGAAAGCTGGTTACATGTGTGGTCAGCTCGCCCGTTGGCGAGCTGGACAGATGTCTTCAGCTCGCCAACGGGCGAGCTGGTTACATGTGTGGCCAGATCACCCGTTGGCGAGCTGGACAGATGTGTTCAGCTCGCCAACGGGCGAGCTGGTTACATGTGTGGCCAGCTTGCCCGTTGGCGAGCTGGATAGATGTGTTCAGCTCGCCAATGGGCGATTTGGTCACATGTGTTGTCAGCTTGCCCATTGGCGAGCTGGACAGATATGTTCAGCTCGCCAATGGGCAAGTTGGTCACATGCGTGGTTAGCTCGCCCGTTGGCGAGCTGTATAGGTGCGTCTAGCTCGGTTCTGATTTTTTCTTGTTTTCTCGACCCGAGATCCTTGCAGAGGACGTAAGGAGAAGTGTCCGTAGGCCTTGATTCCGATCTTAACAATAGTTTTAATTTCTCGGGGAATTTGGATGCTAAGGCCGTTTTTGGTAACGTATCCAATAAAATAATCGCGGATTGTTTTATTCGATTTCCCGACGATTTCCAAGAAGACGATTGTTAGTTTTAAGGAATTGTTATGTTCGGAGAATCCTTAGATTTCTTCTCGACACTTTTTCATGTTTTTAATACTTATTCTTAACTTTGCGGAAAGTTTTAATTGTTGATTCCGTCGTAACCGATTTTGACCCCAACAGTTAGCCCCCCAGCCCGTAAGAATCGTAGAGTTCTTGTGAGCGGTTTGAGCTTGTTCAGCAAGTTTTGGTATAAGTAGGCGGAAGTTTAACGACTAAAAGTCTGAAAGTGAATAGTAAAATTTTGCTTATAAATATGTGGAGTAAGTTTTCAAATTATTTACTCACTTCTTTCCACATAAATTCTTCATTATCTTTAGAGAAAATCTCTCTCTCTTTTCTTTGTATCTTTCCATACTTGTTTGTTAAGCATGTCTACTGAAGGGAGAGCTTCTGAATGTGCTCGTCCGTCCATTTTTGATGTGAGTGATCTTGAGTGTTCCGGTGGTAATGTACTTACTGCACCGGTATTCATAAGGTTTTCTGCAGATGAAGAGGGGGTCAAGAGGTATTTGGAAGCTGCGCGTGCTGCCGAGGCCCCCAATGCTAATTTCTAGGTTCCTAAGCGTAAGTCGACGAATAGGAAAAAGGGTTCGAGTCAGAGTACCACTTGTTCCCTCAACATTATGCGGAGTTCTTGAATGATCCCAGATTCGGTGCAGTTTCGTCTTCCCGAACGTGGCCAAGATGCAAAGCGCCCGCCTTTGGGTTACTTTACATACTACGAGGCTTTTCTGTATAGTTGCCAGCTATGGTTTCCCATCACACGGGCCATAGTCAAACTTTTTGATCGGCTCGGACTGTCGATCAGCCAACTTCAAGCATGGTATGACCTTTAGTGCGGATTATCTTAAGGCTACGCCGTCGTTCAAGCGCACGAGCCACGGTTATAATTACGCATCTCCTCGGACGAATATGTCGGTCGTCGAGAAGTTTTCCTCGAATGGTCATGATTGGGAGGAGTTTTTCTTCTATGTTCCAGTCGACCGTGCTTCAGTAGAGGAGAGCTGCATCCCCATGTTCAGGAGCAAATGGGAAACAGGGGTACGTAGATTGTATGTTTTTCTTTTATTTTATTTTATTTTGACTTCATGTTTGGTGCGTGTTTTGCACTATCTGGTCTTGTTACTCCTAAACCTGACGATCTTGATCTTGTCAAGAGCCTTCTCCTTGGCGGCCCGTATTATTGGAGATACTTCTCTCCGAAGAGAGTTCGCCGCGCCGTTGCCTTCCATCTTTCTCGCTTTCAGGGTGAACCTATCGAGGTCGAGTCGGGACCAGGAACGGACAACGTTCCGAGGGAGAGGTTGAGATCTCCGCAGGATAAAGATGCTTCGGTCGACAGAGGACAGTGGTCCGATGACTTTCAAGAGGGTCAAGTCAGTGGTGATGCAGACATTGATATCCTAGATTACATCGATTTCTCGGTTCCTTTGCTTGAGGCTGGACCATCCGAGACGCCGTTTGCGAAAGCGTCGAGACTCGTCAACAAGGTTTGTTTACCCTTTGTCGATCCTTGCGATTACTCTTCCGTGTGATTATAATAGAATTTTTTTTTCCGTTTTTAGGGTTTTCGTTCTATGAGCAAAGCTATGCATGCGAGCAATGCAGGGATTCGCAAGGCCGAATCTAGAGCTAAAGCGGCAGAAAAGGAGGCTGCTCGTCTCAAGGAAGAGATCGATGCTAACTCATTTCGCTCTCAATAATGGGCTGAAAGGGAGATTTCTCGTATGAAGGAGGAGTACGAGGCCAATTCTTGCCTTGTTATGGAGCTTTCCGAGAAGCAAGTTTGTTGTGCTCGTAGAGAGGGCAAGAGAGCGATTGTTGAGGAGATGGGGCTCGCCGCGAACAGTTTAAAATCCATTATTTGAGAATTAAGGATGTGCAAAGAGCCGATGGCGTTATCGTGAGTGCCGCGGTGTGGTTGGCGGATTACACCTTTCTCAACACGCGGACTTCTCATTTGAGAGGGAGTATGCCAAGCAAAAAGCGCGCTTGAATAGGAAGGAGAGGAAGCGTGCCGAACTCTGGGACCTCGAGGCGCGAGTGTGGTGTCGCCGGACACGGTTGAAGCTGACTCAGAAATCCTGGACGAAGGGGGCGAGGTTGATCAGCCAGGCGCTGACGCGAATGTTGGCCAATACCCGTCGCCTGGATTTTATAACTTCGATGATTGATGTTCTTGTTATTTATTGTAGTGTGACTTTTTGTAATATTTTTGTCAGGACTGGCCGTTGGTGTCTTTGAATCCCTGCCGCTGGACGGCATGTATCGAATGATGTTTTAATGAAAAATATTTCTAACTATGAGACTTTTTTAGGTGTAGAGAGAAGAATACAATTTTTCGTATCATACCTAACTCTTTGTGTAGATCGTCCTATTCGTTTGCTTCCTTCGGAATGTTTAGATTTTCGAGAGCGCTTAGATGTGGACGAAGAGACATGCCTTTATGTTCTCAATTCATGCCTTGAGACGTTAGAGACCAGTGTGATGGGTTTAGGGCAAGACCTAGGTTTACTTTCGGTTTTAAGGCTTTGCGATGACTAGCCGGCTTTCATTTTGCCGGTTACGATTTTAACCTTTTTCGTACCGATTTAAAGTCCGCGATATGTTATCGGCTTATATGACTTGTCTGGTCAAAATCGAGCATCCCCGACGGTGCTGACCAAAATTTTGGATTTCTTTTAAAGCGCGCTATTTTATCATAGTCGGATGTATAAGGACTAGTGGGTCGTATGCGTTTGTTTAAGACGGCAGATGTGCTTGGAAGGGACAATCGACGAGCGTTTGTGATTTTATAGTCACGGATGGACTTGCGAATATTTCTCTAAGACTTTAGGCGACGTCTCACCGGTTCTTTTCGAAACAGTCATATTTAGATTACTGCGGGAGTAATTTCCGAAAGTGTTCGGAATTCACGTTTGTTGTCGGGTAATGTTTTTCGATAAAGGAGATATTTTGCGACATATTCTAACTTTATCTTTATTGAAATGTTTCAAAAATCTCGAGTACAAGGCAAATATATATATATATATATATATATATATATATATATATATATATATATATTTTAAATATGGGAGTATACGAATACTCGTATACGTACCCAGTCCCCCCCCCCCCAATTTTATAGAGGGGGATAGGTGAACTCGTCTTTAGGCGAGCTGCCTACGTATCCATTTCGGGAATCAAGCCATCTCGTAGTTCTAGTTGTTGGTGTGTGTCTTACTCGACTATTGCAGATGCGTCGATCGCTTCAGTCGCTGGATCAACGTCTTTTTCCGGGTTTTCTCCTCCGGTTTGGTAGAAGCGATGGGTTTGGAAGCTTGTTGCTTCTCGACCGTTGCAGATTTCGGGTCGTTTTCCGCGGCTAGAGGAGCTGATTTCACCCGTTTTGGTTTTACGATGGTGATAGCCATTTGCCTCAGCTTATGTTCCGCTAAATATCAGGATCGCGACTGCCTTTGGCATCCCCAAATTGCTGCGACTCTCGTAGGTGTCGGGAACTTGATGCCTAAGTGGTACGTCGACGGGACTGCCTTCATCGCGTTTACCGAAGACGTGCCCATGATTAAGTTGTAGATGGCCGGTCGATCGACGACTGCGAAAGTAACGATTTTGGTTACTTCTTTTGTGGCCACCAGGAGTCAGATTGATCCTAGAGCCATGCCCGTTTTTCCGGAGAAACTGGTCAACAGCTTTGGAATGGGTTCGATCTCCGTTAACCTAATTCCCATTCGCGTCAAAGTGTCGCGGAAGATCACGTTGACGGTGCTTTTGGTATCAATGAGTACTCGAGCGACCTCTAAGTTGCTTATGACTAGGTTGATGATGAGAGGATCAGCATGCTGGTAGTCGATGCCGGAAGTTTCCGATTCCTCGAAGGCGATTACTCTTCTTGGAGTATCATCCGATGGTGTCAGCCAATTTGAGCCTCAAGGATTTTCGTCGATAGGACTTGATGGACGAGATGGTGTCGCAGCAGTATTGCGATTCGCTGATGATCATGTTGACCCTTCGGCGGTTAGCATCGTGACCTTTCTCGTCTTGTCTTCGTCCGAGTTTCTCTCCCGTTTGGTTCACTTGAGGCGAATTGTCTGCCTGCGGGTTCCTGTAAGTTATCGGAGGGCGGTCTGAATCGCGGATGAGATCCTTTATTCTGGATACTTCGGAGAGTTCTCCCGCAAGCAGTTTTGCGGCCAACCTTGCGCCGAGAAATTTGCAGTTTACGGTAGAATGACCGCGGGTCTGGTGGAAGTCGCAGAAAACATTTTCGTCGTAATTCACGTTTCTGGTCCATGTGTTTCCCACAGTTCGTCCTTGCTCCGATCCAGAGTTTATGGCTTAGTTATGCGCCCCCTGAAGATCATGTCCCTCGTGATGGACGTACTTGTTGTTACGAGGGTTTTTCTTTTTCGGCTTTTGCTCAGACGTGGCGTCTTTTGCAAACGTCTTCGTCGGTTTATGCTGCTCCGCCAGGATCTTAGTTTCCTCTTTGATGACAATGAAGCCGGTAGCTTTGTGGAGCGCGTCCTGGATCGTACGAGGCTTCTCGAGAGTTATCCACTTCCTGAACTTCGACTTAAACCAGAGCGTCTTTCTCAGCGCGTCGATGGCTGCTCTATCACTTATTCCACTAACCCTAGCCGTGATGAGTTTGAACTTACTCATGAAGGTGCAGAGAAGTTCGTCTTCCCTCTGCGATAGACTCCTGAGGTCGGCGTCGGAACTCTCTCGGTGTATAAACATCGAGTACTGCTTTAAGAATTTTGAGGCAAGCTGTCGGAAACTCCCGATCGAATTTTGTTTAAGTCGAGAGAACCATTAGAGCGCTGCTCCTTCTAGGTTTTCGACGAAGACACGGCACTAACCTGCGTTCTTCTCGCTTTCCTTGAGCTTGGCTCCACCCATAGTGATCAGGAAGGCCAGTAGGTGCGCTTTGGGATCGGTCGTCCCATCGTAAGTTGGTAATTTGAGCTTTCCAGGATTGGGCAGCTTAATCTTGGTGATACGAGCCGTAAAAGGTGTTTTCTGAGATTCGTACAGCAGTCGATCTTTATTCGGGCGCGGCGCTAGTGGCATGCTGAATTCGAGACTTCACTACTTTTACCGCTGCGGTCGTTTTTGTGATATAGTCGCGGAGATCGCGAATCTCAGTTGGGTCGCCAGCAGTTTTCCGACCCCGTCGGCGTTTGCTGCAAGTAACTTGAGATCGTTCCTCGGCCGTTTTAGCATGCTCCATGTAATAGAGCTCTTCCTCATCCTCGGTGGGAGAGTGTTCAAGAGAAGAATCGGGCTGAGGACTGCGATCTTTCCTCCTTCTTGGATGAACGTCAGCGTCTTCCTCCGAAGGATCGGATTGGTCGCTGGTTTCCAGATTCACCCTTTCGGCACCATCGTCCTCGATCTCCTGTTCGCGAGAAGGAGATTTTTCTGAGTCTTTTTGTGTCGCGTCAGGGTTATCTTTCTCAGAGGTTTTCCCCGGTTTATTATCCTGCTTTGTTCTGGGATTATCCATAGGAGTTGCGAAATCGAATCTTCTTCCGCGGATCTTCGTAGTTCTGTGGGGGCGGATGGCTTTGGTTCTCGCAGTTAAGGTTTCGACCTCTTTCGCGAGAGATCCTATTAGCTTATCCTGTTCATCCGTCCTTTTTGATAGGCGGAGAGTGCCTCCTGCAGCGTCGTAGTGTTGGCCGTACCTTTAACTGTAGTGACGTTTGCTGCTGAAGTTTGAGTTTCATCGTTCACATTGACATCGGCTGGTTGTTCTTCTGTCATCATGATCGGCTGCGCGTGATGTGGTCTCAGAGTTAGATAAATCCGTAATCCCCCCCCCCTCCTTCTAACGCCAAACTGTGGGAACCGAAATTCACACCGTCGATTTCCGTGAATAAAGGAACTTAGGGAAAATCTTAATTTCCCAGAGGTCTCGGCTATCTGCTTAACCACACGCAAACAATCAAGGTACGACAAAAGATAGTAATGTAAACGAGAATTGAAAAGAGAGCAAAGAGGTTTCTTATTCCGATTTTGCGTAAGAACGATACAACGAGGTTAGCCTTGGCTACAAAAGCTGACGGCGAGTTTCCTAGATCTAGCAACCTAAGACTAAGATCTCGAGTTAATTGCATAGTTTGGCAATGTTTGGTGTTTCGTTTAAACGTTGCCGTTTTATACGATTTACTCGATTTTTTACGAGAAAACGTGTCTTTTGCGGTTTTTAATAAAAACCTCTCGACTTAATCGTATAGTTTGGCAATGTTCGGTGTTTCGTTTAACCATTGCTGTTTTATACGATTTACTCGAGGTTTTACTAATAACACGCCTTTTACAGTTATTATACTAAAACTCAAACTATAAGGCGGAGTGAGACGAAACGAAAGACGTTCCGATCACGGTTCAGAGTATGATGGAGTCGAGGGGCATAGATGGTTGAACTCAGCTCGCCTGTTGGCGAGTTGGACAGATGTATTCAGCTCGCCAACGGGCGAGCTTGTTACAGTGTGGTCAGCTCGCCTGTTGGCGAGCTGGAAAGATGTGTTCAGCTCGCCAATGAGCGAGCTGGTTACATGTGTGGCCAGCTCGCCCATTGGCGAGCTGGATAGATGTGTTCAGCTCGCCAACGGGCTAGTTGGTTACATGTGTAGCCAGCTCGCCCGTTGGCGAGCTGGGCAGATGTGTTCAGCTCGCCAATGGGCGAGCTGGTCACATGTGTGGTCAGCTCCCTCATTGGTGATCTGGACAGATGTGTTCAGCTCGCCAATGGGCGAGCTGGTCACATGTGTGGTTAGTTCGCCCGTTGGCGAGCTGGACAGGTGCATTTAGCTCGGTTCCGATCTTTTCTTGTTTTCTCGACCCGAGATCCTTGCGGAGAACGGAAGGACAAGTGTCTGTAGGCGTTGATTCTGATCTTAATAATAGTTTTAATATCTCGGGGAGTTTGGATGTTAAGGCCATTTTAGTTAACTTAGACAATAAAACAATCGCGGATTGTTTTATTCGATTTCCCGACGATTTTCAAGATGAAGATTGTTAGTTTTAAGGAATTGTTATGTTCGGAAAATCCTTAGATTTCTTCTCGACAGTTTTTCGTGTTTTTAATACTTATTCTTAACTCTGTAGAAAGTTTTAGTCATTGATTACGTCGTAACCGATTTTGACCCCAACAAGTATCTTATCACACGCACTTTTAGTGGCCGTGTGCCGGTCGGAGACTATCACTAGAGGCTTCTCATCAGATACACAAGTAGCCAATTTTGTGAAAAGCATTCCCATGAAGGTTCAAAAGCTAATGGAAATTTCTGAAAGTGCCCATGTTGTGCGGCTGCAACTAACAAAACACCTCCATACTTCCCACTTAGGTAAGTCCCATCCACCACAATGACCCTTCTCTGATACTTAAAACCCTTGATAGAAGCTCCGAAAGAGAGAACTATATACTTAAATCTATTGATGGAATCAAGTTCTATAGCCGTGATAGAATCAGGATTTTCTAAGGAGATTGGCTCGAGATATGATGGCAGACACGAATATCCATCTTCTGCTGATCCTCTCACCAATGTTTTTGCATATAAAAGTGTTATGTATGAAGTGGTGTAATCAAGCGTCATGCCAAACATGTTCTTCATTGCATCAGTGATATGCGGCGGAGTCAACCCATCAATGATTCCAACACGATCAATAAAAAGTCTACCAAGATACTTCGGAGTACAGTGTCTCCGCTGAGAGATTCGGTCTCCCACTGAGCATGTATGTGTTTCCACATACTTTGTTACCCAAAACGTGTTTGTCCCATGTTTCACACTCGCTCTGATCTTCCATACACAACCACTAACCAGACATGTTGCCACAAGGAGAGTTTTCGTTGACTTGTATATTCTAAAAGAGAACTTACACTTCACTGCTGTCAACCGCAGCTCTGAAAGCAGTTCATCCTTGCTAATAAAACTCTGGTTGACGTAGATAATGTTACCAATCGATCTTCCTCCTTCAATAGCATATGTTTTTTTTTAAATCTTCAGAACACATATCATCATCTTCTTCCTCATCCTCATCTTTAACCTTTCCATAAACACTGTAATCCTCACCATTCTCGTCCACTTCGGCAACAATAGAGATATCATCATCCTCCTCCCATCATCCTTTTCCCCATCATCCTCCTCCCCATCATGATTTTCATCTTTAACTAAATCATTATCATGATTTTCAAAACATTCATCAGCTTCATCAGCTTCATCAGCTTCTTCCCTTTTCCTCTGAAATCGTTTCCACCTTGCTACGGCTTGATACACAAAGCCGTACTCCATGCGTTTTGGTTATCTCGAACAAGTTTCGAACTTGTCTATCACTTGCAACATGAATAGGAGGGATGTCTGGATCCATCTGTTGAATCATTTCTGCTGGCAGTGAGTAGGTTATCTCCAGAGATTATGTGCTCACGTTCAAGTTAAAATCTTCTTGAGCCACTAAAACAAGTTCAGCATGTGTCGAACCTTCACTCAAAAGAAACATTCTCGCTCCTTTGAAATTATCAACCAACATCCATCTTTGAACAACCATGCTCCATACACTGCATGTAACTGACGCATCATCTGTAAAAATTCAAAATAAAACACATTAGTAAACATAGAGAAAATGAAAGTTTACTAAACACTGACGCCAACGACATAGTAGTAAGTCGTCCAAACAAGTCATTTTTGCAATTGACTTTTCAAAGGGACGACTTATTTCTAAGTCGTCCGGATTTTTTTGTTAAAAAAAAACTCTAGATGACTTACCGTTAAGTCGTCTAGGATAAACGGGTTAGTTTTGCATTTGACCGACTTGTGTCAGATATTTGAATTTTCATGGATGACGTACCAGTAAGTTGTCTCTGGAAAAACAAAAATTTCAATATCTAATTAAAGCTAGATGACTTATATATAAGTCGTCTCAAGTTAGTTTGCAATTCGAAAATAAAACTTAAATATTTTACTTTTCCCATATGACTTACTTGAAAGTTATCCAATTTGATGACTTACAAGAAAGTCGTCCGAGATAAGCAAGGTTTGACCAGAATCTCGGAAAAAAATCTGGACGACTTTGCTTATCCTGGAAGATTTTCAAGTAAGTCGTCCAACTGAACGACTTTCGTGTAAGTCGTCTGGGAGAAGTAAAATATGTAAGTTTTATTTTCAATTACAAAACTAACCTGATACGACTTAAAGATAAGTCGTCTAGATTTAATAAAATATTGAAATTTTTGTTTTCTCAGAGACGACTTAATGGTAAGTCATCCAGGAAAAGTCAAATATCTGACACAAGTCGGTCAAATGCAAAACTAACCTGTTTATCATAGACGACTTATTGGTAAGTCGTCTACGGTATTCTCTAGATTTTTTAACAAACAAAGGTAGACGACTTAGATTTAAGTCGTCTGTTTGACCAGAAGACTTACCTGTAAGTCTTCTACAGCTAGACGACTTACGGATAAGTCTTCTACGCGAACAGATTTGTTAAAAATTTCAATTTCATACCTTAAACTAGTAAGATGACTTTTTTAGAACAAAGAGTCTTCTCCAACCCACTCAGAACCTCAAGTGAAAGTAACCCATGAAGAATAGTAAGCTTGAATGGTTCTGTCAATCATAAAAAAAAATTGATTCAAAAGCTTGAGTTTTTTGGATGAATATGGAGACAAAGTAAAAGAGATGTTGTTTTTAGTTCATAACAATTGAGAAAAAAAGAGTGTAAATCGATTTTAGGTGCATAAGAGCTTTAAATTGGTTGTTCATGGTAGTTAGGGTATTGATGGCAATGACAATATAGTAAATACTTGAAGATGATGAGGTTGAGAGAGTAAAAAAAATAATTTTCAAAAAAAAAAATGTAATCGCATTTTCGTAAATAATGTGAACAGGTGGAGTGAATATGACAAAAGAAAAGTTAAAAAAAATATTAGTTTTGTGTTTCACTTTGAGTTTTGAATCAAATTTGCAAAAAGCCCTATATTTAAATTCTAAGTATAGATTAGTTAACCTTATAGATATAAGAATCTGTTTATCTCTTTAAAATTTAAGATAAAATATATAGTTAAGATAAACATGACAAATGATATTAGAAATGTGATAGTTTAACCAATTTCTCATATAGCTAATAAGTTCTATTATTTTTAATATAAAAAAATTGTAAACTTTATTATTTTTGTGGGTGCACGTGCACCCTTTGTTGGCAACGTGCCTTCCCCTTATAGTGCTCATGAGTCGCACATCTTTGTCTTTTAGATCTGCGTTCGTATAACGCTCCTCTCTCGAAGTGCGTTAGATCTTCCCCTTATAGTGCGCTAGATTCCCAAAGTCGAATCGTTCTAAATTTCTGATGATCAGTTGATCACTGATCGCGCTTTCGTGTTTGATATATTTTATCTATTTGGTAAAACAAAAAAAAATCACCTACAGTATTTGGTAAGTTTGGAAATTTAGGAAAACTCTAATTTTCCAGAGGAACCGAATCTCTGCGAAAGCCAATGACAAGTAACCAAATAAATGCGGAAAAAATATGAAAAACGTAATAAAACGAATTTATAGAGAAAATCGATCTTATTTCCGATTCGCGTAAGAGCGTAGCGATCATTACAAGGAATTATAAAGGCTTTGGCCGCAAGGACCATCAGCGAGTTACCAACATAAAACCCTAAATCTAGTCGAGTCGCAGCTCGATAACAAAAGACGAAAAAGATAAAAAAAAAAAAGGGGTTTGATTGAGTTCGGACTGAACCTTATGAAAGGCTGCCTACGTACCCCTTTCGAGGATCAAGTCGAACGTAGTTCAGTTGGTAGAGCTGGACCAGAGATCGAACTGCCTGGGCGAGTTCTTCTAGTAATTAAGCGCCAGTCATAGAAACATAACTTGTCGAGAAAAAAGCCTAAGTTTCTAAGTGCGGAAAATTCTAAGTCTAGAAAAGTTGTAAAAGTCTCAGATAAAAGCTCTGGATTTCGTCCTCTGCTTCTGTCCTCTGCATCTTGCTTATATATACTCCCTTCCTAGGCGGTTTAGTCTTTCTATTTCGCCCAGATTCGAGTTTATCGAGAATCTTCCATTTATCTCGATCTTTTCTTTTTTTCCCGTGGAAATCTTCTATTTATCTTCAAACTTGACATTTATCTTCAAATTTGACATTTATCTTCTTTCTTATCAGTAAATCATCAAAACGTCGGCGTATCTTCGGGTTAGATTTCGTTCAAAGTCACCAGTGCGCTTTTATCGCGTTTTAGGACTTTCTGAGCCGTTTAGCGATAAAAAACCGTTTTACGGCTTTAGACGAGCCCGTTTCCTGATACGATGCCGCTTTTAAGTAAGTTTCTCAAGTTAATCGTAAAGTTTGGTAATGTTCGATGTTTCGGTTAATCGTTGCCGTTTTCTACGATTCACTCGACGTTTTTATTAAAAACGCATTTTTTACAATTTCTCACGAAAACTCTCGAGTAAATCGTATAGTTTAGGCAATGTTTAGTGTTTTGTTTAACCGTTGCCGTTTTATACGATTTCCTTGAATTCTTTCGAGAAAACAAGACTTTACGGTTTTTATCGTAAAATTCGAACGATAGGACAGATCGAGACGAAACGAGAGACATTCCGCCCGTGGTTCGGAACACGGTCGTGCCGAAGGACGTATTCCTTGACTCGAGGATGTGGGAAATCAAGGCTCGGGATAATTAGCTCGACGTACGGCGAACCGAACCAGACTGGTTCAGCTCGCCGTACGGCGAGCTAGTTCGGCCGAACCAGCTCGCGGTTTACGACGGTTACGGTTTTTCGCGGTTTTGTGCTTAACTCGGAAGATCGTGTAATCGGTGTTTGTTTCGTTCTTTCGAGATAACGATTTCCGAGTTTTCCGCGGATTTCCTTTGTTTATAAAATGATTTCTCGAGTTTTTATAAAACCACTTCTCGAGTTTTATAAAACGACTTACCGAGTTTTATAAAACGACTTCTCGAGTTTTATAAAACGACTTCTTGATTTTTATAAAACGACTTCTCGAGTTTTATAAAACGACTTCTCGAGTTTTATAAAATAAAACAGCTTATCGAGTTTTATAAAACGACTTCTTGAGTTTTATAAAACGACTTCTCGAGTTTTATAAAACGACTTCTTGAGTTTTATAAAACGTCTTATCGAGTTTTATAAAATGAATTCTCGAGTTTTATAAAACGACTTCTCGAGTTTTATAGAACGTATTTTTATTTTTGCGGAGACTTTTAGCCATTGATTCCGTCATGACCGATTTTGACACCAACAAAGTATGTTTGGAAGATAATACTCCCTATGTTCCTAAAAGATCAATATTCTAGAATTTTCACAGATATTAAGAAACACACATTAAATTTGCATAGTTTTTTGTTATTAGCTTTTGCCCATAATTTTAAGCCAATAAAAATCTAATAAGTGCAATTAAGTTTTTTGAAAATTACAATTATTTAATAAAATATGTATTAAAAATGCAAAAAAATAGAACTTTTAGAAACAATTTTTTTCTCTAGTATATAGATCTTTTAGGAACGGATGGAGTATTTGATGGTGTTTTTTTTTATGAAAACTATATTCTATAATGTTTATAAGGGAACCATTGATTAGACCCTTTAATTTGGATGTAAGTGGTATGTTTTTTAAAAGGATAGCTAACTTATGGTATTTCAAACATTTTTTCCGTATCAAAATGCTTGATTCTTCAGTATTTATATATAGTAATTTATTGAAGTACAAAAATTATAATCAAAGTGTATAATTTATTTAGAGAAATACCCCCCAAAACAGTCCTAAATATTTGGCTGTAAGAAATAGCCACAAATATCAAAATGACCAAAATAAGTTTCATAAAATAGGTAAATGACAATTTTACTCTTACTCCATAAATAAATAAAAATAAATAACAATTAAATATATAATTTAAAAATATATCCTCATTTTTTAGAAATATCATCCTAAGTGTATATGATATCTTCATGAACTTGTATTTTGGAAGATCTTTCTGAATGTGTATAATATCTTTTAAAATTTTCGTTTAATGAAATCTTCTTAAATAACTATAACTAGGTGATTTTTCCGTGCTCATGCACGAGTATGAATATTTATTAAGTAAATATATTGTGGTATATTCTAATTTATAAATTTAGATAGATATGTGTTTTTAATTATAATTAGTTTATAATTTATATCTATAACTTATATTGTATTATTAAGTATACATACGATTTGGGAGATATTATATTTAATCGGTTTGGTTGTTTTTTTGGTCAATAGTCGATTTGGTTACACTTGTGTATTTTAGATGGCATCTATTTTTCTGAATTCAACTATAACATTTTTCTTCTAAATATACTGAAACTTTGATTATTATTGCATTTAGATTGGTTATCAGCTTATATACGTAAATATATTTTATTAAGATTATTTATAATTTATATATATTATGCTTATAATGAAATTAAAAATAAACTGAAATTTTGATTCAAAATTACATAAATGAATAGAACGATAATATTTTGAAGTCTCATTCATATATATAAATTGTACAAAAAAACTGAATTATAACAGTTGGTTAATAATTTATTTTGATATATTGATATTTTGAGTCATCCTGTAATCTATATGTATAAAAATAAATAAATAACTATTCTAAAATTATATGTTCTTGATGTAGTTAGATCTTTTATTTTGGATATAAGTTAGATTCTTCCCGTTACTCGTTTTGTGAGTATATTGAGTTATATATATATTTACTAATTAAAATGAAAACATAATTATTTTTGTTCTAGTTAAATCAAATCAAATTAGTTTTATTTATTGCTATTGCAAGTATTTTTCTAAATTTTTTAATAATTGGATACATGTTGATTTTTAAGAAATATTAAAAAATAAAGTGACGATCAATAGGAATTTACATACATAAATATGAGTATAAAGATGAACTTTTGAAATTTTATGAGCACATATTAATATTTACAATAATTAAACATTTATAAATATTGAATTATTTTATGCGGTAGATCTCTTAAAAGGAAATCTGAAATGTATTTTAAATAATTTTAAAAATGAGAACTTAGATTTACTTGAGTATTTTGATTGTTTATATATTAAGTTCTACAAACATAAGAAAACATAACATTAAAAAGCAAACTAAATATTAAAAATAATTTTTAACAATGATAAAATATTATATTTCAATTTCATTAATAGTGTATAGTTCTATGCTATTTAAAAGGATTTTTAAATTACTTAATCAAAATATTTATTTTTGTTAAAAATACTTTTACAATTCTTTTTTTAATATTTCTTAAATAAACACTAAACATGTTATTTTCGGAAAATTTCAAAAAAAAAAATTTCGTTTATATATAAAGGTTTATATTTCATAAAATTTTCCTTTTTATTTATGTGTTTTAAAATGTAAACTTATACTAAAAACATTAAGTAAAATTTTATTATGAAAAAAGGAAATACATTATTAATATCAATTAAATAAACACTAAACATGTTATTTTAGGAAAATTTCAAAAATATTATTAAATTTTGTTTATATATAAAGATTTATATTTCATAAATGTTTCCTTTTTTATTTATGTGTTTTAAGAAAGTAAACTTATATTAAAACAATAAGTAAAATCTCATTATGAAAAAAAGAAATACATTATTAATCTCATTAGGGTATATATGTAATCAACCATCGTGAGAGGTAACATGAGCGCGACACGTATGAAACTGACTTCTCAAATAATATTATAGAGATATCTTCCTAGAAATTTGGAAGATATTAATAAATATGTATATTACATTCCAAAAATTAAAGCAAATTTTCATAAATGTGTTTAAAATACATTCTTAAATGTCTATTTTTTGATGACCTTCATAAAAATATATTTATGAATACTTTATTGAATTTGAATTATATGTAGATTTAATAAAATATTTTAAATTTGTATAACATCTTCATAAAACGTTCGGAAGACCTTCATGGATTTTATCTATAAAGTCTTGGGGATTTGCCAAATATGACTCAAAACTTGATTTAAAATGCAAAAGTGTACACAAACTCAAATTAAATACATAAGTAACTCACAAGACTAGTGAAATTACAAACATTCTCTCATGACCAAAAAAAATATGATTGTAGTTTACCATTATAACCTTACGAGTGAGAATACTTTCAAGAGAAGACTTACATAAAAGTCATTTCATGCTGTAGATCTTAAAATAATTTTCAAAATTTAAGGAAAAATATTTTGGTTAGTAAAAAATCCTAATCATGTAATTATTGACATTTATAAATGATGTAAATATATATTTAATAAACCTGAATAGTTTTCAAGAGAGATGAGTAAATATAAGTTTGTCGTGATATTCTTTGGCTTAGGGTTTGGTAACTATATTGTAGTATTGTATGTGTTTTTAGGGTTAGATTCTGGAATCTTAACATTTTTTAAAAAAGTGAAATTTAGCTATATGTGTTTAGTTTTATGTAAATTAAACACTTTATAAGTTTAATTTAGGTTTGATAAATTTTTTGTATGTGATTTAGTTATATATATTTGACCTCTTTGATTTTGGGATTCTGGAAGACTTATGAAGACTTATCAAGACTTAATAACAGTTTCCCGCTCAAAATTTAGGTTTCCCGCTTAAAAATTCTAAAACAATTTAGGTTTCCCGCTTAAAATTAAGTCTTCCAATGTCTTCTAAAGTCTTCCAAGGAAAGTTTTCCAGAGAAAGTCTTCTAGTGTATTTGTTCTTTAAATAATTTATAAATTTCATAAAAATATTTTGATAGGGGAAAAATCATAATCATCTAATTATAGAGATTTGTAAGTAATATAAATTTAGACTTAATAAAATTGAATTGTTTTCAACATAGATGAGTCAGTGTAAGTTAGTCATGATATTCTTTAGTTTAGGGTTTGGTAACTATGTTGTAGTAGTGTATGTGTTTTTAGAGTTAGATTGTGGAAGCTTAACTTTTTCTTTAAAAAAACTAAATTTTACCTATATGTGATTAGTTTTATGTAGATTAAACACTTTATAAGTTGAATTTAGGTTTGATAATGTTTTTGTATGTGATTTAGTTATACATACTTGACCTATTTGATTTTGGGGTTTTGGAAGACTTACTTTTTGAAGATATAATGCACTCGAAGACTTACCGGATGACTTAATAACTGTTTCCCGCTTAAATTTATAAAAACAATTTAGGGTTTCCGCTTAAAATTCTAAAAAAAATTTAGGTTTCCTGCTTAAAATTATGTCTTCCAATAAGTCTTCTAAGGTTTTCCAAGGAAAGTTTTCTAGTGTATTAGCTCTTAAAATAATTTATAAATTTCATAAAAATATTTTGATAGGGAAAACATCATAATCATCTAATTATAAAAATTTGTAAGTGATATAAATTTAGACTTAATAAATTTGAATTATTTCAACACAAATGAGTGAATGTAAGTTAGGCATGATAATCTGGAAGACTTAAGAAGACTTTGGAAGACCTACTAAAAGACCTCGGAAGACCTACTAAAAGACCTCGGAAGACCTACTTAAAGTCTTCCTAAGTCAAAACTTTGGAAGATCTTCGAAGACCTCGGAAGACCTACTTAAGGTATATCAGTAGGTCTTCCAAAGTCTTCTTAAGTCTTATGGGAGAATAGTAAGTCTTCTGAGTGAATAGTAAATTTAGGATCTAGAAGACTTTTGGAAGACTTTCATGTAAGTCTTCTGTATCAAAAACATTTAACCTAATTCAAATTTTTGTCTTCATATATAAAATAAATTTTACACATTCTCCTTCTTCCTCTCAAATGAAGGAAACAAAATGTAATGTTTCTCACTCTAAAATTCTCTAACCTCTCCCTAAACTATTTAAATTTGATAACACCAAAAATTATATCAATTTTTCATTTTATGTGTTTCTCACTATTTTATCTTATTTTTGCAGGTTTTTATTACATAGTTGTCATCTTTCACCATTTAAGGGTAGATCTATAATTTTCTATATGTATTTTTGTGTCTTTTATAAGTTAGATTCTAATAAGTTACCGAGTCAACATAATGTGATTTTTTTAGATATTCTTTAAGCTTAAAAGCATTTTTTGAATTTTTTTTCTGTTTTGATGTCATTTGAATGTTTTTCGATATGCAAGTTTTTCAAATCTGAGGCAGACATTGGACGACTTTCAGAAGACTTTCCTGGAAGTCTTCTGACATCGTCTTAAGTCTTCTGACGTTATCTTAAGTCTTCTGACGTCGTCTTAAGTCTTCTGGCAAAGTCTTCTTTCATGTCTCCTCTTTCACAACAGATCTGAGCGTTTTGGTAAGTTTTCATGTCTGATTTTCTTCATTTAGTATTCTATTGTTGCATAAAGTTCTTTTATTTTTTCCAAACTAAGATCTCCAACCTCTTTTTGATCTCTTTAAATATGAAAACAACAAAAATTATATCAATTTCTCATTTTTATGTGTTTCTCACTATTTTATCTTGTTTTTGCAGGTTTTACATTACATAGTTGTCATCTTTCACTCATTTAAGGTAGACCTATAATTTTTTTATATGTATTTTTGTGTGTTTTATATGTTAGATTCTAATAAGTTATAGATTCAACATAATGTGATTGTTTTAGATATTATTTAAGCTTAATACCATTGTTTTGTTTTTGAATTTTTTCTCTGTTTTGATGTCATTTGAACGTTTTTGGATATTCATGTTTTTAGATCTGAGAAAGACATCAGAAGACTTTCCTGGAATTCTTATGGCGTTGTCTTAAGTCTTCTGACGTCGTCCTAAGTCTTCTGATGCCGTCTTAAGTCTTCTAGCGTTGTCTTAAGTCTTCTAGCGTAGTCCTAAGTCTTTTGACGTAGTCTTAAGTTTTCTAACGTAATTTTATGTCTTCTGGCGTAGACTTATGGCGTAGTCTTAAGTTTTCTCGGAAATCTTCTAACAGATCTTCTTTCATATCAAGTGGAGTCCAAGATTGTCTTTGTGGAGGAATGATCTATAAAGTTTTATTTGTGGTCTTTTTTGTAATTTGTATGTGTACTCTTTAGTTGTGATTTTTTTTTGTAAATTTGAAAATATTAATTAAAAAATGGTAAATATGTTTATTATCCTAAGTTACTTCACATTATAAAAGTAAACAAGATGTAAGATATGTGATAACAATGTGTTTTCCACTTTTACAAATGAAGGAAATGAAAAACTTCATTGGCCTTCAGTTTCAAAACATGATGTTGATTGTGTAGTTCTTCTCATCTTTGGATATCCCATACTCTGCAAAAAAAAATATAAATTCGTAACTATAAACAATTCCTTCTCATTAACTTACAATAGTTGTCCATCACTTTAAACTTCTAAGAAGTAAAACCTACAAAGTCTTGTAAGAAGTAAAACCAATAAATTTTATAATTATAAAAAAAAAGTAAGATATAATGAGTTAATTAACTCTTTCAACTTCATTTTCATGTACACATTATATAATTCTTGAAATTATTTAACACTTTTGAAAGTTAAAAAAACTTATTTTAAATTGCTGAACAATCTTAAAAATACAAGTTTACAAAAACTAATGTGGAAGACTTCAACATAAGTCTTCTGAATCTTCTATCATTATCTAGAAAGATTAAAAACATGTATGTTGGTAACCTCATAATTATCACCAATTAAGTGATGAGTTTCATTCAGGACCCCAAATATTGTCTAAAACACATGAATTAACAATAAAATCTTATGAATGCATTTTAAATTTGAATAAAATGAAAGTTTATTATACATTGTCATAGTGTAAGTCTTCCGCCAGAAGACTTACAGAGTCATAGAAAACTTACGTGGAAGTCTTCCCGAAGAAGACTTTCAGCTAAGTCTTCTGGCGGAAGGCTTCCAGGTAAGTCTTTCATTTAGGTTATTTTTGCAATTGAATATTTGCAAAATAAGACTTTCAGAGAAGTCTTCCTTTGTAAATATTGGCTTACGTTTCTAATATAAAAATTCTCGAAAATACTCGAGAAGACTTACTTGGAGATCTTCTCGAATAAACAGGTTAGTTTTGCAATTGACCAATTTGTGTCTGAAATTTGACTTTCTACAGAAGACTTACATGGAAGTCTTCTCAACCTTTAAATTAAGTCTACTCGATACGTCGGAAGACTTTGGAAGACTTGCCTGGAAGTCTTCCGCCAGAAGGACTTACAGGTAAGTCTTCTTTGATTATCATAGGTTTGACCAGAATCACAGAATAAAAATCTGGAAGACTTCCAGGTAAGTCTTCCGGCAGAAGACTTATCTGGAAAACTTCCAAGTAAGCCTTCAGGTGGAATACTTATCTGGAAGACTTCCAGGTAAGTCTTCAGGCGGAAGACTTCCAAGTAATTCTTTGGGCGGAAGACTTACCTGAGTCTCCCAATTTAAATTAAATGTTTTTAAGTTTAAATTTTCGATTGCAAAAATAACTTACGCAGATTTCAGTAGAAATGTAAAGGTTGAGAAGACTTCCAGGTAAGTCTTCGCAGTTTTTTTTTTGTCAACAAAAAAATTTGGAAAACTTCATCGACAATCTTCTCTAAAAAATACACTATAAGTGAATTGCAAAACTAACTTATTCTTGGCCAGAAGACTTCCCTCGAAGTCTTCTCAACTGAGAAGACTTACGTAGACTTACACTTAAGTCTTCTAGCGAAAATATAGGAAAAAAATCAATTCATACCTTCAACAACCACTAAGAGATCTTACTTAGTTCTCCAAGCACACACAACTTCACCAACACAGCTACTCAATCGTTAATGACCAGAAATCGTGAGCTTGAATGGCTATATGACCATTAAAACCTATAGAATCAAAGAGCTTGGATTTTTTGGATGAATATAGATAGAAAGGGAGAGAGATGTAGTTTTTGGGCATAAGATGTAAGAATGAATGAGTAAAATTCATTTTTAGATGCATTAAGAGCTTCATTTTGGTTGTTCATGGTTGTTAGGTGAATTTATGGCAATGGCATTTTCGTGATTAATTGATGAAGATGGATGAAAGAGTAGAACAATCATTTTTTGAAAAAAAAAATGAATGGCATTTTTATGAATAATTAGAACTTCTGCGGTGGATTGGGAAAATCAAAATGTTCAATAAAAAGAAGGTTAGTTTTGTGTTTAACTTGGAGTTTTGAGTCATTTTTGCAACAAACCCATATAAATCAAATGCAAGAAGATGACATACACATGTAGGAATAATTTCCTAAAATATACATATAAGTTACATTCAAAAGTTTATTTACACATTTATAAAGATATTTCTGAATACAATTTTTTTATTTTAACATTTAGGAAGATATCGTAGACGTTAAGATAAGTCTTTACACCTTTTTCAAGATAAGCCTTCAGAAATTGCTTAAATTACCCTGAGTTGGGTGCCTTTTCTTAAAAAATACACTTAATCAAAAGTACCATAATTCAGTTTGATGATTATTTTTTTGAGTTTAATATTTAGGAGGTATGATTGGGTTTGTAAACTTCTATAAGTTTATGTAAATTACTCTTAAACATTTAGAAATTATTTAGGAGTGTTTTTTTTTGTCATCAAGATAAGACTATCTAAAACAAACTTGTAACTCTACATCCATACGAACGACAAAAGATGATTGCTTCCTAGTACTGTGTGCTAGACTTTAAATTCTGTGTTCGAGGTATATGAATGATCTCTGAGTGAATGAAACTTGCCTTGAGAAGCTTCCATATAATTTGCAAAAGTATGTTATTCCTTCGGTGCTGCAACCTCTTCACCAATTGGGAATAATCCATTGCAAATGTGACATGATACTGCTGAAAATTCCTCATACATTCCATTGGCCCATATAAGAGCTTCAAACACGAGTGTAAAGGTGAAAGACTTGCTCTTGTATTCCTTGCCTCTATAAGCCTGTCAAACCCCATCCAGAGTGCTATACCACCCTTGTTCAGAAAAGATTTCATGTGTTTTCCATGATCCATCAGTAAAATACCACTGACCCGGAATAACTTGGAGCCGCGGCACTTCCCCTCCATTAGAATGGGCAGCTCTCTGAGCGAGTGTGGCCTGAGCTTCCGCCCAAAGCAATCTAAGCGTATCTCTAGGGTCAGTATCCATATTTCTAAGCACCTTAGTGTTGCGCCCTTTCCAAATATACAATAAAATCTAAGCGAATTGATGATCCTCCATGACCGGACGAACTCTCCGGTATAAATGATTCATATTTGTAAAAATAAAGAAAGAGATGAAAATATGTGGATTTTATGGAGTCTTCGAGAGAACCCAAACTTAAACTGTTGGAGGATTTTTTGAACCAATTCCTCACTAGCTACACATCTGGCCCACTGACTATCTCCTTGTAGACCTCTTGATTGTATATTTTTCTTGACCGAAATACAATCTGATACAATTTACCATAAGAAATGCTAGATCTTCGGTGGACAACGTACTTTCTAGGAAAAGACCTTTGAAAGGATAACAGAGGGAAAATATATTAGGAGAGCTACTTTATGAGAACTTGTTTGAAATACCGTAAGTTGGCTATCAGTTTTCAAAAATACACTCAATCAAAATACCATAACATTTAGGTTGAGGGTTTAGTGGTTATTTTTTTAGAATTTATTATTTAGGGGGTGAGGTTGGGTTTATAAAATTCTAAAAATGGTTTATAAATTATTCTTAAACATTTATTAATGATTTAGTAAAGTCAGTTTGGTCTTTTTATCAATAATTTAAGGTATTTATGAAATAAGTATTATTAAAAGGTAAATTTGAAAATGATAGTAAGTTTGCGGTAAAATTAAATTTCTCTCTTAATTTAACTTTTATCAAAAATTTAGGGTATTTATAAAAATGATTATCATTTAAATATGTGTATTTTGGATCAACTAATATTAGAGAAATTACTTAAAAGACATTAAATTAACGACTATATTTCAAAAATATAGTCAATCAAAATATCAGAAATATTTTAACATTTTGGTTTAAAGTTTAATGATTATTATTTAGAGTTTATTATTTAGAGGGTATGATTGAGTTCATAAACTTCTAAAATGAATGATTAATTATTGTAAGCATTTATAAATGATTTAACATAGTTATTTAATATTATTATAAATATTTAAGAGATTTATGAATGCTTTAGGAGGGAGAATTTTAATTTTATCATAAGTTTGATATATTTTTTCCTTTCTTAATATAATGTTATCATATGTTTGATATCACTTTTCAAATATACCTTTAAAAGATAAATAGTTTCATAATATTTTAAATTTTTGATAAAAAGATTAAAGTAAACTCTTCAAAGTTATTATCAATTTTTAAGAATAAGTTATAAAGTTTATAATTACAACCACACTCATAAATACGAAACCCTAAATAGTTATATTTAGAACTATATAAATCATCAATCATATTTTAACTAGTTTTTAAAACTGAAGAAAAAAATTTAAAAAAGTTGGAGGCGTCTTGATTCTAAAGCAAAAAAATATTACTATAGAAACTTTATTTAGTTTTTTTCATTTAATTCCTATAGCTACAATAGATATAATAAATACTTCAAAAAAATTATAGAGTAAATTCTAAAGTAAAATAAAAATTATAGAGTAAATTGTTGAGTAAAATTTCTATAGCTACATCCTATACAATCACCCCTAATAATCAATAAACCTAAATTTTAAAACATTTTCAAAAAAAAAAAAAAGAATATTTTTACTAAATGAATTTTTGATATTTTATAAATTGATAGTCAACTTATAATATTTTAATCAGTTTCTCATAATTTGCATATATACAATAAAAGTCTTCGAGTCAATCAATCAATCGGTTAAGTTTGGTTGACAAATTCTGTGATGTGTGGTCATCGAAATTTCTGTGATGTGTGGTCATCGAAATTTTCATATCAAGGATAGGGTTTCTATCTTTGACTACGATCAATGCTCTTATATTTAAATTTAAAGACTAAAAGCATGTGCTGCCAAAAAAAAAGACTAAAACCATCTTTAATTTAAGGGCAATTCTTTAAAATAGCCTTATCCTAAGTTTTTTTTCTCAAAAATAAACCTCAAAAATTAAAAGAACTAAAATAACACTTTTTATTTTGAAAATTTTAAGTTTTTGTAATTTTTTTAAATTCGAAACTCTAAACTCCACCCCTCAACTCTAAACAAAAAAAAATCTAGATTAATTAACCCAAGGGGTATACATGTATATTTAGTAAAACATTTAAGTGATATTTTGGTCATTTTAATTGTTAAGGTCTATATTTGTGATAAAAACTTTTTAAGGTCTATTTTAGTCATTTTCTCTTAATTTAATTCTATTTTTAATTCTAAATATTTAAAACTAAAGGCCCTATTGATAATTCGATTATTATATGGGATAGAATGGTCTGTTACTCTAGTAACCTCTAATTTTATTCAGTCAGGTGGAATTTATTTTTATTATTATTAGAAATAATCATTGTATTGTCATTTTATATTCTGTGGTAGTATTTTACTACTCTCTTAAGAAAATTTGAAGTAACACATTATTATAATATTTTTTTAAAAAAAAAAAATTGCTAAGAAATCTATAATAATAAAATACACATATCTGCCTTCTCAAGCTGTCCACGTCACTTTTGGTGATATGGGTTTTTTCGCCATGTGTCCTAATATGGTTGGTTATTATTTTTCTCCCGTCGAGTACTAATTTAAATGGCTTTTGTTAAGGCCTTCGAATCCTACACCGACTGGGTATAGATTCTTTTGAAAGTGACTTCATATCNATCTATAATAATAAAATACACATATCTGCCTTCTCAAGCTGTCCACGTCACTTTTGGTGATATGGGTTTTTTCGCCATGTGTCCTAATATGGTTGGTTATTATTTTTCTCCCGTCGAGTACTAATTTAAATGGCTTTTGTTAAGGCCTTCGAATCCTACACCGACTGGGTATAGATTCTTTTGAAAGTGACTTCATATCGAGTGGGTTTATGACTGGGTGTTATGTGATTTTTTACGGGTCTTTCGATTGGCCATGCAATCGATTTGTGGAGTTCTGTTTTTCACTGTTAATCAAAGCATATCTATATGCTATTCACTGATCTGACTTCTGAGTGTGCCTTGATTTTTTTTTTTGGTGATATGGTATTTATATATTCTAATGAGATCCGAAATTAGGAATCAAGCTCGGGTAGGCCCAGGCAAGTCTGGAACAGAGTTCTTTTGGCGGAGCCTACAATTTGTGTAGAGAAAGTTTGTGAAATCCCCGATAAGATAAGAGAGACGAAGCAAGCAAAATCTTAGATAAGAAGGAGATAAGAATGTGAAGCCAGGGCTGATGAGTTCTGACCTGGTGTTTGAAGCCATCAACACTTTCGTTTGATAATCCAACTCCAGCAAGATCACTGCCACTGGTATGTATTGAGAGAATTATTCTTTTTTATTGAGTTATCAATTAGGTATTGATTAAAATATCCTTAAACAAGTTCTTTGATATATTATTAATGATTATTATGTAAAGTTGGTTGCATTCTATCATGATTGAAAGAATAGTTGCAACTGTGATTGAAAGTTGTGGACTTTTAGCTGTGAACTCAATTAGTTTTGTATGTTGTTGAGTTTTCAGTTATGGTATTGATAAAAAAANGTTATCAATTAGGTATTGATTAAAATATCCTTAAACAAGTTCTTTGATATATTATTAATGATTATTATGTAAAGTTGGTTGCATTCTATCATGATTGAAAGAATAGTTGCAACTGTGATTGAAAGTTGTGGACTTTTAGCTGTGAACTCAATTAGTTTTGTATGTTGTTGAGTTTTCAGTTATGGTATTGATAAAAAAAATTCAAAAACGCAAGTTCTTTGATCATATTGCTAATGATTATATTGTCAAGTTGACTGCTTTAGATCATGAGTGAAACGATAGTTTTAACCGGATAGAAAGCTGTAGCTTGTAGTGGTGACTTGTTTGTTGGGCTTTGGCTTAGTATGCTTTCTCTCTAAGCCAATTTTTACAAGAGGCTGTTCTTTTGAAAATGGCTTTACATTTGTTACTGAAAATGGCGCTACAATTAAGTTTTCAATTAGTCATTGTTAAATGAAAGTTCTTTGATCATATTGTAATGATTATTATGGAAAGCTGATTGTTTTGGATCATGTTTGAAAGACTACCTGCTACTATGATTGAAAGTTGTATTTGTGATATTTTATCCATATTATTGACGATCTTTATTTGTTGCTTTATATGTCGTCTTTTCCAAGCCTTCTTATCAAGGATGCTATATCATTGAAAGTTGTTTCCTTTGAAATTGATGCAGCCAGATGTACAAGCCTTTGATAAACAGTGCCTGATAAAGAGGAACAAGAGACATTAACCTTTTAGTTGAACATTTCTGGAACTTCGTTTGACTCCTTAGTTCTTACTGTTTTATAGATGTTGTTAATGAAGTGATGGGTATCAATACTGCTTACAACGAAGAACAAAGGAGAGCATTCAACGTATTATTGCAAACTAAAAAATCATAATAGGAATATGAATGTAACTTTTAAAATAGTGTATATCATGGACTTTCCTAACACAAAACTCAAGTTGAGGGAATTTAATAAGAATGACATGAAAAACCACAACAAAATTAATATATAATAAAAATCTAGATTTTTTTGAAAAAATAATAAAGCAAATAATAATTTTTCAAATAAATTTGTCTAAAACATAGAAAACTCTAGCTAATAAAGTTGTGTTTCCCTTAATCAAATAAACCTAACACAAATGAATTACAATAATAAAAATGAGATAATGTGAGAATAAAAAGTTAAAATTTTAAATTAAACACATCGGTATAAAATCATTGTACACAATAAAATTTAAAAGAAAATATAAATTCCAAACAAGTTGGAATTTAAAGGACACAAAAAACTATGTAAATGACATAAATAAAACAGTATGGCGTTACGACAGCCTCAAAACAGGGGGAAGCTTCACCAACAGAGCTATCACGTAAATGACAAAATCACTATTGCAAATTTTTTGTTTCACTTTTAGCAACTGAAGAACTCATATCCTTCATTTGATACTATGTTAACAGCCCTCAAGTGGATCCAAGACTTCTATGCATCACCGTTTCCGTTTTGCTATGCACATTTGAGTCGTCAATTATGTTTCTTCTTTCTCCTTTTACAATACTCTCTACCTATGCATATTATAAAACTCACAAAGAAAATACTACGCCTTCCACCTTTCTAAACTTAACGTCCATGTTTTCATTATAATTCTGTAGCAGTTTTAATAAGAGAGACTAAAGACTGAACCCCAAGACATTTTACCCTAGGTCTTCTAACTCTAAAGTTGCATACATGATCCACACTAATAAAAAGGTCCAAGTAATTATCAGCTATACATAAACCGTATGGGCCAGACTAACCACGTAACACTTTGCCGTCTTTTACACCAACACCATCACTTCAATGCACATATACAATGGCATATCAACTGATGGTTCAAATTAATTAAACGATCAGTCATCCAACATTATTTTCCAAATGATCCGCATGCTACTTAAGATAACTTGGAATCACTATCTCTTGAATACAAAATTTCTGCCGGGTGGACTGAACGGTGGTAAAAAGAATTTATAACCAAATTTTTAAATCCGGCGCGTAGCGCCGGACCGCCCCTAGTAGAATATATTTTAGTATTCTTCTTATCTCTTTAGTTCTTTTATGTGTTTTTTTCCCCAAACGTAGTCTATATTACTATTCCTTAACTACTCTGGCATCAGGCCAATCAAAATTTCTGAAAAGTATTTTTTTTTGTCGTCACAAAAATATTTTTTGTCTAAATTATTAATATATTTTTTACAATTAATAGCAAATATTTTATATATTATTAAATTTAAATGATATTAAAAATATTTGAATTGAGTAACTATCACTAATTTAATATTCTTTGAAGTTATGTGTAAAAACAATACCACTCTTAAGAAGTCACTAGTGCTTTGACCCGCGCGCCCGCGCGGTTATTTTTTCGTTTTTATAGCTATGTATATTTGATTTATAAAATAAAAAGTATTATTTATAATTTCTGTTTTATACTGTGTAATTTTATAACACTGTTTTGTGTGTATTATTCGCTATGCTTATGTTATCTTGTGTCTGCATGACTTTTAGTCTCATATACTAACTAATTTGCTTGTGTACACAAGTGGTTTCTACTGTTATGTTTTTGTTTAGAAATTAGAATGCAGTCTTCAATCACCACTTGTATCTACCTGCAATGACTTATTATTCCAGGTGTAAATGTTAGTTAAAGCCGTGAAACTCACTCTGAAAGGAAAGATTCCAATTGCATTAGAACACAAGTATCAGACAGTCAGAGGAAACAACCTTCGCTATTATATTCTCCACGTAATTTAAACTTTGAGACTTTGCTGATCAAAGGCACACCAAAAATTAAACCAATCCTTTCGTTGTTATAGCTTATTCTCATCATTTTATTCTTCTCGCTGGTATTAGGAAAGCTTCCACCAGGTGCCCAAAGACGTGGTGTGAAAGAGTTCGTAGACATGGTTGATTGATAAGCATTTTGCATTTTACCAAAATTTGGTATTTCTTTTTGTAAAAACCAAGTTAATTGTAAAGATCAATCTTATAGTGAGAGTTGGTGTCTAGAAGACAAATTTTTGTTATCTTTAAAGTTTTCAGGTGAGATTTGATTGTTAAGCTAGCATATCGCAGTAAAAACAATCAGTGTCGTTTTATTGTTGTCATTACTTTATTACACAATCTGATAAATCTCATCAGCCACAACTTTGCCGGTAAAAGTCCCTCTTTCATCACAGTCATAACAATTCCAATGAGTCAGATCCTCTGCTTCTCTTTATGATAATGAACTTGTGCTGCACTCCTACACGAAGCCTAGAAAGCATTTGCAGATTCGTTACATTTTGTGGTGATTCTTACAGAGAGAGAAAAGTCACCACGTAAGCTAGAAGAACACATTTGTTCATCTTGAGGCTCCACCAGTGTTTTAATGAACAATGTGCACTTTTACGTGGATAGTCCTGACTGAAAAATGAACAGTCAAAAGAGGTAAAGCTAAAGACTTTCAATATTTTGTTTGCAGCTAGTAGTAAAAAGGCATATGGAAGAGGAGAGTTGATGGAAGCTTCTGGCAATGAAAATGCAGGTTTAGTTTCTTAACTATGAATCCTACTTTTAGGAACCAAAAATACCTTTAATGATAACTCTCGACCATAGTTTGACGCAGAGAATATCGTGACTAATCTTTGTTTTGAGAAGAACTTGTACCAATCTTCCACTACTTGCAAACATGGCAAAGTAAACCATAAAGGTATCTCAACTAATGTCATACAACTCATAAAGGGAATTAAAAAACTCAGAATTGGTTATAAGTTTAGCTTCTGGGAGATTTTTTTTAACCTGCGGTCAAGATCCTTCTGATCCAAGAACTCAGCGACTACATCGACTCCAAATGTGCAGGAAATACGTTGATCACTATCAGACCATCCTTCACTCTTCTAATCAGAATCAGACCAAAGTAAATGGCAAAAAAGACAGTTGTCTAGAACCTTTGTAGATTTTTAAATCTCTCTGGTCTACCCCAAATATCCAGTTCCAGTGACAATCCTCCGTGCATACACAAGTTCTCTTCGTCAATGAGATCAGCAACATGCACACAATTGACGCAATAGGTGAATCTCTGTTTGCATTCTTCATAGAAGCCATAAATCTTGTTGATCTTAGATCTTAGTGTCGTTTCCCATAGAAACCTACGATTTTGCTGGTTCGATTAGGGTAAGTCTAAAGACAAAAAAATCCTTAAAGAGAATTTCAGTTTTTAATATTTATTTTTAATTAATAATCCAATGGCATGAGTATGTAATTATTGTGTAAAACTCAGGGTTAAGTACAAAATGTACTTCCCTTTTAATAGATTAGATTAGTATATTTTTCTCAAAAAAAGTTATTTATCTCTTTAATTTACATTTTACACTATAAAGAAAAAGAGTATATTCTGTAACAACCACAACCAACTATTACTCATCTCGATGTCGCAAGCAACAAACCACTAAACGCACCCAACATTAAAAATAAACACAAAACTTCATTAAAAGGAAAAGTAAAAATAATTCAAATAAAGAGAGAAAAAAGAAAGAATCCCGGAGAGAACGTAACCCTATCTCCGGCCGCCGTACTTGGTATTGCCGGAGGCGTTCCCCCTTTTTCATGTTTTGTTTTTCTTTTGCTTTTTTCTTCTCAGATCCAGACCAGTGCTGATATGTTTGCCTCTCTGTCAAAGTCAAACTCTCCAAAACTGTGTGGTGTAGGTCGAGGTTAGTGAACCGGGGGGGGGAAGTGGCGGTCGGGAGAGGCTGTGAAGAAGAAAGTCAACTTTTAGGAAGACATGTCTGACAAGATCTAATTTTGTCGATCTCAGATCTGGTCGAGGTTCTGGTTGATGACGGTGCGTGGAGAAGACTATAAGACTCATCTATCTCGGTTATCCCCCATGAAGTGGTGGTGAGACTGATAAAGGAGAGGTGTGACGAATGGTGGTCAGTGGGCTTTCGGGAAGTTTTGCCTTACAGTTAGCCTGGATGTGTCTCCCATTTCTCCATCATCACTTCCGCCTTTCTTTTTGGATTAGATTTCGGCTGAGCCATTACATGAGTCTTTGGACAACAGCGGTATGACTCAGACTATGGTTATGCTGTTTGGCGACAACTCTAAGGGACACGGACTCAACTCTTATCCTATGGAGCTAATAGAGAGAACTTGTAAAAGAAACCATGTTGGGTTATGAGCGGCTGAAGTTCAATGGTTTTCCCATTTAGTCTTTAAGTGTATCTCAGTCGGACCTTCTGTCCGTTAGCGGGAGTGGTTTGCATCAAAGAAACATCGAAGTCTCAAGTTTCTTTTGGTAAGGTGCCTCTGGGTGAAGCTGCTAATGGTTCACGCACAGAACCCTGATTCAAGGAGACCATAGCGAAAACAAAATAATCCGGAACGCTTGGATTTGAGAAATCCTTGTTAGACGACCTTATACTCCGTCTTTTGGTGTAAGGTCTGGAGACTTCAACCACGATATGAAGGAGGCACTCGAGCAAGATGATCCGCGTATCCCATTCCGATCAGTATGTGATCACTGCTTGTGTATAACTGATGTCTCGTGTTACTCTTTTATGAATTGGGTTAGGTCTGGTCTTTTGTAACCAAGTGGTTTAATCGTGTGGTCAAAGTGACTGGATCAGATGACATGGTAGCATAGGAACCAAATGAATGTTTCGAGATGATACAAGTGTTTTTATCCTCATGTCACATTGTGGTTAAAGCCTCTTTTGAGGCATTGTGGTCACAATCTGATTTGTATCAGAATTTTTGGTTAATAGAAAATTGATGTTTGAATTAAAATCTATATAATAATAGTAGAGTTTCTAGGCTCCACAACGCGCCACGTCAGCAGTTTTGTGGGGCTCGTAGGTATTGTTTTAAAACCTATAGATTTAGTAAGATGATTATGAATAATGAAATACACTTTAGCCAAGTGGTATAAGGTGTCCAATTAAGCATGCAAGATCGTGGGTTCAAACCACGCAGCTATCATGTATTTTTGATTTTTTGACTTGGGTGATTATCAAATGGACTTTTTGTTTATAAAGTTTTTATGTATTTTTTGGGCTTATTATTTTAAAGATCTTGGATAAACCCTAAAGTTTAACAAGTTCAAACCCAAAAATAGTTAAAAATAGATCCAAAAATGAACAATAAAAAAAAAAGTCTCACGCGGTTGCATACGCGGATGGCTTAAAGAACCTTAAAACTATCCTATTATAATATAGCTCAACCCAAAAATAATAAAAAAATGGATCCAAAAACGAACAGACCAAAAAAAAAAAAAAGACACGCGGCTGCCTACGTGGATGACTTAATGAAGCTGGAATAATATAGATTAAGAGCTCAAAATTTTAATCCTTCCACAGATTTCCTAATATATATTTTCAAAAAAATTGTATGTGAGATAAAATTAAAAAAACAACAAAATTTAATTATTTTTTGTTATTTATTAAATGAATATGTAATTTCTCTTACATTTTAATAACTACTATAATTTCATTGAAAACATTCCTCACCACCGATTCCAGACCCTGGCGAATGGATTCCCATAGTCGATGACGCCGTAGATAAAAATGCCACATCATTTATGAAAAAAACTCAAACTTACAAAAAACCATATATAAAAATCTATCTATTGAAACTTAAACAACGAATATTAACTTAATTAAGGTTATTTTCAAATTGATAAATCGTTTAATACAAATATAAATACTATAAATATAGAATTATATCAAGTTTTGACCTACAATAAAAAAAATATTTACAGCAAAAAGAAAACACCTACGTTTACACACTAAAAACTATATTATAGTCTAACTATTACTATAAACCTTATTTCGTATATAAATAACATTTAACACATTCCTAATATATTTTCAAAAAAATTGTATGTGAAATAAAATAAAATAAAAACAAATATTAAGTATTTTTTGTTATTTATTAAATGAATATGTAATTTCTCTTACATTTTAATAACTACTATAATTTCATTGAAAACATTCCTCACCATTAACTCTTGACTCTGGCAAATGGATTCTCATAGTCGATGACGCCGTAGATAAAAATGGCACATCATTTATGAATAAAACTCAAACTTACAAAAAACCATATATAAAAACCTATCTAATGAAACTTAAACAACGAATATTAACTTAATTAAGGTTATTTTCAAATTGATAAATCGTTTAATACAAATATAAATACTATAAATATAGAATTATATCAAGTTTGACCTAAGATATAAAAACTATTTACAGCAAAAAAAAATAAAAAATAAACACCTACTTTTACACACTAAACACTATATTATAGTCTAACTATTCCTATAAACCTTACTTCACATATAAATAACATTTAACACATTATATATATAATATTTTCACTTTACATTCTTACTACGTTCTTTCAATTTCATTATTATTTGGTGTTATTAGAAGAATCCACTAAACCAACAATCAAAAAAATATTGCAAACACAATGATCCCAGCCCCGCGTTTGCGCGGGGAGTATGCAACTAGTAAATATAAAAACGCAGCCAATATTAATAGAATTGCAAAAACTCAGCAATTAATTTTTCTACACAGACAGACTGACAGACATGAAAACCAACAGCTTAGGCAAAATCGCTGTCCGTTTCTGACTAGGCTTTCAAATTTGTAACCCAATAATAGTAAATACCACAAAAGGCCCAGTGGGGGGCAGTCTGATAAATTATCAACGATAAATGATAATTTACGCAAATGCCACCTGGGGATGTTCGATGTTACTTCGGTTAAGGGCTTTCTTCATCTTTTTCTTCGCCTAGCCTCTTTGTCCTCTCCCACACGCCCTTCAAGAATTAGGGTTTCTTTTCTGATCTAATCCCCAAATCCTCTTTAATCGAAGGGGTTTGTTTGTGTGTTCAGAAAAATAAGCTATGAGGAGATCATCGACAAAGAGGGATACAAGTTTCTTAGAGCAATTGATTCTCTACGTCGCAGGCGCTGCATTCACCAGCTTATCTCTATACGTCTGTGCCCGTCACTTTGACCCGAATCGTGACGCTGCCAAAAAGGCCCTCAAGCATAAGAGAGAACTCTCCAAGCGTCTTGGTCGTCCCCTTATCCAGACCAATCAATACGAGGTGATAACTCTTGTCTCTTGTCTGAATCCGCATTAAAAAAACGAAAGCATTGTTCTTTTAGGTATTGAAAAGTTTTCGTTTTTATGTTGGAACATAAACAGGATGTAATAGCTTGTGATGTAATAAACCCACAAAACATAGATGTGGAGTTTGATTCTATTGGAGGGTTAGAGTCAATCAAGCAGGCTTTGTACGAGCTTGTGATTCTACCGTTGAAAAGACCTGAGCTTTTTGCTTTTGGGAAGTTGCTTGGTCCTCAAAAGGGTGTTTTGCTATATGGTCCTCCGGGTACTGGGAAGACCATGCTTGCTAAAGCTATTGCTAAAGAATCTGGAGCTGTTTTCATCAATGTGAAGGTTTCTAATCTTATGAGCAAGTGGTTCGGTGATGCACAGAAGCTCGGTACGTGTAGATTTAGCCCTTTTCTACGTTGGGTTCTGGTGGTATTGTTGACTAATGATATGTGTTTCTCTAGTGGCTGCTGTGTTTAGCTTGGCGGAGAAACTCCAACCTGCGATTATTTTTATAGACGAGGTGGATAGTTTTCTTGGTCAGCGACGTGCGACGGATAATGAAGCAATGGCGAATATGAAGACAGAGTTTATGGCTCTATGGGATGGGTTTACTACAGACCGTGAGTTTGGAAATTCATGCCTTTACTGTGTCTTGTTTTAACCTTTGTTTTATGTAAGTGTGGTCTAAAGAGTATGATGTTTGTGTTGTAGAGAACGCGAGGGTGATGGTTCTTGCTGCAACGAACAGACCCTCTGAGCTTGATGAAGCTATACTGAGGCGGTTTCCTCAGGCGTTTGAGATCGGTATGCCTGATCGCAAGGAGAGAGCTCAGATATTGGAAGTTGTTTTGAAAGGAGAGAGGGTTGAACCGGGTATTGACTATGACCGTATAGCTGGGTTATGTGAAGACTATACCGGTTCAGATATCTTTGAACTATGCAAGAAAGCAGCTTACTTCCCAATCAGAGAGATCCTAGAGGAAGAGAAAAAGGGCAGACAAGTTTCGGTAAGTATTACACATGTTTGATGTTTCTTGGTTTTGGAGTACTGATGCTTGCATTGTTTTTCAGGAGCCTAGGCCATTGACACAGTTGGATTTGGAGAAGGTTCTTGCTACTTCTAAGAAGACGCAGGTAGCTGCAAGCGAGTACTCCGGTTCAAGCTCTCACGCTTCGGTTTGGAGAAGTTCAAGGGATAGTGACGAGGTACAGGCAGCTATAAATGGCATCTCAAAGCTCTTTGTCCCTCGGATTGTAAACCATCAGTCGGATTCTCAGGATTCAAGTCAGCGTGATCCAGAAGGAGATTCAGAATAGAAGATTTTTTTCTATGGAGTTTGTTGTGTATAACTACAGAAGTATACTAGAAAAATTACACTTCTTTCAGATGTCTGAATTATGGGCATTTTTCTTACACATCATTTGTGATTCTTTTGGCTGTTTTAGGAGATTTAATTGCTTGAACTTTTTATTTTCATTCTCTAGTGAAAGCAATGTATAAGTGGTGTACTGGTGTTGTGATGGATATTACATTCACACCTAAACGGAAACATTATATTGCAAGTTATCTCAGCGTGTTTATCGGTCACGAATCATTTACGTTTCATAGAATTAAATGTGATACGCAATATATAAAATTGTGGAGCAGACAAGGAAACATGTTCTCTTTAAATGTTTCAAGGTTTCTCTTTCAAATTCATGATATACTAGTGATATTAGGATAAGACTCGCCCCTTGCGCGGGATGAAATTGTTCTCTATACTATTAAAGCTGAAGTACAAAAAGTTAGTGTTTGGAAACATGAATAAGAATATTTAAAATTATGATGATTGGAAATAAGGATAACCTACAAATCTAATGGGCTTGATTATTAAACTAAAGATTATTGTGGCCCAATGTACTATTATTATTGTTTTTGGGTTTTCTATCATGATATTATTTTATTTCTGAAAATTATTTATACATATATGTATTCATTTTAGTAATAGTTTATTTAGCCAAAAAACTTTATAAACTATTGCTAAAATGTTTATGGGTCACAACATTTTACGACGCCCCTGTTACACAATACAGTGACAAAATACAATGTTTAAATAATATACTATTACTTAGTAAAATTGTAACCATTAAATTGTAATTTTGAAATGTTATATATACCATAAAAATAAAGACCCGCCCAGTCGGGCGGGTTATGATCTAGTTTTTATTATATTTTGGAAAATGAAACAATAGTTCGGTTTATTAGGATTAGGTGTTCAATCCGGATATCGGTTTTACTTCGATTCGATTTTTGGTCTTTTGTTTTTTAAAATATAACTACTATTCTAAATCCATATTTACTTCGGTTCGATTTGGTTTATATACCATCGATTTTCAGTTTATTTAATTTTATACCAAAAAACATAATTATTTAGTTTGAGATCATATTATATATTATAAAATATATAATATGATCATATTTAGAATCATATTGTCAAAAAGTCAATTATTAAAAAATATATTATATATTTAAATAAAAGATAAAAAAGGCTTCTATCATCCAATAAAATGATGAAATCTGGAATTAATATCAAAGTTCTAAATTTTGAAAATTAAAAAAAAAAAAAAACAAAACAGAATGAAAGAAAAGTTTTTACATTCTTCCATATTTAGTGTTCATCAAATTAATATGTCTTCGGTTGAACACAACTTTGTTTGTTTAAAGATAAAAAATTGTAAAGAATTTCAATTAATAGTTTTCCATCAAATTTATAATCTTTACTTCGATTTAGTTACTGTTAAAATAAAACAAAAATATCAAAAAAAAATTAAGAAAATAAGAAGCCTCAGTTGCAATAAATTGTTAGTTAATTATAGTTCAAGTGATTCAAGTGATTTAGAAATTGTAATTATAGTTCAACTCATGTAACAAATAGATATTCATAAGTCGTAAAATTGTAAAATGTAAAAAAAATATCGATTATAATAATATTTCTTGTCCCCCTCCAAGAACTGTATATGAGAATTTCATCTCGTACAGCTCAAACAAAAAAAAGACCCAAATACTGATTGAAACGGATATGGAATAGAAAGTTTTAAACTTCTCTCTCATTCAATATTATTTAAAGATATGAAAGAGTCAAAATGCGAAAGCTCTTCTTTGTGGTTAAATGCCAAAAACTTAAGTCAGCTCATACNGTTGATCGTTACAGGCCTCTTGAATCTTCTAGATTACCTATCGTTATTGTCTTTTTTATTTGGTATTTGTATGGAACGGGAATACGGATTTCTTCTTGTTTTCTTTATTATTGATAGGAATTTTCTTGTTAAGACCCTACTTATTAATTGAAACCTCAGATTCATACGAGAACCACGATAATTCAATGAAACCTTAAATATATACATATTTAAATGTTTCAGTTTAATCGGTTATAAATCAAACCATATCCAAATCCTACAGTTTTCATAAAATCATATCCATTCGGTTTGTATGATCTATACCAAAAAAACATATTATCGATTGTTTAATATCTTTTAATAATATAAAATTAAAAAAAAAAGTATTAAGATATTTAAATCATTGATAACAAAAAATTCAATGTGGATCAATTAATAAGTTTATAATTTATAAATGTTCTTGAAAATTTATTGAAATTTTTGAAATTAAAATATTTATGTTATCTTATATGGTATATAGTTTAATCTATATATATATATATATATATATATATATATATATTATTGAATGATACTTTTTACTCACATGGTTTAAAAATCATGTGTATCTTTTTATAATAAAAATGTTAAACTATGGATCATTAATTTTTAACATAGTAATTTTAATAGTTTTAGTCATTTATTCTCGTTTTTAAAATTTTAGAATATAAAATATTCGTAAAAATCCAAAGATTACTTTTATAGCTAATTTGATTGTTTAATTTATTTTAATAATATCAAATTAAAGAAAAATGATGGAGGAGATATAAATTGATATCAAATATTTATTATTAGAATCATTAATTGTCATATATATATTAGTTATAATTTCGTATATTTTATTTAAGGAAAGAAAATAAAATATTAATTATATCTAGGGAAACAATCATAAATACTTCTATCGTAAATATCATATCATATCATCATATCATATAGTTTGACCAACGAATATTCTAGCGACATATAAAAATTGAATGTGGACCTACTTATTTTTCAATTGAATGTAATTGACTACCTAATTGAGTGACACCTAAGCATAGGGTCTTTTTTAATTATTACAAAATTGAGGTTACAATTTTTCAAATGTTTCTCTTTTAATATATAGGGGATTCCGGCGCGTCGGGTTTTTTATTATCTAATAAATCCAAAATTATTTATAATCTTGAAATTACCAGTATCTATAAATAAGCTATTTCATCATGTATGTTTCTTCTTTTAGATGATTTGTATGATGTTGTTGGGATTTAGTGGTTATATTTTGGTGGTTGATACGGGTTTCTAACAAACGTTTAATGTGTTTTGTAGTTATTGAATATTCTTTATTTTCGTTATTCATTAAGATATATCATGTATGCATTATGAGAGATTCCATTATATATTATTATACTATATCGTCAAAAGTATCTAGTATAAAATGGAGGTTTCTGTTTCTAAATTTCCAACGTTAATTGGTCTTTATTTGCTTGTTGCTGATTTTTGAATTGTAAATTTACTATGATGGATTAATTATAGATTTTATTTTAGGTATACTTCTATAGTTTTACAGTTGTATGATTATCTTGGTTGGATATGAGTGCGTAATGAGGAAGACAAATAACATGTGGAAAAAGGGTAACCATTTATAACTTTTACATTTTCTTTTGTTTGTTCTGGTTATGGTTGTTGCATGTGGATTTTGAAGCTTAAATTGTAGGCGATTTGAGGTGACTGATAGGGTATGGAAACAGATTTATTTATTTGGGTTTTGAAGATGGATGTTATGTCTCATGTAAATGTATTTTACACCGTAGTTATTTTATTGGTTTACTATGTTCTTAGACTTTGATTTCTATGTAACTATTTTTTAAATCTATTAACGTGTTTTTTGTCACATTTGTTATTGTATTAATTAGTAATTTTTTGTGTAATGTTTTAGATTAATGGTTAACCATATTTCGTATTTAAAAGTATGTAAAAAATCAGAGAATACCAAAATGAGAGATGACATGGAAATACATATAACAAAATATACTTCCGTAAATCTGCAGAAATAGCTGAAGATCGATTTATTTCTTCTTCAAAATTCAATCCTAAAAGTCCATCAAACCACATTAACCGTTCATCATTAAACTCAATAAATGTTAGTACTTTCTTCCTTAACTTGTGAAAAGAGCTCAAACTTAAATCCATGATCAACTTTTTATATTTGCTAATTCTTGTAATAGCAATTTCCAACTATTTTTACGCTCGTAAGATTCGTAAAATAATGTAGAAATCTAAGTTAATGGGATTCTAAAAATTATACTTTACCTTTTCGTCGGTCAAAAGTATGTCAAGATCAATTAGCTTCCAGATTTTTTTTTCTAGATTTCAGACTTCTAAAACATAATCAATTTCTTCTCACATATGTTAGGAACAACTTCGTGTAAAGGAAGCTGACGATTGATTTCTTATTGTTGCTACTCTGAATCCGGCAGCTTTGATAGTATACAGTGGGAAAAATAGGGGACATGTCTGAGTTTAACAACGACTTGGCCTAAACGGTTGAAGATTGGTAATGAAAAGGTACTAGTAGCAAACATAATCACTTTCCAATACAATTTGGGTATTGTACTTTGGACCTAATAAAGTTAATAGTTCTCTTTACATGAGCTTATCATCTAGTTATTATCTGATAAGTGATTTGACAATGTCAATACACAATTCATTTTCACCAGAAAATGAGGACATAACTTTAAAAAAAAATGACATGACATTAACTTAATTATGACATGTAAAATTTTTTAGATAACTATTTACTTTTTGAAAAGTTTTTAAAATATATTATTAGCTAATAACTTTTACAATATCACTAAAAATAAAATTTATGTATAAATATTTATTTATTTTGGCAAACAAATTGAAATATTTTATAACTAATAAATCATATATCACCATTACAACATATATGTATATATAGCATTAACAAAAAAATAAACTAAATATAAGTACATTGTAAAAAAAATTCACATTAACTTATATATCCTATGTTTATAATTAAATATATATATATATATATTAGAATTATTTGTATATTTCCTTTAAAATACAGAACTAAAAAACACTAATGAAATAAAACTTTGTGTTAATTAATGTATAAATTTTTATTAGCATTTATTGGCTCATTAAGTAAACTAAAATATTTTTTGCCATTTTAATATATTTCCAGCTAAAACAGAAAGATCTAAAACTTTTTAAATTTATAGATTTAAATATATATATACTTAAATTAACGATAAAAAATATACTTGAAATAAATAGTTATTAAATATAATAAACATTAAAATATCATTAAAGAAAGTGTGACACATGGCATTTTTCCCCCTATGGAGAAAAAAGCCAACTTTATTATATAAGATATTGTTGTTTTTGTTTTCCAAACTATTTTTAAATTTTTTTTTTTCATCAAATAGTTTTGAGTTTAATGACTAAAATAAGAAAAATTTCCATTAAGTTCACAGTTTTTATATTTCCTTGGTCGAAATCTAATGAAATCTGAAAACAATATTGATTTTTTTCTTATAAAAGTTGTATGTCTTCTTGATAACTGTCTATTGTTGAATTATATTACCTATTGTAACTAAATTATTATTTGTTAAATAAATTCTTCATCAAAATCTAAATATATAATGTATTTTTGCTAAAGTTTTCTTGTATTCTGTGTTATATTTTACTCTCAAAACTTAGTTTTTAAAATCTATTATGTATTATTATTTGGTTATATTTTTGTCATATATTTCCCTTATTAATTTTTATAATTTTGAGTTTTATGGCAAAGTAGAAAAATAATTATGGGATTTTCACATTTTTTCTATTTGTTGATGTTGGTTGGATTAAATCTTGGTTTTAAATAGCGTTCGCTACCCTTGCCATGGCGCTTGGCGATGTCTAGCGATGTCCTCATCGCCTCAAGACACCAAGGCCATGTGAGATACACGAAGCGCTCGCTATTGAGCGCTAACTAGTATCATGTAAAGCGTGCAAATCGTCGCTTCAATGATTCTTCTCAAACCATCATGGTTTGTGCAAACTTAGGTTACTAAACCAACACCGGTTTAATAGAGTTGCTGTGTCGTATGATATAATCTATCGTCAAACCCTAATTTAACTAAAAAGCAAGCAGAAAATTATAGGATGTTGAGATCTTCAACTCAAAAGAGAGGGAATCATATGGTCTAAGACATATTTGTGTTTGGTTGATGTTGATGAGGATGAATTGGACGATGATTTAGGTTTGTAGAACTATTAAAATACTAAAGATCATGATTCTGAATCATAATTTTACAGTTAAAGGTTTTCTGACCATATTTATGATTTGGTGTTCTGTTATTTTAGATATTACTAAAATGGTGTTTTGCCTTAAACATTGATGTAACCAATGGAATTGGTTACTCTTTATAACTTAGACTTAAAGGATATAAATTATATTTTTGCAAGTGATACACATGGCGATCGACATAGCTCGCCATGCCGCTTGGCGAGTGTTGATCCCCTCTTCGCTTATGTTCGCAATACGCTATTTAAAACCCAGGATTAAATATAAAAATAACTTGAATATTACTCTTTTTGTTTTTATGATTTTTATTTTGAAAATTTTATGTATTGTTCACTAAAATATATTTTTGATAGATGTCAATTTTTTTGTTGGATTAGAAACAAAGTAATAATTTTTAAAAAAATATGGCTGATAAAAATTTTGATTACTAAATTTGGTATAAGATAATAGTATAAAAATGTGGAGTAATTAATGAATCTTGTAAAGCTATGCTGAAGTGTCAATTGGAGAATGTTAGTGAAAACTTAGATATCACTAGTTGTGTATCCCCGTGCAATCGCAGCAGGATCGTCTCTAGGCATGTGTCTAAGGAACATTTGCGCATGGCCCATAATTGTTTTGTAAATTTTAGCTAAAATTTAGGGTCTTTTGCAAAAAAATTTAGGGGCTATTTTTTATAGATTACATCTATTATTTTTATAAATTGCTCGGGGCCCGATAGATGATTGAGATGGACCTGAAGCGCAGAGAGGTTGATGAAATTGTTGCTTTATATAAAGGATGCGGTGATGGTGTCCTCTTAAGTGGTTTTTGGCATGTGAATATTTGTAATCTGTTAGGATTTATAGTGGGGTAAAGAATTGTGACTTGTGAGAAAATATGTTTTGTTAATGATTCCGACTTACTGGTTTGTTTTGAGGTTGTTTTATTTGAAAGAATATGATATTCCTTTGCTGTTCTGCAAGTTTGATATTCAGAATGGTTACGTCAAGATAGCAAGCATGTTATAGGGGAGACTAAACTGTATTATATTGGTACGTAATATCTTAACATTTATGTTATTTGACTACCAAATATTATGTAACTAGATATGGATCTGTGCGTTGCACAGATTTTATTTGATGTTTTAATATTTATAAAATATAAAAATAATAATTTATTAGTTTTATGATTTTTTGCATATGTTGTGGTGTGAGATTTATTTTAAAAATTAAAAATTCTTTTTTCCATAAAAGTTTCAATTAGTATTTATATTTAATAACCACAAATTTTATTTGATGTTTTAATTTTACAAAGGACATAAAATAATAAATTATTTTATATTTTGATTATTTTTCTATATGTTGTGTGAGATTTATTTCAGAACTTCGAATTTGTTTACCCACATAAGTATTAGTAAATATTTGTATTTTAATAATCATTGCACATAAGTGAATTGTTTTAACTTTGTACCTAAGGCCAAAGAAAATACTCATACCTAAAAATTTAAACTAAATCCATTTCGAATTAAGAATTAGAGTGAAATAAAAAAAATTGAAAGTTAAATAAGGTCAATCAAGTCAATGACAATATCGTACAATTGTCACTTCTTAATTTGTGATGATAATTCTTAAAATAAATAAATAAATTATTTTATTATATATTGTAATAAGGTTAAAGAAAAAAAGGTTGAAGAAGGCGATCTTAGAGGTAGTTAAGAAATTCTTCTAATTTCATTTTAAGTATATGATATTTAATGTCATATATTGTGAGAATAGAAAGAATATGGTGTGTGAGAGGTGTGTAAACAGAGTGTGGTCGGATTTAAAGAGAAGCAGAATGAGAGATTAAGTGAGAATCAAAGAGACTGCAATAGAGAATAAGAGAGATTAAGTGAGATTTGAGAGAGTATGAGTGAGATTTATGTAACTAGGATTAGAGAGATTATTTAGAACAGAGAATGGTGAAGAATGAAAGGGGAACNGAATCAAAGAGACTGCAATAGAGAATAAGAGAGATTAAGTGAGATTTGAGAGAGTATGAGTGAGATTTATGTAACTAGGATTAGAGAGATTATTTAGAACAGAGAATGGTGAAGAATGAAAGGGGAACTCCCCCTCTCAGCTTGAATATTTCGTGATACATAAGGTGTGGCTTTATAGCCAAAGGTACAAGACAAACAAACACATTAAACAACTATTAAAACAGGGAATGATTAAACAAATAATATAATGGGGAAATGGAAGAGGCCAGGAGGATATACACAAGGGGAGGCACGACCAGATGAGGAGAAAGGGACAGCTGAGAGGTTGGCACAACTTGCTTGAGTGAAAGTGACAGGCTAGATGCTTCTCCAAAGCAACCCATGTGACTTCTTCTTGTCTAATTCAAACCAGACTCTTTTATTTAAATTCAAACATGTTTCCTTGCCTTCTCAGACCTTCCCAATGTCCATATTAAGTCTCCATAAGTCCATTCTTGCCTTGCAAGGTAAGTTAGGTCAAGATGTTAGCTTGTGGAGCAAGACTGCACAACTAAGCCCAAATCATTTCTCTTGATGTACTTGTCTTTGATAATGGACTAATTCCTTTCCTCTGGTTATTCTCTTCTTCATTTCAACACTCCCCTCAAGCTTGACCATAGGAGATCCTTGGGAAAGTTTGGAACCTTGAAGAAGCTCCCTCATTAAAAACCTTGGCCAGAAAACCCTCCCAAGGGATAAAACCAACCAAGGAAAAGAGTAGACTTTTCCAAAGCCTAGGGATTGGCCAGTGAGCCTAAGGAACTTCAGATTTATCTTGGTGGAGTCCTTAGGCTCTGGATTGTGGCCTAACTTTTGGTGCAAGCATGGACTCAATCACTTGCACACACCAACACCTTGGACTCTTCTTAGACCCCGGTTTGTGTCTCCCCCTCTCTTCTGACTACTCGACATCTTGAAAGGTAAGGATGGACCGGTTCTTTGCTTCATTGAGTCTTAAGTAAGGTACCTGATACAATATCCCACAGGTGCATCAGTTCTCAAGGTAATGCACTAATCACATCAAGCTCAATAACATTTTAAGTATAAGAACAACAATGAATGTTTTGAGATGAGTTTAAGGTGCTTCCCTTTCATCAGTATGGTAGGGAGTGAACTCCACTTGAGTCCCCACTTGGTAACACATCTCTGAGATCATAGGAAGCTCATTCACACTCCCCCCTCAAGCTTGAAACCGAGAATAGGTGAAGGTGCTTCCCTTTCATCAGTATGGTAGGGAGTGAACTCCACTTGAGTCCCCACTTGGTAAGACATCTCTGAGATCATAGGAAGCTCATTCACACTCCCCTTCAAGCTTGGAACCGAGAATAGGTGAAGGTCCAAGCTTGCAAGGTTGCAATGAGTTCATGATAGCTTCTTTGATCCGGCTGGTGAGGAATGATGCAAGAGTGAACTCCACTTCTTGCCAAGAGACAATGGACGACTTGGATCCTCAGAATTGCACACCAATACCACTCCTCAAGCTTGATCCAGAGAGAATAGGTGAAGGACCAAGCTTGGAAGTGGGCAGTACTGAGCTTGAACCTGGAGCACAACAGTTCCAACACATGCGCTTAAGCCAACTGATCCACCTTTGATCTCTGCTCCATTTCCTTTGGACCACCGGTCTCCTCATGACTTAGGTGATGGTCCTCCTTGTGTGTCTCATGAACCAGGAGCTCAACACCCAAACAGGCTGCGCTTAATTCAACCGGTTCTACACACAAGCTATCTCTCCATGGTCAGGAATATACATCATGTGTAGGCTCTGAACTTCATGGGCAATGTCATCTTCTTTGTCTTGGATTGGTGATGGACAGAGAGCACCTCTTGTGTACCTGAAACATCACTCNTGGTCAGGAATATACATCATGTGTAGGCTCTGAACTTCATGGGCAATGTCATCTTCTTTGTCTTGGATTGGTGATGGACAGAGAGCACCTCTTGTGTACCTGAAACATCACTCAAACTCCAGCAAGAATTAGACCACACATTAGGACCAGACCTTGATAACTCACCAAGTCTGATCCATCATGTTAAACAAGATGCAATTGACTGAATCTAAACAACTCATTCAGTTCAAATCCAAGCAACCAACTCTCTAAATGCACATGTATGATAACTCATCAATAACAAGGCATTTAGGCAAATTTTAATGATCATTTAAGCAACAATATGATTAAATGTCAAAACAGAGACTAGATAACTTATCTAATCAACCTGGACAGTTTATAAATGTAATTAAAGACCATGAACAATTTATAGATGCATCACAAGACCAGAAAACTCTCCTAGATCTCTAGCAATGCCACAAGACATAAAACAGGTTCTAAACAACTCATTTAGACCAGACACAACACAAATAAATTAATCCAAGACATGAACTAGTCATAACCATGCTAGAAAACTTAGAAAAAAATTTAAAACAAAACAACACACAACTCTTATGTATCATGGGACAGAAACTAGGCTCAACAACTCTAGCAACTTGAACCTGTCCCAAGTATACCAAACACACCACTCAACACAACCATACATAACTACACAAGCCTTATTAAGGGTTTGGAGGTTAACTTACAACCAAGGAACCTGAGCTTGTTCCTTGAACCTCCAAGGCACACAATTCACTTGAACTTGATAGATTTGGATTTTGGGTTCTCTACCCAACTCCAGTTTCTTGTGTGTGCTTTCCCTTTGAACCTCTCATGCTTAAGACCTCTCCTTTCTTCCTGTTTACCAGATGCCACCTTCTGGAAGATAGTGAGAGACTCCATCTTGAAAATAACATCAGAATTGCTTGTACAGATTTTGTTTGGAGTTTTGCTTGCCAAACAAATCCAAAACTTTCTTTCTTCAGGAGATCTCTTCATGCTGAGAAGGAGGAAGGATGATAGACCTTGGGAAGTGTCTGTACACGCCATGGTTGCATTCTTCTTGAAAGCTTTCTTCTTGGACGATGAAAGAGAATAATTTGTATAAAGCTGTTTTGGAGTTTTGCTTGCAAAACAGCCCCAAAACATTTTTCTTCCAAGAGATCTCTTCAGGATGGACAGGAAGCACGAGGATAGACACTGGAGAGTCTCTGTACACGCCATTGTTGCAGTCTTCTTTTTCTTGAAGAGACTGAACAGCCAACTAGACAGAAACTTCTCCAATTGTTTGAAGCAGCAATGAGGGTGATCTTGTGCTTGATTTGCGGAAGCTTTGAGTTTCAGGAGCTTGGGAGCTCTGATACCATGTGAGAATAGAAAGAATATGGTGTGTGAGAGGTGTGTAAACAGAGTGTGGTCGGATTTAAAGAGAAGCAGATTGAGAGATTAAGTGAGAATCAAAGAGACTGCAATAGAGAATAAGAGAGATTAAGTGAGATTTGAGAGAGTATGAGTGAGATTTATGTAACTAGGATTAGAGAGATTATTTAGAACAGAGAATGGTGAAGAATGAAAGGGGAACTCCCCCTCTCAGCTTGAATATTTCGTGATACATAAGGTGTGGCTTTATAGCCAAAGNTCAAAGAGACTGCAATAGAGAATAAGAGAGATTAAGTGAGATTTGAGAGAGTATGAGTGAGATTTATGTAACTAGGATTAGAGAGATTATTTAGAACAGAGAATGGTGAAGAATGAAAGGGGAACTCCCCCTCTCAGCTTGAATATTTCGTGATACATAAGGTGTGGCTTTATAGCCAAAGGTACAAGACAAACAAGCACATTAATTAAACAACTATTAAAACAGGGAATGGTTAAACAAATAATATAATGGGGAAATGGAAGAGGCCAGGAGGATATACACAAGGGGAGGCACGACCAGATGAGGAGAAAGGGACAGCTGAGAGGTTGGCACAACTTGCTTGAGTGAAAGTGACAGGCTAGTTGCTTCTCCAAAGCAACCCATGTGACTTCTTCTTGTCTAATTCAAACCAGCCTCTTTTATTTAAATTCAAACATGTTTCCTTGCCTTCTCATACCTTCCCAACGTCCATATTAAGTCTCCACAAGTCCATTCTTGCCTTGCAAGGTAAGTTAGGTCAAGATGTTAGCTTGTGGAGCAAGACTGCACAACTAAGCCCAAATCATTTCTCTTGATGTACTTGTCTTTGATAATGGACTAATTCCTTTCCTCTGGTTATTCTCTTCTTCATTTCAACATATATATATATCATTTGGAATTTTTATATAAGTTTATAAACTTAGTTTCATCCCTTAAATATCAAACTCTACACACTAAATCTTAAATTGAGATGTTGTGGTTTTTTAATGTATTTCAAACAATTTCTTTAGTCTTTTTCGGTTTTTGAATTTGTAATTTTTCATGTGTCCTAAATTTATAATTATTTTCAAATTACTTGTTTCTCCTTTTCGACTAACAATTAGACCATTTTATTAAATTTGTCTGTTATTAAATAATTTTCTAAATACATTTTAATAATATATTTTCCTAGCAACAGTTTAATAAAATAGTTTACAAATACTATATATTAAAACACAGTTGTGATAAGATGACGATGAAATATGATTTCTTTTTGACTAAACACATAAAAATCATTTACGTTGATACTAATAATAATAATCTATTTTTGTGACCAAACACAAAAATATATCAAACATGTGCTTGTTTTTGTATGACGAAACACATACAAATACCAATATAAAGACCAATAACGACAAAATCCTATTTTTGTTTTTTTTTAAATTAATTAAATTGTTTTAGTATCATGTTTATCATCAAAATCTTTATGTTTTAAATTACTATTAATTTTTTTTAAAAAAAAATTCTTTTTTCTTATGATTTTTGAAAAAGAAAACATTATATTTTATAAACTATTTTATTTATAAAAAACAAAAATACAATCAAATACTATTTTTTTTGTTTAATATTTTAGAAAATAAAGATTACTATCATACAATCCTTTGGAATTATCTTCTATTTAGAATTACCAAAAATTAGATTACTATCAGATAATTATTTGAATACTATTAAATATTTTATTAACTACTATTTTACAATTCGTATCACTACTATTTTTACTGTTAAGGTTCTTAATAAAATAATTTAACAATCAAACATAAGTAAAATGGTACATAAAGGTAACAAATAGCATTGACATTATCTTAACTACAACAACATAAGTAATTGAAATTAAAAAAATAGCATAACTAATTGTATAACGTCTATAAAACAAACACATAAAATCATAATAGACACATTAAATTACAAAAAATATCAAAACATCTATAATACATATAAACACCTAAGTATAACTACGGAAATAACTAACGTACGACATCATGACAAATATAACAAAAATAAAAATCATCATCAGTTTAAGCATAAAAGAGCATAAAAATATTTCAAATAATTATTCTACAAATATTATTTGTTTAGATTTTGAAAAAATGGAAGACTACTATTAGACACTCTTTTATAATTTTCTTATGTTCAAGATTTTAGAAACAGATAATTAGTATCAAGTTTTTTTTTTTCAGTTACCATTTCTTCATTATTTTAGAAAAGGAAAGTTAGTATCAAATAAATTATTTTACGAATAATTTTTTAGGATTTATAAAAAGGAAATCTATAATTAAACACCTTTACTTTTATTTCAATTTTAAACAACATTTAAAATTAATATTTTAAATATTTTTTTAGGATTTGTATAAAGAATAACTACTATTCGAAACTTATTAAAAAAATTTCTACTTTTTTTTTTAAATTAATATCTTCAAAATATATTTATTATCTTAAGATATATATTAAAAATCATCATTCGTTTAAGAAGAAAGCAAACATAAAAATATTTGAAATCATTATTCTACAAATACTTTTTGTTTAGGATTTTCAAAACAACTATTAAACATTCTTTAATAATTCTCTTATGTTCAAGATTTTAGAAACGGACAATTACTATAAAATAGGGTTTTTCAAATACCTTTTATTAAGAATTTTGGAAAAGGAAAATTAGTATCAAATAAATTATTTTGCAAATATTTATTTGTTTGAATTTTTTTTAAAAAGAAAATGGTTTAGAAAAATTCCTATTAAAAATTTGAAACATTATTTTTATCTGTAAAATAATTTTCATTTTCTTCATATATATATTTTGTTAATATTATATGTTTTTACATATATAAAATTATAATAGGAAAATTACTATCAAATAATACTTTATAGGATTTTAGAAAAGGAAAATTGATAATAATCTTTTTTACGAATAGTTTGTTGTTTTGGATTTGTGAAAAAGGAAAATTACAATTAAACACTATTTATTTATTTTTTCACTTTTAAACAATATATAAATTATTATTTTCAAAATTAGTTTTTTTTAAATCTTTGTGTTTAGGATTTGTAAAAAGGAAAAATACAATTAAAAGCTTTTAGCTTTTTTTTAATTTTAAATAATTTTAAAGTTAATATCTTCTAAATTCTTTTTTTTATTATCTTTGTATATATATTTTTAATCATGAGAATTTTAATACATGCCATAATATTAAATGGAAAATTACTATCAAATATTTTTTTTGTAAATCTCCTTTATTTAGAATTTTAAAAATGAAAAATTACTATTACATAATATTTCTAATCATTGTTTTAACATAATTTGTTTTTTATTATCTATAATATATATATATATATAAATATTAATTATGAAATAGTTTAACACATATTACAATCATAAATATATAATTGACATGTGTCACAATCTTGTTCATTAGTAACTTTGGAAAACTGAACTTTATATAATAAGAAGATCAGTCACACTTAATACAAATTTTTAATTTCCCACCATATTAATGAGAGGACATGAGCTGTTTTTTTTTTTATGTAACACACATGAGCTGTTTAGTGTTGAAATGTTTGTTGATAACTTTTATTAGGCAGTGGATGCTAAATTGCTAAGTTGAGAACTAAATTCGTTATGAAATTTTAGTTTCTTCTTCCTAACGTAGATTTGTACGATGTTAAGATGCAAGCAATAATTTACCTTAAATTATGAAATAAATAAATAAATAAATTTTATTTGGTATAATAAGTTTGTTTGTTGTATTACTTTTACTTAAGCGTGGGTGGCGGATGTTACAATTACAATCATATATTATTTTATTTATTATTTTTACACGTCCAAAAGTAAACCAACAATATATTTTCACATTTCCTTTGCATACACATTACATAACTATTTTCTCTCTTTCCCATCAAAAAAAATAATTGATATTTTTGTTGATTCAGAAATAAACCTTTCGGACTCCTCATATATAACTAATTTCAGAAAATATATCGTGGTTACATAAAACTTAGAATTTTTAATAGAAGTGTATAATCTTCAATTTGATTTTAATGTATATTTGATTTTAATGTATATTCCATCCGGTTTTTAATAGATGAGGTTTTTATTCCAAACTAGTGATGTTTTTTTATTCTGAATTGATAACATTTCAATTTTCAGTTTAAAATTTATTAACAAACTTATGTTATAAACCGGTGATATTTTATAGCCTATTTTTATTATTGGTCAAATTGTTGTTATGTGAATAATATGATATTTTGTGTAGACTTATGTTCAAATATGTTTTTATAATATATGTTCGTATCCTCAATATTTTTTATAACCTTGCATTATGTTAAGAATACATTTCTTAGCTTATTTCATATTCAACATAGAATTCTCAATTTCCTTAATAACAATTTGCATTAGACATACAATATTCTTACATGTGAATTTTAATCAACCAAAGACATATACACAAAACTATGAAACAAACAATTTAAATAGATACATGATCATATGAACTTCAACACTTTTTACATAAAAATATGTATATACATATAATAAAATATATACATCAAACTAAAATCTAGAAGGATAGTAGTGCATTTGTCCAGCTTTTTCAAGCTCTTTGCATTTTCGAAGAAATGAGCCACGGCTTCCTCTAGAGCCCCTACCAAAACACTATGTCCTTGGTTGAGAATATGACCTTCTGGTCCAACCACTTTGACACGGAAACATACAGTTTTCTTTAAGTTTCTTCAATTACTACCTTTAGTTCAACAAAGTTAACTACCCACTTTTAAATCTCTTCAGTTAAAGAAGGAAACAGAGAGAATAAGTAAGCCGGATCAACATTTCCTGGGACTATAACATTGCTCCCCAATCGCATCCTTACATCAGCCATATATCTACACTATAGGCGTGTCTGGACTTCTTTTATTTACAGCATGAATGATCTGGCAAGCCCAAATGAGAAAAAGAAAACGTTAAAACACCAAAAGAGAACCTATCCCAGTTCTGAAGATAGAAAGCACTTAAAATTACACCTCTTCGATGTAGGGTTTGGACTAAATTGGCACACTCCGTAATGACTTTGGTTAAATGAGATAATAGAGCTCTCAATACATTTAGTGCAGTGGAGCTCTCAGTACATTTGGTGCAGTGTGGCGCATAATCTTTATCAATGTATATGTCTTAGTTGTTCCTCCTCAAAGATATAAGTCGTGATTTCCTAAGGCGCTTCAATGAAACCCAATACCGCAGCATGGTTCATGTCCTCTTGTCTCAGAGTCTTGAGACAGTCTCCAACAAACTGATGTTTCTCAAGATCAATAGGATGCAGTCTCTTCAAATCTTCTTCAGTTTGGATAGGAGATTGGATCACAGGGCCTTTAGCTTCTATGATTTCAAACGTGACACTGAGGGCAGGTAAAGGAGTGAGGATGCCAGAGAAGAAGATGGTACTGTCTGGTCTGAACACTAGCCAAGGCTGCAAAGAAATTTCCACAATAAGATCAGTGTTCTCTGACGTCTCTATGAAGGTTAGGTGTCTCTGAGCGAGCTTTAATAATCAGCCATATATCTTCATGCTTGCCTCATTATCTAAGTGGATCTGTTAAAAACACAAATATATGAAAACTTTTTCAATGTCTTGTTCTTGCTTTTGCTAGCTATAAATGTGTCTACCTGAGCCAGCGCGGCTGCCAATTTCATAAATAAACACATCTACTTTCTTAGGCTTTGCATAATTTACTTCAGTCACAAGAGGAGTGCTACCTTTTTGCTGGCATTCAAAAATTTCTCTACAATCTCCAGTAAGAAAAAAAAAAGAAGAACATGGTAATTATTTACCGATCGAACAAGTACCTCGTAAGCCGGCCTATCTTCAATCTCAACACATTAAACCTTCATCAAACGTGGCTTTCAAAGGTGCTGCCAAAAGAATCATACCATTGCTTCAGTTTCTCGTGTACTTCGACAAAAATAACAAAACCACATTGATTCAATAAGCGCCCTTAAAACTTCAATTTCATAAATAGCTCTGAAAACCATCCATATATATTACAAGTTCACTTATGCTTTGGTTGCAACTGCAGCTGAATGCATCGGGTTCTAAGAAATCTCTTTGCAAAACTGTTTAGGTAAACATGTAAATTAAAGAGAGTCAATTTTAATATGCCCATAATGTCACATACCTTTCACAAACAAACTGATCACCTAAAACTCATCCTAGATTTGGGGGATAACCTGAGAAGAAAACGCTTGAATAGAAGATCTTGCTCAAAACACCAATATAATCAGACCAACAAAAGAAATAAATTAAGGGCAAATGAAAATACCTTGGAATCAAGCAGCAGCATATATACGCCCGTTAATTAATCTCACTTTTTGACATTCCTGTGAAGTTTTCATTAGAGAAGATTGTCTAAGAGTAAAAGTGAAGATGAACCGGAAGGAAATAGAGGAATTGGAGAAGCAATTAGGAAGGTTTACATTATTAAACTGGAAAAAGCGTAAGAACAACATATTGAAGTTACAATAAAGAGGTGATAGTGGGATGAGTGAGGTTTATTTATTGAATGCTATAATTGCTTAGTGTAACGTCGTCATGGAATCAGAAAGGGAATCAATCGAATTAAGATTTTTCAATCCAAACTTTTGAAGCTCCACGGAGAAGAAAGGTATTTTCTTCATGGACCGAAATGAAAACCTAAAACCCATACGAAACACAAAACATCAAGCAGCAAAAGGAACGACACACAAAACATAAGTCCGGACACAAAACGACACGCTAGGCTTAAAAAAAACGCATGCAAGTTGAGAAAAAAACAAAGGTGACCTACAAAACGCTGAAATGGCGTACTGAAAAGTGAACAAAATGCTCCAATATAATAGAATTTTTTACTTATAGAAGCACATTCTATCTTTATAATTGCAGAGAGAGACACGTCATACATGTGGTATACTTTATGGTGTGACAAAGATCTTAGTGCCCTCCAACTAAAGAAAGAATCAACCCATCTCTCTCGAAATTAAAGGACCCATCTATTTAATATCAGTTCACTTTACCTTTCCAAAATCAACTTTCAAACACTAATCCCTTATTTCATCTTTTCTCTCAGCCACCCAAACACATATCTCTTGAAAAATTTCCTAATTTATCGTTTGCGGCGTGCCTTAGATGAGTGAAAGATACCGACAATCTTTTTCGGAACTCTAATTACCAAATTCCCAAATTGATAAAACTTATTTGACATAGATGAGTTCGGGATTAGATGAGTTCGGGATTATATCAGTTCACCTTGTGTTGCTTGTTTGATTTTCCTCTTCTCTCTTAATCATATATTCGCTTTACTTCGAAGAGTAGATGAGTTTGGGATTTGACGTCGGTGAGCTCGGGGATCCATCTTGGATGAGCTCGGGGATAGATGCGGTGGTGTTTCAGAGAGTGGGTGAGATTGGGATTAGGTGTGGGTGAGCTCGGGATCTGTCGTGGGTGAACACGGCGTAGCTGCGATGAAGTTTCAAAGAGTGGTTGAGCTTGGGATTCGCCGTGGTTGAGTTCAGGATCCGATATGGATGAGTTTGGGATCGGCTGTGGGTGAATTGTGGGTGAGTTCAATCTGTCGTGGCTGGCGTTTCAGAGAATGTATGAGCTCCAAAGTTTTTATATCTGATTTGATTTGTCCACAGCTGTGGCAACGAGGCTGTTTGCTCCCTCGTTGTATTGTTCATAGATGAGATGTGGATACTATCTTGTCCACAAAGTTAAATTAAATATCTATTTGTTCCTTTACATGTTGTGTTCTCGTCTGTAACTCATTCTAGTAATATTTGTTTATCCACAACTTAAATGTCCACTATTTTGTATCCATAATCTTCTTTTGTCCACATAATGTTAGTCTATTCAAATAATCTTTATCCATTTTCTCCGTCCAAAAATCTGATAAACAATAACATTCTTACATAGATAAGAAAGCATCCACATCCATGAAATATGGATGTATGTCACTTGCTAAACTATTGATTTTAGCATGAGCCATCGGATAAATATTTTTTACAATCTTGTGGTTCTTATAAAATTCCAACTATTGAAAAACCTAATCTAATAAATGTCTAAAAGCTAACTGAACAAAAACAACATTAACCGTTTTTTTAAGGTTTTTTTTGGGACAAATTATCGCATAGGACCCACAAAATTGTATGCCACAAGTTGGATGTCCCTAGATGTAAGAGAAAGATAAATTGTGTCTAAATATGTAATTAACTCATTATAATATAGAAAGAACAACTTTATTTATACATATATGGTCCATAACCACCAACAAAAATGTTAACATTTAATGAAACATCTTCCTTCTCCATGTTTATATACCCATCATTTTCCATCATTTTCTTTCGAAGTTCTCTGTTTTTCTCACCTTTCTCTCTGTATTTCCCATCTTATTATTTAAGAACAGACAGAATTGTAGGATTATTTTTCTTCTTTTTGATTTCTGAACTAATATGTTATGCTCCTACCATATTAATCAATAAGTTTTTTTGTTTTATTTATTTACTTCATCTTTTTGTAGTATGACGAATAATCACATCTTTAAACTTATAAAATCATCATTAAACCTTAAAAATAATTTATAAAAAGTATTAAATGAGAAAACTTTATAAATAGGTTAAAAATATAACAAAATTATAAATGATTTTAAATGTTTATAAATCAATTGTAAGATTCTTAAATAGTAAATAAATGATAACAAATATTTTAAAATATTTAATCATATTTAGTAATAAATTCTCTCACCTAAAGATGAATTATAACAAAAATCCTCAACTAACGATTTAATGAAATAAACCTTTAACTTTAGTTGTTAACGTCTGTCACCCTCCGTTTAAAATTTCGTGATGGAGGGTAACAGACATTAACAAAACTAAAATTGAAGGTTTATTTCATTAAATATTTAGTTGAGGTATTTTTTATAATTCATATTTAGTTGAGGAATTTTATTACTTAAAAACCCATTAATTTATAAATAATAATTTTTATTTTTTGTAAATTTAATTTTTAATTGTAATAAAAGCCCTAGATATAAATAGTTATATTTTAAAAACTAAAAAATCTAATATATTAAGTTAACTAAGATTATATATTTTTATAGAAATCAGAACGAATACTAGTATTCCTATCTAATCTAATAATAAAGTATTCTATGTTTTGTTTTGTTTAAATATTCAGCTACAATGTACAATATTCTTAATTATATAAAATATATTTTGACAAAAAAAAAGACATTAATGGAATGATTACAATTATTTTTAATTTCAGTGATAATAATATTTATAAATTATACAGAGAGATAAAGTTTATTTATATAATAACAAAACTCTATAAATTAAATGTTAATGAAAACAGTTGGGCTTTGATGGGTAACAATCCGATAACAGGGCTTTTATAGTCAAACATTTGATCAAATCGGTGAGGGGAGTCTTGTCGATCGTCTTGAACCCAACTGTAAGAAGGAATCTTCGTCGATTTGATCCGATCGGTTCCTCTTGTCTATTTTTGTCTCTCATCGAATTTCACCTCGGAAGGTAACATAACTATTCAGTAGATCTAACTTTGTGGATCTCGATCCTTGTACCATTACATTTGATTTTGGTCTCGTTCGTATGAATTGAGATTAGGGTTTTATTTCTTTCGTCGCTTGATTCTAATTTGAAAAAACTAGAAATGCTGTCTGATTGTGACTCTCTTATGTTGTTGAACAGGTTAACTGTGTTGGAATTCGAATCGTTTGATCATGGTTAGTTGGCCCCCTTTTATTTGCGCTGCTTTGTGTAATATTGTAATGAAGTTTAACACTTGTTTTGGGGATTGTTCAGAACTATCTTCTTGGAGCGTTCAAGCCCGCCTGTAATGTTTCTATCACCTTTACTGATGGGAAGAATCGTAAACAGGTACACACACACATCCATTGATCCCTGTTCCCGGACTTAGGTTATGATCTTACCTGATCTCTGTTGTGCTAGGTTCCTATTAAGAAAGATAATGGACAGACGGTTATGAACCCTCTTTTCCAGAGTCAAGAAACTATTGCTGGCAAGGTATACTTGTTTTTGTTTCCATCAGCAGATATTTGGAGTTAGTTTCCTTTAACACTTTTCGCTTTAGGTTATTATTGAGCCATATCAAGGGAAAAAGGTGGAGCACAATGGTGTTAAAGTTGAACTTCTTGGTCAAATCGGTCTGCTATTTCTGCCACTTTTTTTCTATCTTGTTTCCTGATCGTCTCCTTTATATGCACTAATGATAACTGTGTGTGTTTGGACAGAAATGTACTTTGACAGAGGAAACTTCTACGACTTCACTTCTTTGGGTTAGTCGAAAATCTTAAGCTTCTGTTATGAAATGGTTCTCTTCTTTTTCTCTCTAGTCTCTTAGTTATTAGTTGCTGATCTATCCTACTATTTCTGATTACCAGTGCGTGAGCTTGATGTACCTGGAGAGATATATGAGAAAAAGGCATACCCTTTCGAATTTTCGACTGTTGAGATGCCACATGAGACATACAATGGCGTCAATGTACGACTAAGGTAATAATATCATATTATTTCTCTAACATTTAAAATATGTAATGTTGCATATTCTAGTACATAACTTTAGTCGCTGTTATCTTCAGGTATGTCCTCAAAGTAACAGTTACACGCGGCTATGGTGGAAGCATCGTGGAGTATCAGGACTTTGTAGTATGTTTCTTCATTTTTCTTCTGCGTCTTTGTGACACATTAGTATTTAAGGTTAACTTACAGCTTCTTCTTTCTTCTAATCAATTTGATACAGGTCCGTAATTATTCTCCACTACCTCCAATCAATAACAGCATCAAGGTGAGTCCACAGCCTCCCATTTCCACTCAGTTTCTTGGTTCCTTATCGCTCTTGCGTTTGATACTGAATCCATGTTCTCATAAAACCTGTTTTTTTTACCTCTGGAATTACATGAATGCTGCTCTTAGTTGTCTTCTTCCCACATTCTTTTTTAGCATTAGATGTGCTTAATTCCGTTGGACCCTTTACCCGTTGTACAGATGGAAGTTGGAATCGAGGACTGCCTGCATATTGAGTTTGAGTACAATAAAAGCAAGTAAGACAAACTCCTTTTCATCACTCGAGTTATAATGATAAGGGAAATTAAAACACTAGCTAACTCCCTTAGCTCTGGATGCAGGTACCACCTGAAAGACGTCATCCTTGGGAAAATATACTTTCTTCTGGTAAGAATCAAGATAAAGAACATGGACCTTGAGATCAGACGGCGAGAATCAACTGGAGCAGGAGCTAATACTCATGTCGAGACAGAAACACTAGCCAAATTTGAGTTAATGGATGGTGCTCCAGTTAGAGGTAATCCCAAAATATACTCCATCATATGTTCCCTTTTAGCTATTGAGTAAGCATTGAGACATTGCGCAGGAGAATCAATACCTGTAAGACTGTTCTTGACACCATACGATCTGACACCAACGCTTACGAACATAAACAACAAATTCAGCGTTAAGTACTATCTGAATCTTGTGCTGGTCGATGAAGAGGATCGCCGTTACTTCAAACAGCAAGAAATTACGCTGTACAGGCTCAAGGAGGAGACATCTTGATGTTTACACAAATGGAAGAGTGAAATGATAATTTTCAGAACTTTGTAAAGCCTTTTTCTGTATGCAATTGGTTTGGGGACTTGGAGTGATGAAGTTAAATCATGTAGTTTGTTCAACGACCATAATGTTGTTTGCTTTGTTTGGAGTCATACGACCTTTTTCACTTCCTTTTCGTTCTTTTTGGAACACCGACTTTGTTCTTCTTTTATGTGTTTCCTTCCATAAATTTAAGCTGAAGTACAAACCGTTTATTGAAACTGAGTTCTGTACCATTGTAGTTGAGGAGTTTAAATTACTATCATCTATGTATTCAACTTTCAAAGGAAGAATCAAAATAAATACAGTGTTAATATGTTGTAAAACGAATGTAGAAGAATATTTATATTAGCTTAGTCGATGATCTTTAATGTTTCATCTAAGAAAGTTGAAGCTTTGTCTTAAATAGGACTACGGGTTCATCTAAAAGGTTTTAGCTGATCTCTGTAGGTAAAAGACAAAAAAATGAATCCGAAAACTCAGATCAATCATAACCAAAAAAATGAATCTGAAGAGAATCAAATATAACAACAAATATTCAAATAGATCTTATTTTACAGTATTTTAGATAAGGGGTGTTACCCAATTAGAATTTAAAATTTGAAAGGATACAAAAAAACATAAAATTCAAAAACATAAAAGAAAAACATATCTAACCGGAATTCCATTCCGAATAAGTACCCAAAATATTCAAAATTTTGACTAAGTACCTAAGATTAGTATCTAAATTAGATTGAAGAAACATGGGGATAAGATAAAACTTATGATGGGACTTGAGTTCAATACTCTCTTGGTAGAAGGAGCACAAAATCAAGTTTTCGGTTTTGGTAGATATGGCTAGGGATTTACTTGTAATGCAAGAGTTTTAGCACTATCAGTAGAATCTTAGAACCATATAAGAGTTGTCTAACTCACTATACGATAGAGGGTTCTGATGTGTACTAAGCAACATATGAAAGGTGACATCAAGTTTTGTAAAAGTGTTCTCACGAATGAACAGATTCGAGCTGAATCTAAAATGCTATATCTGTTTTATTTAGCTTAGTTGTTCTTCCATTATATAACTTTTGTACTTTATATAACTTCTTATATCTGTGTTTGTCTTTATCAATTTGAGAATACAAGAGTTGAAGGCTATAGTTTCACGATTGCATTGAAATTTGGAGGTTTTGGTTTTTGATTGAGTTTGAAAACTTGTTCTTTTCGTCTGCTATTTTTATAAGTTGACAATTGAATTTTAAGTTTTACGATGAATTAGATATGGGACCGTGCGTTGCATGGATTTTATTTGTTATATTTTAATATTTATAAAATATAAAAATAATAATTCATTTGATAATTTATGATTTTTTGTATATGTTGTGTGAGATTTATTTTAGAAATTAAGAATTCTTTTTTTCATAAAAGTTTGATTAGTATTTACATTTTAACTAGGTGTTTTGCCCGCACATGCGGGCATAATTTTCATACAATTTATTATTAGTCTGTATTTTATTAATTCAACCAATATAATAAGTTATGATTTATGTTTTAAAATTAATTACAAATGACAACACTCACATAACAAAATATTTTTAAAAATATATTTTTACAAATGTGTTGCTTTAATTTATTTTAATTATAAGTTTTTCTATCTTAGTTTTTTATTTCTATAATAAAAATATATTTTCAAGATAACAATATAATACATAAGAAGTATCTTATTTTCTGAAAATATAGTTTTTAAAATAAATTCATTTTTATTTTATAATAAATTTTATATGAAATTATTAAAAATATGAAAATAATCAAAATTATCTAAATCATGGAGAAATTAGAAATAAGATAATTCACTTAAATTTTCTTATAGAAAATATATGTTCAAGATAATAATCTAATACATAAGAATTATCTTATTTTTTAAAATCTAGTATTATTAGTATACATTCGTTTTATTATTTGATAAAATATATGAAATTATTAAAATATGATAAATAAGTAAAATATAAAACCATGGAGAAGTTGATAAATCAGCATTGCTTTTTTATATTTATCTATTAATATTTAACTTAATTTTTAGTTTCTATGATAAAAAATATATTTTAAAGATAACAATATAATACTTAAGAATTATCTATTTTCTAAAAGTATAATATCATTAATAGAAATTCGTTTTAATATATGTTAAATTATTCATAAAATTATTAAAAATATAACAAATAAGCAAAATTACAAAAATCATGGAGAAGTTATAAATCAATCAGTAAATTCACTTGAATTTTATAATAGAAAATATATTTTTAAGCTAACCAAGATATAAAAATATATTTTCAGGATAACAACATAATACAAAAGAATTACTTTATTTTTTAAAAGTATATTATAATTAGTGCAACTTTATTTCAATTATAGAATAACTACAAATTTTTACATGTTAATTTTAAATTTTATAATAGAAAAATATATTTTCGAGATAACAACATAATACATAAGAATTAACTTATTTTCTAAAATATAATATTGTTAATATAAATTAGTTTTAATTATATAATCAATAATAAAAAATTAGAGTAATTCTGATAAATGATCAAAATTATATAGGAACATGAAGATAAATCAACAAATTCACTTTTCAAATAATTGTTTTGATGATTTATATTTAATTATTAATAGTATAATTTTTATATCTTAATATCAAGTTTTATAATAGGAAAATATGTTTTCAAAATAACAACATAATACATAAGAAGTATCTTATTTTAGAAAAATATAAAATTATTAATATAAATTTGTTTTATTTATATAACAAATAAATATTTTTATATTTAATTTAAAATTTAATTTTTGTATATAAAATATATTTCAAGATAACAACATAATTCATAAGAATTATCTTACTTTTAAAAGTATGATATATACATATAAATTCGTTTTTTAAAAATAAATTATATATAAATATTAAAAATGTGATAAATTTTAAATTTAAGTTTTATATATAAAAATATATTTCAAGATAACAACCTAATTTACAATAATTATCTTATTTTCTTAAAATATGACATATTCATATAAATTCGTTTTATTTTTTAAATAAATTATATTTAAATATTAAAAATATGATAAATAAACAAAATTTCCTAAGTTTATGGAGAACATGACAACTAAGCAAATTTACTTCTTAAATAATAGTATAGATAAGACATATTTTATTTGATGTTTTAATTTTACAAAAGACATAAAATAATAAATTATTTTATATTTTAGGACTATTTTTGTATATGTTATGTGAGATTTATTTCAGAATTTAGAATTTGTTTACCAACATAAATATTGGTAAATATTTGTATTTTAATAATCATGGCACATAAGTGAATTTTTTTTAACTTTGTACATAAGCCCAGAGAAAATACTCATACCTAACAATTTAAACCAAATCCAGTTCGAATTAAGGATTAGAGTGAAATAAAAAATATGAAAGTTAAATAAGGTCAATGACAATATCATATAATTTTCACTTCTTAATTTGTGATGATAAATCATAAAATACATAAATAAATTATTTATTATATATTGTAATAAAGCGGAAGAATACGATCTTAGAGGTAATTAAGAAATTTTTCTAATTTCATTTTAAGTATATGATATTTAATATCATATTATATCATTTGGAATTTTATATAATTTTATAAATTTAGTTTCATTCCTTAAATATTAAACTCTACCCACTAAACCCTAAATTGGGATATTATGGGTTATTTATGTAGTATTAAAAATGTTATTCAAGTTATAGTATTTCAAAAAAAATTTATAGTTTTTTCCAGTTTTTGAATTTGTAATTTTTCCTACTTAATTTATAATTATTTTCAAATTACTTGTTTCTCATTTTCTACTAACAATTAGGACATTTTATTAAATTTGTCTATTATTAAATAATTTTCTAAATTAATTTTAATGATATATTTCATAACAACAGTTTAATAAAATAGATTAGAAATACTATATATTAATATACAGATGTAATAAGATGACGATGAAACATGATTTCTTTTTGACTTAACACATAAAAATTATTTACGTTGATAATAATAATAATCTATTTTTATGACCAAACACAAAAATATACCAAACATGTGTTTGTTTTTGCATGACCAAACAAATACAAATACCAATATAAAGATCAATCACGAAAAAATTCTATTTTTGATTTTTTAGTTAATTAAATTGTTTTAGTATATTGTTTATCATCAAAATCTTTATGTTTTAAATTACTATTAAATAATTTAATTTTTTTTCTTATGATTTTGAAAAAGAAAACATTATATTTTATAAACTCTTTTATTTATAACTTAGAAAAAACAAAAATACTATCAAAAACTATTTTACATTTTTATTTAAGATTTTAAAAAATAAAGATTACTATCATACAACCATTTACAATTATCTTCTATTTAGAATTACCGAAACTAGATTACTATCAGCTAATTATTTCAATACTATTAAATATTTTATTAACTATTATTTTATAATTCGTATCACTACTATTTTTAAAGTTAGAGTTTATAATTAAATAACTTAACAATCAAACAATAAGCAAAATGGTATATAAAGGTAACAAATGACATTGACGTTAACTTACCTACAACAACATAAGTAATTTGAAATTCAAAAATAAACAACGTAACTAATTTTATAGTGTCTGTAAAACAAACACTCAAAAGCATAATAGACAAATTAACCTACGTACAATATCAAAACATCTATACTACATACAAACAAACACCTAAGTATAAATATGGCAATAACTAATATGGCAATAACTAATGTATGACAGCATGAAAAATATAACAACAATAAAAATCATCACCAGTTTAAGAAAGAACATAAAAAATATTTCAAATAATTATTCTAGTAATATTATTTGTTTAGGACTTGAAAAAATGGAAGACTACTAATAGACACTCTTTATAATTTTCTTATGTTCAAGATTTTAGAAAAGGATAACTAGTATCAAATATTTTTTTTCAGTTACATTTCTTCATTATTTTAGAAAAGGAAAATTAATATCAAATTAATTAATTTGCAAATATTTTTTTGTTTAAATGTTGTAAAAGAAAATGGTGTAGAAAAATAGATATTAATTAACTGTTAAAATTACTTTTATTTGTAAAATCACTTTTATCATCTTAGTATATATTTTGTTAATCATGATTTATATTATCATATATAAAAAAATTAAAAGCAATATTACTATCAAATAATCTTTTACAATAATATTTTCTATGAAATTTTAGAAAAGTTGATTGATAATTAATAATATACTTTACAAACATTTTTTTTTGTTAAGGATTTTCAAAAAGCAAAACTACAATTAAACACCCTTTTTGTTTTACTTTTACACAATATTTAAAATTATTATTTTTAAATACATTTTTATTATTTTTAATATTTTTGTTTAGGATTCATGAAAAATAAAACTACAATTAAATATTTTTAACTTCTTCCTTCTAGTTTTAAAGAACTTTTAAAATTAATGTCTTCAAAATGTTTATTATTATCTTAGTATATTTATATTAAAAAAATCACCAGCTTAAGAAGAAAAGAGTATAAATAATATTTGAAATAATTATTCTACAATTTGTTTTTGTTTCAGATTTGAAAAAAGGATATTATTTTTTTTTGAAAAATAATTAGAAATAAACACATATTTTATTTCACGTTTTTGTTTGAGATTTGAAAAAAGGAAAAATATTTGTTACTTTAATAATTCTCTTACGTTAAAGATTTTAGAAACGGACAATTACTATAAAATATGTTTTCTCAAATACATTTTATTCGAAATTTTTGAAAAATAAAATTAGTATCAAATAAATTATTTATCAAATCTTTATTTGTTTGAAATTTTGTAAAAGAAAATGGTTTAGAAAATTGCTGTTAAAAATTTTAAAACATTATTTTATCTGTAAAATCATTTTCCTTTTTTTGTATACATATTTTGTTAATATATATATTTTTACATATATAAAATTCTAATAGGAAAATTACTATCAAATAATATTTTTAGGATTTTAGAGAAGGAAATTGATAATAATATATTTTACGAATACTTTTTGTTTTGGATTTGTAAAAAAAGAAAACTACAATTAAACACTCGTTATTTTTTTTTGAACTTTTAAACAATATTTAAAATTATTTTTTTCAAAATTATTTTTTTTATTTTATTTTGAATCTTTGTGTTTAGGATTTCTAAAAAGAAAAACTACAATTAAAAAAAAATTTAGCTCCTTTTTTCTTTAATTTTAAAAACTAATATCTTCGGAATTTTTTTTATTATATTAGTCTATGTATTTATAATCATAAGAATTTCAATATATGCCACAATATTAAATGGAAAATTACTATCAAAATGTTTTTTTGGTAAATATCATTTATCTAGGATTTTAAAAGCGGAAAATTACTATTACATAATATTTCTAATTATGTTGTTTAAACAAAATTTGTTTTTGTTATTATCTATATATATATTAATTATAAAATAGTTTAACACATGTCAAAATCATAAATATATAATTGTCATGTGTCACGATCTTGTAATTAATAACTTTGAAAAACCAAACTTTATATAATAAGATAACTTTCCTTTTAAGTGTACGATGTTGTTTTAACTTGTTTAAATACATTTTTATTCTTTTAAAGCTTTTTGTCATAACCACTCAAATCCAATCCACAAAATAATTTGATCTATCAGTAGCATCATTTTGATAAAAGTCATAGTGCCAAAAGAATCATATTGTAAGGCATGTAGAGAGAGAGAGATCATAAGTTTATGTAAAATAGATTTTTTATGAAATACAAAAGACATATATGATAGAATCGCAACTCTAAATTGTGGAATCAATCCTTTACTAATGCAAAAATTTTAAACTTGCTATGTTCGTGGACTAACGTGAGTACGTTCGAGCTACATACAAGTATTTAGATAACCAAAATACGAATTAGAATCACACCCGAATTGGAAATAGGTTCAACAAGATTTTTGGTATATTACTATATTTGAATCGAACCCATGGAGGTCCAAACCGCATCCCAATCAAGTTTGAAGATTATCTAAACATGACTAAATTTCATAACTCAAAAAAAAACAAAATGCTATTGAACCCGAAATATACCCGAATTGATACCGAATGCACATGCCTACTTTGTATTATTAAAGTTTTTGTAGAGTTCTGTACATAAAAACTAAGAGAAGAATAAAATAACTAAGAGAAGGATAGACAAGAAGCTACAAATTTTTACTTAAACTCTGAAAAGGTCAGAAAACAGGACAGCCCTGCGTTATTACTCCTTTAGCAGTAGGACAAGATGCGAGGCTACAGTTTGTGCTATCATCAGCGTTCCCCCACCACGCCAGTCCAATTCCATTGCGTCCTAGCGCTAAGAAAATCAGTATTGTCATAAACGCAGTTCCCGCGTCCAAACCTCCCGACAAAACGTAGTTGTACTTTGTCCACCACTCTCTCTTGTACTTAAACACAAAGTATCCGAAAATAAATCCCACGATGCACCAACTCGTGAAATTAACCGCCATCGCTGGTGGCATCATCGAGGTTGCTCCTAAAATAACCGGAAAATGTATCTGTGCGATCCATTTCTGAGCTGGAAATGCTTTGGTCGCTAGCCAGACCAAGAAAGGAGTGATTGCGCCTACGAGGAAGAACCAGTTTATGGCTGAGTATTCTCCCAAGTCACCAAACATTCTACGTGGTCCGACAAGTCCCCATATCACAGATGCATCGAAGAAGACACGATCCATCGGGCATGTCCATTGACTGTCGTGAGGAAGCATAGATTTGTCACATAAATGAGGAATGTCTACCATTAACCACCAAGCAGTTCCTGTGTATACTAGCACAGCCACAAGCGTCCCAAGCACCTGAAATAATCTTGTGTTACTAATTCTATTTTTTTAACGAATAATTAATTGTCGATTAGTTAGTGACCTGTGCCATGTACATGCTTCTAGGAGGGATCTTCATGTAGAGGCCGAGTTTGAAGTCTTGGATGAATGTTAAAGCCTGAGACATGCTGATGTATCCATACACTTTGAAGCACATGTTCGCGACCGGACGTTCTGGATAGATGTATCCGATTACATATTCTGTGATGACGTTCAGCCCCGGTGCCTAAAGCAATAGGACTCTCATTAATATAAACTTGTTACTTACCAAAATAAAGAATTCAACCACTAAATAGTTAAGTGATACTGGATCAGACATAGATGCATATGAATATGAATTTCTTTTAAGTTTGTTTCTTTTCAGTTTTTTTTTGCAGAGAAAGCGTGAGTTTGTTTTATAGTTTTTTCTTGTGATAGATGTTTATACTTGAACAAAACATAGAAGAATAATTCATTAAAGTCTAAAGTTTCTCAACTCTTATATGTAGTTTTTAGTAGGTACCTGATTAGTGGTGGCGAGAATAACACCAATAAGAGGAGTGAAGAAGACGGCAATGGCGCAAGCTAGCAACACTCCCCACCAAGGTAGCTGTACGGTTGCATTGTAGTACACAGAGATGAACACGATGAGCGAAATGTTGAGTACGAGGATCACCAAAAACCACCACATGGGAACTTCTCTGTAGTTTTTCTTCATGATCCTAGTGTGTATATCCATTTTCTTGTTCCTCTTGAATGCTCCTCTTGTTTGCTTCCATAGATCGCTAATATACAAAAAAAATTGAATTATATGAAGTTAGAAACTATTACCAAAAGACTTGTCCCTAGTCTATGGGAAACTATCTCGTTAACTAAAATCAAAAATGAAAATTTGATTCTGAGGAACTGGTCGAGTTTAGCTACCTTCCGTTGAAGAGTAAAACATGGACAATGGTTGCGGACAAAGTGGCAAACCCAAGACCATATGTTACCGCAAAGAAAGTGCTCATATGGATTGGACCAGCCTTTGCATAGATGTCTCGGTCGAGATGGAACTTCTTATCAATGATACTCAAAACATCATAAGACGAGCCATTACCCATGAAAAGCCCACTTGAGAATATAGGATAAGTTTTGGCATGGTAAAGATTAAGCCAATAACAAATCGGCGTGGCGACATACATTATTATCACAAAACCAATGGTTACATTGACGGTAGCGAAGATCGGGCTAGCAAGTGGGCTGCCGAGGTAAGAGCCAATCGTAGCCCAATCAATACCAATTGCGCCTATACCAAGACCTTGTTCACCTGAACCGAGTTGGTTTGCTAAAACCGATTTTGGGCTAAGCCAACAGACCCATGAGATGGAAGTTATCATTGTGAATAGATAGCCAGGGAAAATGTAGTATGCGAAGCTAGTAACAAGGACTATGATGAAGAATTGGATTCGGGTCATGCCTCCTTTTTTCTTCTTTTCCTTCTCGTGCAATGCACTGCGGTGGTTGATGAACTATATTAAGTAGTTGAAGACTAATCATGAAGATGAGATTTCTATTGATGGTTATAATACCTGAATAAAGACACTTGAACTAGATTGCTTGGCCACCACATTTCACCTGGCTCAACAAGGTGTTTACGGAATAGACCAGCCCACCCAAACCCGAGAAACTACAAAAAGTGTTTCCATAGGTGAAAAAGGTTCGAAAATAATTCACTGAACTGTGGCAAATTTCTAATCTAAAAACATGGTCTCAAAATTGTACAAGTAGTCAGAGCACGAATTTCAAACCAACGCCAACTATATCCTTAAATTGAACAAACACTGAGTTTTAATAGCTAGAGAAGTTTAAGTAACAAGTGTTTTTAGTTTAAGTATGGTTTAACTGATTCTCTATCCATCCATATATCCAACAATATTTGACCTGGCTATTAGAATATAAATTCCTGCTTGAACGAAACTGAAGAAAACAATTAGCGTTTTTTTTCGTTAACAATAAAACAACTACTAGCTATATGTAAATATCTTTTAAAGAAAAATATTTTTAAAAAGAATCTGAAACAAAAGAAAACTATAAAATATTTAGACTAATCAAAGATGAATGTTCTTACTTAAGAACGAAAAACATATAATGACTTTTGCTTTTTAAACCAACTATATTGTAATTGCAATAATTTAAACCAAATGTAAAAGTAAATATTCTTCTTCAAATCAAAGAATGATTGCATGTATAAATTAGGGCACAGACGTATCAATACCTGAGTGGTGATCATAATGAGAAAAGCCGGTAGAAAGGGAAGCGATCTCTTATAATAAAGCTTAATAGCACTAAGTATATGAGTCGCATAAACCGTTCCTGCTCCCGAATTAGCGAAAATTGTGATCATAACATGTTCCTTGACATTAAACGGACCAGGATTCATGTTGAACTCCCACTTTGATCCCTCCAAGTACTTCTTATTTGGAAGCACTCGAGCCATGAGATGACCGAGCGGCACGACCGCGATCTGAGCTGAGATTGCGGTAATGGTCAACGGCATCTGTCTGTACCAGAAAAACTGGTTCACGAACGATAGTATAATACACGCACCAAGACCTAGAACCCACATTCTACAAGTGAGAACCGGTAACGTTGGATCGTCGGTTTTTGGAACGGTTAGCTCAACCTCCTCCACCGCGCATCGGTCTAATTCATCAACGGCTTCTTCTATTTCCATGGCTCCGGTCGAGAGCTCTACAATCTCGGCCATTGCTAAAAAATATCTGAGAGCTGTTTTTTTTTGGGAGGTGTGGTGTGAATCTTTATAAGATTTTGAAGGTTATTTATCAAAAAAAAAAAAGATTTTGAAGGTGAAATAAGAACTTGATTCTGTAGAGATTCTGGTTATTGAATCTTTCTACTAATCACTTTTTTATCCGTATAGTTCTGCTGACAGATATACTCAAACGTTAACATGATTTATTATTTTAACAGAATTAATTAGGGAATTATCGTCTTAAAACAAATCAACGAAACAAATGCCTTCTCTCTAGGGTCTTTAAGTTGAACCAATAAATAAATTTTAATTTTTAAATCAAATATTAATTTAAAAAAATGTAATTTAAAATCTCTCGAGTGTTTAAAAGCTTAACAACCAATGACAATCAGTCCTAACTATGTTTTGAAATCTAGTATATTAAAAGAGAAGTTATTTCATGTGTGATTTTTCTATTTGGACCATTACTAAAACAAATTATTAAATATATTTCAATTTTTTGTAATTATTTTAATCATAATATCTTTTGATATCCTTTTATTTATAAATATATATTAGTTCTTTGTAACAAATATGTTGAAAAGATTAACTTTAAAAAATTATATAAATATTTCAATAATTTTAAATTAGTAATAAAATATAAATATACATTAATATATACATATAATATGCAGTTATCTCTTATAAAATTAAAAATGAAATTTTATTCTTTTTATCTATTTTATAATCATGAAAATTATTATACTGAGGTAAATAGTATAAAATTATATTAAACTGATAAATTAATCAATTTTATTTTCATAATTGAAAATATTAATGTTAAAAATATAATATGTTAGCAGAACGGATTAACATTAGTGACTATATAATACATGTATAAAATTAACATAATATATTATCTATATAAATATAAAAAGTTTTCTAAACGATAATCTAACTTTGAAACTCAGATCAGTATTTAGTATAAATTAAATATAAAAAATTTTCAATAGAATTTTTCATGTATAATTATATATATATATAACAATTTTAAAATATTATTTTCATGCATATAAGAATATTAATAATTAAATACAAATCCAATAAAAATATATAATAAGAAATTATTGAAACAATTGATATTAACATGCAAGCTATTAAAATTATTGTGTTTGTAATAGTTATACAAACATTTAAATATATGACTAACGTCACTAATAATATAAAACAAACATATATGTATATAAAAATGAAAACAAAACACGCGCGGTTGCGTGGATCAAAATCTAGTAAGTTGTTAAGATTCACCCACATATGTTGGCAACCTTGTCAAAAGTATTGTCAGCTGTGTAGCATTTTGAATTGCACTGTGAAAAAGTTTTTTTCTTTCTGAAAAAGGGTGAGTGTGCAACATAGTTACCCTGTTAAGTGATCTATTGTACACTTGCAAACATATTTGGAGTTTTCTAAAATATATATTTGTACCTGTAAAATACTACATTCATATTGTATTAACTTGATCAATGGTTTGGATATATTTGGACTGATTCTAAAAGAATTATCAATGGAGGGATTGGACCACAGGCAAGGCCCGTTAAAGCTTACAGTGGGGGGGGGGGGTTTGGGTCAGGAGTTTGGGAGCCCACTAAATAGCGGGCCTAGCAGGATGGGCCTTTCGGATATAGGCTCAAAATCAGGATAGCTCGTTTATGCCGCGGTAACCCTAAATTCCTGCACCCCTTTCTTCATTAATTTACTTCCGCCACCTGAAAAAATAAAGGAGAGTGAGAGAGAGAGCAACAGAAGAATTATCTCAGACGATGACTGATCTCCGACGACTTAGCTCCGGTGACGGTGGATTGTTGCTCGGTGAAGATCCCAGCCCGTGGTGGTGGTTCATCTTCTTCTCTCCACCATAGAAGCTTAACGCGTAGAACTAAAAGCTGAACCGCCTCCACCAGCTGAGAGCTTCACGATGGGTGTTGACTTCAGGAGCTCCGGTGATGACTCGACTCGCCGATGACATGCGACCTCCTCCGAAGGTATGATTCGCTTCTCTTCCTCCTGGTTCTACATGCATGCAAAAAAAAAAATCAGATATTACCTTAAGACTTAAGTAGATCCATTCCATGATTTGATTTTTGTAGTGTATCTCGAAGTTTTAGCTTATCAATTAGATTTTGATAGTTTATTGAATCAGTAACTTGATTTCAAACTAATCGTCATAAGTTACTTTATTTTTCAGGTTGTTAGCTATTTTGGACCACAAGATCAGAACTCAGAAGGCACTTCACCATTTTTTTTGGGACATGAATGTATATTACTGGTTCGGTGATGTTTGATATTGTTAGTTACAAATTTTTTTTATCTCGGTTATTAGACATCTTGTAGTATTATATATATTTTCCAGATTGTTAGCTAAATAAGATAATTTTCTCGGTTATTTCTTGTTTGTTTGTATACAACTAGATTCTCTTTTCTCGGCTAAATTTGTTAAATTGGTTTGATTGATTTTTTTATGTTTGTTAAACAAATTAAATATATATGATTGCTTGAATTGAGTGTTACACTAGTTGCTTTGCTTGAATACTTGTGTATTGTGTCGAGTTGATGGAGTGATGTGAAACAAAATGGCGACTGGTAAAGACTGTGAAGGCTGGAGTTGAAGAATGACGCTTCTATACGTGGCTTATGGACCTAAGGTTAGTGATATCACTCAAATTACCCTAAGGAGTGAATTACTCTCTCAAATAAGAGGTTCAGTTGGAGTACTTAGGGATCAAATCACGAGAAGCTAGGAAACCAATTAGATCTAAACAGTTATGAATAATCTAGGCAAGTAAATAATAAAATAGTAAATAATAATAAGTAGTAAATATAGCAAGCAATAAAACAGTAAACAAGATGAACAAGGCAATTATTCAGCTTGGCAAGAAGTAGTTTAATGGAAGGATGGTTGCTAGACTTATGAATTATCTCAAGTATCAGTATGCAATTGATTTTTGACTTTAAGGTTTTAACTGTTCATGACCTCAAACATAAATGATGAAACCAAACAGGTTTCCTTCTCTAGATCTCGGATCTCAACAGTTTGTATTTTGATCACGAAAAAGAGTCGATCGATTATTCTTATGGACAATCGATCAGTACACCTTTCAAGTAATCGATCAATACGAGGATGCTCGCGACGATCGACAACTCTTCTAGGAAGCTTTACGAACAGGTTATTATTATTCTCTAACTCTCTAGACCAACTGTCGTATGAATCTCGTTAGTTAGATCAAGCTAATTAGGGTTCATGTAATGAGTAATAACTATTTGACTCAATTTAATCCTAGGATTTAGATGTAAGGGTGATTAGTCCTAAATCTAATGTTAAGCTTAACTAGGCTTGAAGAAAAAATTTAAAACATCTTATCAGCAGTCATGAAATCAATACATAGATCAACCAAATGAGAACCCTAAACTTAACAGGTGGATCTTTTCTAGCATGAAGTTTGTCACAGGAATCATAGCAAGAATAGATGAATAAAATAGAATAGATATAAAAAATGAAAAACCAAAGAAAAAAATAGAATCAAAGGAGTTCAAGGTGGACTCTGATAGGAGTTCCTCCCTTCTCTCCTAAAACTCAGAATAAGAACAAAGTGAAAGAACGTAGCCGTCAACAATGGCTTACAAAATAGATAAATAGGGTTTCTGGTCGTCCAAGGGCATTCTGGTAATTTGTGGTAACTCCTGAGATCAATTCGGTCTTGAAATATATTTGGCTCGCGTTCTGGGATGTCCATCGATCAACACCAGTAGTGTTGAATCGATCGATTCTTCTTTATCTTCTCGACAGCTTCCTCTCGCGAAGCAGACTGACCGCTCTTCAGTAAAACGGACATAACGTCTGATACAAGATGCTGATTGACCTCGAACGGGTGGCATTGGAAAGCTAAGTCTATTCTCTATCTTGTGCCAAAATGTGGGCAAAATCTAACGGTGGAAGGTCTCCATCCATAGCTAAACATCTGACGCATATGTGCATTTATGCACTCAAAAGACTCCAAAAGACACCAAAAAATCACTATATTTCTCCAAAATATACATGAACCTGTAAATACTCTAAAAAGACTCCAAAACATAATAAATTAATCTTAAAACACTTATATACCATGGTTAATAATGGGTAAAATTCAAGGTATATCAACTCTCTCAGACTTACCCTTTTGTTTGTCCTCAAGCAAAACAAACAAGCAGCAGGAACTCACAGATTTTAAAACTTTGAAATCATCACATCTACAATATTGCAATCCATATCTAAGATGACCTAATCACAAAATCTCATTATGCAATATCCTAGCTTAGCAACCAAATTCATCTAGCCAGCAACTTAGCAAATACTATCTGACATTCACCTCAATCAACCTCATTTCTTAACATAAAATAAAAGTGCAGACTTTACCTTTGGAGTATCGATCACAAAATGGAAGGATTCTCAAACAAGTATCTGGATCTGCAGGTAAAAGTTAGTTCATATTTTTTCTCTCTTGAGTCAAAATCTGCTTCTAAGGCATGATTATTGACCAAGATTATATATGTTTCCATGAAACAAGCCTTAATGGTGGTTGCCACCAAATCCTGATCACTTTTTTTACCTATATCCAAGAAGTCATATGAAGTGAGCCTTAATGGTTGTAGCCACCAAGTCCCATTCGAATTATATTTGTTGGAATCTTTATGAATCAAGCCTTAATGGTTGTAGCCAACAAGTCCTGTTCAGATTCCACCTAATTAAAACCTATAAATATATATATTTTTCTTTTTTTTTCTTATTCTTTTTTTTTTCTTTTTCTTTTTTTTTTCTTTTTCTTTTTTCGTATTTTTTAAACTAAATTTCTCTACCTACAAATCTAGGGTCTAAATAGGGAGAGAAAAGGTGATAAATTTACCCAAGTCTTTACCTTCCATAATTGTTCGAAGAATCCGATCCCATTTATAACAAACTCCAAGACAAGCAGTTGTGTTAGGTTTCGTGTTGAAGGTCATCTTTGGTTCCTTCAAACAATCTAAGCAAGTGTGTATAGCTGATTCGTTGATACACTTTAGCATCTTTAGTACTATTTGTAATCAGTAAATCTAGAATGGTGCTAACACTACAAGAAAACACGGCGATTCTGACATAAAAATTCGACGAAATGTTGTCGGAATAAGGGTATTCCGAGGATATATCGACGAAAACGGTCGTCGGAAACTTTTCGTCGGAAATTCAGGTTTCCTCGGAATTTCCTCGGAAAATTCTGAGGAAATACCGAGAACCACAATTCCGAGGACATTCCGACAAACCATTTCGTCAGAGGTTTCCTCGGAATTCCCTCGGATTTTACCGATGGAGATGTCCTCGGAAACATTCCGAGGGAGAAAAGTTATCGGAAAATTCCGACGACCTGTTTCCTCAGAATTTTCCGAGGACATGTAGTCGTCGGAATTTTCCGACAGAACCGTTCCTCGGAAAATTCTGAGGAACTGGGCTTCCTCGGAATTTTCCGATGACTCATATTCCTCGGAAAATTTCGAGGAAGCCCAGTTCCTCGGAATTTTCTAAAATTTATATTTTTTTTTTAAATTATAAATTAATTGTTTTTTAATTAAAATTTGAAAATATAAAATAAAATTGAAAACTGAAAATATATTAGATAATAGAGTAGTTCAAATAAAAAAAACATTCAGAGTTTTTGAAAAAAAAACTACGGGAATTGCTCGTTCGGGTACATCCGCTTCATCATCTCCATCATGCGCTCGTTCTGCTTCATCGATGCCTCCCACCCCTTCTCTTGTTCCTCCATCTTCGCCTCCAACGCAGCTATGCGGTCATCCTTGTCCTGCAGCTGCTCCTTAACCATTGGATCAATAGGCGGTTGTGATGTAGGAGGAACCGATTTGGATCGACGACCCAAACCGACCAAACGTCCCTTCTTCGTTGGAACCGACTGAAAAAGAAAATAAAAAAATTTTAGTAATAAAAAATATTATAAAATAAAAATAAAGAAATAAATGAATTGAATTTTTATGAAAACATCTTACCGATTCAACAATCTCGTTGATTCGTTCTCGGGACAGGGACACCGAAGCTGTCGAAGTGGAGTCGAGCTCGGTTTGAAGCTGGGATAGATGGAGCTCTTCGTCGTCCTTGAGAGTGGTGATCATGTCAACCACCTCCTTGATAAGACCATCATCAATCTCCCCGGTATGCTTGTTGGTATGCGCCTGCTTCAACAGTTTGAAAGAATCAACCGGCTCGCCATCATTTTCTTCCGCCTAGAAAAAATATAAGTTAAAAAAAACAATAGAAATCAGAATAAATGCATACAAATAAAAATAAAAATAAAATAAAAATACTTAAATAATTGAAAAAAGAGATTCAAGTTACCATTTTATCTCCGAGAGTGGCAATACTCATGGCACCCAAGTTGTGCTGTTGCGGTTGGTGGAGTTGGTGCTGGAGGTTGCTGCCGTCTCGCCTTTCTTCCAATGCTCACACAAGTCCTTCCAAACCGTGTCGTTCACCGACTTCGGGACCTTTTAATAAAAAAAAAAGTTAAATAAATTTAAAAATAAATTAATAAATTAAAAAATAATTTAATAAACCGATACCTTATTGATGCGCCACTTCTGCTTCCACTCATGGATCTGCTTCCCATAGTTATCCATAACTTTATGGATGAAGGCGTTGCGGATAAATGGCGTATGATTGGGATGCCAGGTAAACTCTTGCTGAAAAAACACAATTAGTATAATATTAATATTAAAGATGAAAATATAACTTAAAAAGCAGAATACTTACCGCAAACTGACGAAACCACATCTCCTGTTCGGCGGGAGGGAAGTGTGTGAACGTCGGATATCCCTTCTTGAGGTCCGAGTACATCATCCGGTTGATCCATGAGCTGATCCCATTCCCGGATCGGTTGAACTTATCAAAAAGGATAAAATTATTAATAATGAATAAACACTTAAAGAAAAAAAAACTCTTAATTACCATGTTTGACCTCATCCCGTCGGATACTCGGTGAGATAGAGAAGATGCTCACGGCCGGGCTGTTGAACCAACTGTTCAATAGTCATCGCTCCCGGAACGACTGGAGGATCGGGAATGTCCTGCGTCGGCGAAGAATCCTGAGAGCCCCGAGAGCGGCTCCCTGAACCACTAGAACCTCGTGGTACGGAACGACGAACTCGAGGCCGACTCTAATCTCCAGTAGACCTATCAATTAAAAAAAAGTAAAAACAGTTTTAATCACAAAAAAATAAAAAAATAGTTTTAATCAGAAAAAAAAAAAATAGTTTTAATCAGAAAAAAATAAAAAATAGTTTTAATGATATTAAAATACAAAAGAGGTTTTAATCACAAAAAAGATTTTGAAATAACTTGTAATAATTTTAAAAATCGTTAATAAACACAAAAAAAAAGTTTCACTAATATTAAAAAAACCTTTAATAAATAGGAAAATACTTTATTTATTAAAAAATTGTTTTTAATCACAATAAAGTTTCAGTAATATTAAAAAACCTTTTAATAAATAAAAAAAACTTTTATCACAAAAAAGTTCCAGTAATATAAAAAAACCTTTTAATAAATAGGAAAAATACTTTATTAATTAAAAAATTGTTTTTAATCACAAAAAAGTTTCAGTAATATAAAAAAACCTTTTAATAAATATGAAAAAACTTTTAATTCCGAAAATAAATTTAAAAAATAAAAAAATTATAAATCAACAACAACAACAACAACAACAACAACAACAACAACAACAACAACAACATCACAATAAACACAAACACCATCTAATTCCCCTATCTACCAATCACCCTAACAAAATTACTATCTAAAACATCTAAAATCCCTAAAACTAACTTCAAATCCTAAGCAAAACACCTAAGGATGATGGCGATTGAGGACTTACATGATTTGGGAATGAAATAGATCGGGAGGGAGGAGTTTTCGGGTCGGAGAATCGAGAGAGAGTGGCGGAGATTCGCGGCGGCGAGAGAGAAGAGAAGAGAAATGAGGAAGAAGAACCCTCTCGGGTTAATAAAACCCGAGATTCCGACGGAAACGGGTTCCTCGGAATTCTGTCGGAATCCCTATAATTTAATTTTCGCGAAATATTTTGACGGTTGATTTCTTGGTTAATGAAAAATTCCGAGGAAATTCCGACGGACATGTATATGTCTGTCGGAATTTCCTCGGAATAGACTTAAAAAGAGGAATATGCTCTGCATGTCTTCCTATTGGTGGGAGGATTCCTCGGAATTTCCTCGGAAAATTCCGAGGAAATTCCGAGGAACCCTTGTTTGGGGTTTCAAAACCTAAATTTTTGATACGGTACACCATTGCTTGAACAATTTGACAGTTTTTAATGGAAAACATTGAAGATTCTTTCAATAGATGCCCATAAACCATGAAATTACAAAATTTAGATTACGAGTACACATCTTGTCGTTTCCGTTCATTAAAGTGTATAAGTGTTTATCTTGTTCTTTAGGAATTTCGTTTATATAATTGGAAGAGAGTTTATTACTTTAAAACACATCAGCATTTTACTTTATAATCAATCTAAGACAGTAAATAAGGTTAATTTAAGTCACATGTTCATTTTGTAAACGAAAAAATGTCATTTTCGGATCAAATGTCTTGATTCCTCGGAATTTCCTCAGAGTATTCCGAGAAATTCCGAGGAAAGTACATGCTTCCTCGGAATTTCCTCGGAAAATTCTGAGGAAATTCCGAGGAAGATAACCCCTAAATTCAAATCCCTAAATGCGAAATGTACCGAGGAAATACCGAGGCTATAATGCTTTTCCTCGGTAATTCCTCGGAATATTATTAGAAAAAAAAAATTGTAGATAACTACTCTGTTTCCGAGTCATCATCATCACCATCACCTTTCTTGAGCTTAATCAAATACGATCATTATCCCTTTCTTGAGCTTAATTAAAATAGTTTTGTAAAACAGTTTTAATAAGACTCACAATTAACAAATATTAGTAAACATCCCCCCAGACATGAATTACACTGTCCCCAGTGTAAAACAGCCGGATTGATGTTGAAAAATAAATCATAAGAACTCAATATAACAAGTAAGAAAAATAAACCTGACCGGAAACAGTATCGATCAATGTGTAAATGGATGCATCGATCGTTGCAGATGATGTTGTGTCGATCGATATCGACATGTTCTCGTCAGTCGATAACGGTAATCTATCTCTTTGGATACTTTCTTTTAGATATAAAACTCAAAATAAAACATACTGTTAGTAGAACCTCCCCCAGACTTAAACAACATTGTCAACAGCGTTATATAGTCTAAGATTGGTGGGAAAATAAATCATAAGTACGAAATTGAGCAAGGAAAAATTGTATACCTGCTTGTTGATGGTGATCGTCGATCGACACAGTTAAGTGGCGATCGACCGATACTCGTTAAGCTTTGTCGATCGATACGCTCGTCAGCCGTCGATCGATGCCAATTGCAGAACTCGTCGTCCTCGGGTCTAACATAAAAAGACATCAAAAGTAAATAAAAAGTAAGTAAAACACAAAAATAATAATAAAAAGGGAAACAATTTTTTTTCAATGAACAGTACCTGCTACAGTAACGTTGCTACAGTGTCGCTCGACGGGACTGCTACACTGTCGATCGATGGAACTGCTACAGTGTCGATCGCTGCTACAGTAACTTTACTGTTCACGTTCTTTTTTATAAATCTGAAATCAATAAAAACAAAAGTCAGTAAAAATGTAAGTGAAACCATATTCAAAACAAACCTAACAATGGGTTGCCTCCCACTCAGCGCTTATTTTTAGTCATTAGCTTGACTTTTGGAGATATCTGATTCAGTCCGAATGAGAATGAGAACTCGCTCCAAAACCAGTCTCAATATCTACTCTCTCAAGCTTTATCATTCTTGTGTGAAAGCTTCCTCCATAGACTCTTCTCCTTTGTCTATCATCTCAACAATAAGGAGTGCTTTAAGCTTTGCAAAAGGCTGTGAGAAGCATTTAATGCGCACTCTAGATTTCCTGACACCATCTGAGAAATGAGGAGAGAATGATAACTGAGGATCTCCCTTGATCATTTTCCTCTTCTTCCAATTCCTCCTCTTCTTTCCCCCAGACTTGTATGTTTCTATCTTTGCGTGCTGAGATACCTGAAGGATGTCGATAGACAAAGAACTAGTTGTGTTGATCGATGGTATATGACCGGTGTCAATCGATGGTATCTGGTCTATGTCAATCGATGCTGCTTTTGTTGAACCTTTCCCGACTTCACCTCTACATCTCAATTCTTTCTGAGAAACTGTTACATACATATGATCATCAAATGCCCCATTGTAGGAACCTAGATGCATACATCTATCTGGTGAGATAGAAAAATCAACTTCTAATACTGCACAAGGAACCACAGTCTTCCTAGGATCATGTATCCTTTTCACTCTTTTGTGAAACCCAACAGCTTCTTCTGTGCAGATAGGTGGTCTTAGATGTTTAGGGACAACAAAGTGTGAGGTCTCAAACTTGTGCATTCTCTCCTCAATTGATTCCATCTCAATTATGTATCCTTGTAACTCATCCAACCATGGGTGTCGATCGATGCAGTCGAGAGGTTGTTGATCGATGACATTGGGCGGGTAGCGATCGATTCCATTAGGTGGGTATCGATCAATGCAATCCTTTGACGAAGTCTCCAGATCTTTTTCATAGTATTTCCTTCATCATAAAGCTTCCGCTCAAGCCATTTTTCCAAATCCAAATAGTATACTAGAGTGACTTCCCTACCATAATCCAGATATTCAGGCTTTTCTCCCTCCTCTAACTCTAAGAGTTCTTCTAGCTATAAGAAATCTTCCATACTGTTTTCTTTTTCTACGTCTGGGGAAAACGTACAGCTTGATACATCAGAGCTCTTATGTATCGAATCTGTGTCACGAGGACAACTCAAACTTTCAAGGAAATGTGTCAATTGGGAACATGGGTTTATGTTGATCGATGTTGAGACGCTGTTGTCGATCGTTTCTAAGGTTACACTTGCGATCGATTCTGAGTTGATGTTGTCGATCATCTCTGAGAGTGTACCGTCGATCGATTCTGAAGACGTACTATGGATAGATGTGGAGGATATGATGTTGATGAATGTTGAGCTTGGGTTACTAGTATCGGGTTCTTCTAATCTGCTCAGGTCTCCAGATCCATGATGACTACCAGACCCTATCATAATGTCCAAGAACAACTGACTTGGGATCTTATCTTCCCTCTTTTTCTGCCAACTTTCCATGAGATTTTCCCATTTACCATTCTTCTCCTTTTTTCTCGAGTTGCTTTAACATCATCAAGAAAGTTGTTAAGGAAGGCTCTTTCAATGTCATCCCAGCTGGTTACATATTTTGGCTGTAGTTGACTGAACCAGCTAAATGCATCCCCGGAGATAGAATAGGGAAAGATCTTGCAAAGCATGTGGTATTCAGATACTTCATTCTGCTCACTCCTTGATACTAGATCACTAAGCTCTGCATGTGCTGCTTTGGATCTTCATGAGGAAAACCCTGAGCTTCCCAATCATACCATTCGCGACTTAACTGGAATTCATTCATTTCAGCAACAGCAATGATATCAGGGATCACAGCACCGTATGCATTAATAACCTCTCCTGAGCTGTTGCGAGGTCGGCCTTTTTTGTCTCATAACATCCCAGTCTCATCGACTTTAAGTATGATCACTTCAACCTTCTCCGCTACGCAAGTGGCATCTGTCGAGACTTGATGAATAGTGTTCGGATGAACGGTACTGATCGACATCAGATTATCAGTGTTAATCGATGATGGGATCATGGTATCGATCGATTTTGATGTTATAGTATCGATCGATTTGGAGGTCGTATCATCAATTCCGGTTTCTTCTACTTTACTCGGCCCTCCAAATCCATGTTGTTCATCATCCTCTACCATTTGTCTCGTCATTGACCCCATCACTAACTTTAGACATTCTGGAGCGTCATAAGGAACTTTGTTGAAAAAGACTCTCTTGATATCAATCGAGGTCTTGAGGGATTCTGGTTGAAATTCCTTGAACCAATAAGCTGCTTCTCCAGCAAGAGTGTATGAGAAGAGTTTGTAGAAGTAGTGGTCTTCAAGGACTTCATTAAAAAGATCCCATACTAGTTCTTCAAACATGTTGATATGATTCATTGGTTTCTCGTCAGGAAGGCCATAAAAGGGACGCTGACTCATAAGAAGGATATACATCGGTTCCAGCTCAAAGTCAACCTTCGCTGTCCTTTTGCGAGTAGTGTCGATCGACGTTGAATAGTTGGTGTCGAGCGACGGGAGATGAAAGGTGTTGATCGACATAGAATGAAATGTGTCGATCAAGGGAGTGTAGATGGAATCGGGTTAAACAGTATCGGTCGACACAGAAAGAATTGTGCCGTTCAATCTTCGGAGATTAGTATCGTTCGACACAGAAGGAATTGTGTCGATTCATTTCCGGAGAACAGTATCGGTCGACACGGTGTATACTGTCGATCAATTTCGGGAGAACATGGTTTAAGTAGCCTGGCAAGGGTAATTTCATTTCTTCACATTTATTCAAGGTGGATTTTAATTTCACAGGGATTTCAGTCCCCACTTTATCTTTAGTTTGGCTAATTGTATTGCCTAATGGAACTATTGATTCAGTTTCGACTACTTTCTCATTAAAAAGTGTGGCAAGCCGCTTCCGGCGGGGTATTGTAGATCGATTTGTGTGATTGTGTGTCGATAGATGTGTAGTGTACTCTGTCGATTGATGTGGCCTGGAGGGTGTCGATCGATTCTTCTCGCATAGGCTTACGGATCAAGCATAGACCCGCATGATCCTTCCTTGAAGGACTAAGAAATCTTAGCTTCATCGCTTTCTGGTACTAAGATATGTACCTGAAACAGAAGAAGAAATTTTTTATCAGTTTTTGTAACAAAAGTAAAACCTAGACTAAATCTAACTAAATAAGATCTAATGGCTATCAAATCTCTCCGGCAACGGCGCTAAATTTGATATCACTCAAATTACCGTAAGGCGTGAATTACTCTCTCAAATAAGAGGTTCAGTTGTAGTACTTATGGATCGAATCACGAGGAGCTAGGGAACCAATTAGATCTAAATAGTTATGTATAATCTAGGCAAGTAAATAATAAATAGTAAATAATAATAAGAAGTAAATATAGCAAGCAATAAAACAGTAAACAAGATGAACAAGGCAATTATTTAGTTTGACAGGAAGTTGTTTGATGGAAGGATGGTTGCTAGAATTAGAGATTATCTCAGGTACCAGTATGCAATTCATTTCTGACTTTAAGGTTTTAACTGTTCATGCACTCAAACATAAATGATGAAACCAAACAGGTTTCCTTGTCTAGATCTTGGATCTCAACAATTAGTATTTTGATACGAACATAACTATTTGACTCCTAAACACCTTACAACAAGAGAGAAAAAGGTACATACGGTTCAATTAAGAAAAAGGTACATACGGTTCAATTGCATATGAGGATTGTTTCTTCGTCAATCGCTTAAACTACCGTTACGAAAATGAATTGTTCAGATGCTCAAGTCATTACCAGAGTTGTGGTCCGCCTCTTAATTGGTCCAGTTAGTATTTTGATCACGAACATAACTATTTGAACAGTCGGTATGATCTCAACAATTAGTATTTTTATCGAAAAAGAGTCGATTGATTATTCTTATGGAAAATCGATCGATACACCTTTCAAGTAATCGATTGCTACGAGGATGTTCGCGACGATCGACAAATCCTCTAGCAAGCTTTACGAACATGTTATTATTATTCTCTAACTCTCTAGACCAACTGTCGTATAAATCTAGTTAGTTAGATCAAGCTAATTAGGGTTCAGGTAATGAGTAATATTAACTATTCGACTCAATTTAATTTCAGAGTTTAGATGTAAGGGTGATCAATCCTGAATCTAATGTTAAGCTTAACTATGCTTGAAGAACAAATTTAAAACATCTTATCAGCAGTCATGAAGTCAATACATAGATCAACCAAATGAGAACCCTAAACTTAACAGGTGGATCTACTTTAACATGAAGTTTGTCACAGAAAAACCAAAGAAACAAAGAATCAAAGGAGTTCCAGGAGGACTCTGATAGGATTTCCTCCCTTCTCTCCTAAAACTCAGAACAAGAACGTAGCCGCCAACAATGGCTTACAAAACAGATAAATATGATGTCTGGTCATCCAAAAGCATTCTGGTAATTTGTGGTAACTCCTGGGCTCAAATCGGTCTTGAAATATACTCGGCCCGCATACTGGAATCTCCATCAATCGACACCAGTAGTGTTGAATCGGTCGATTCTTTTTTATCTTCTTGACAGCTTCCTCTCGCGAGGCAGACTAGCCGCTCTTCAGTAAAACGGGCATAACTTCTGCTACAGAATGCTAATTGGCCTCAAAACAGTGGCATTGGAAATCTATGTCGAAGCTCTATCTGGTGTCAAAATATGGGCAAAATCTTACGCTTATAAGGTCTCCATCCATAGCTAAACATCTGAAGGGTCTGTGCAGTTCTGCACTCAAAAGACTCCAAAAGACACCAAAATCACCATATTTCTCCAAAACGTACATGAACCTGTAAATACTCTAAAAAGACTCCAAAACATAATAAATATATCAGTTAGTAATAAAGATTACTGAGTTTTATGTTATTATTATGTTAATTGAATTGCATTAATTGTCCTTACTAGGTTAGTGAGTTTAAGCCTCCGAGCTTGTTAAAAATCATCCTAATGAATGAAGAGTGATTGTTCACGAGGCGGCTAAACTCATTGTGAAGTTAGGACAAGAATCAACTCATTGACTTAGGACCTCAATGTTTTGAGTTGCTTAGAAACTTATACTTAGATCACTATCTTAATTGTAGTCATTGTATTAGTTTGTTTCTTCATCTTAATTGTATTCATTGAGGTTAAGATAATTTATGTACGTATATTTTTTCTCCTAGTAACTAGGAGTTTTCCTGCGCCATGCGCAAAAGTAATAATTTTAAATATAATACTTTTAATACAAAAGAAATTTTTAATTTATATTTAAAATTACTTTTTTATATTTTAGCTTTAACGATTTGGAAAAAAATCATAAATTTTTATTTAACTTGGCTTAATTATTTTTTTTTTTTGTACTTTTGTAGTCTTATTTCTTTTATTTTTCTTAATTATTTAACTTTGAATTTATTTAAGTTTTACTGAAGTTAAACAAACATTTTATAAAATATATTTTAATTATATTATTTTATATTTAAAGATTATTCAGTTCATATATATATATATATATATATTTATATATTTATATCTTATCATATATATTATATCATATTTAATGATTATTAATTAGTGTTACTTTAGTTTTGTATTAGTTGATGCAGATTTATAATTAATTTTGCTAAAATATATATTTATTTAAAAAACTTTTATACAAACGTTATATTTGTAATATTATTTAGCTTGCGATATATGAGTTATAAATACATTTTAATCAGTTTTATCAAAAATAAATATTTATATGGATAATTTAGATTTTTTTGACAACGGAAAAGTTAGATTAATGATAATATATGAGCTATTATTATTACCATATTTAAAAATCATTACCAAAAAATAGAAACTTTTATAAGTAAATTTCACTTATCATAAATAATCTGACGCTATGTCATTTTTTTCTAAATCCATGTAATCTTTTTTTCAGTGTCATGTCATCTTATTTTGGTTATAATGAATATGGTGATGACATGTGCCAAAATCAAGGTTCAAGAATTCGCTAGGCGCTACGCGTGCGGTCGAGCAGGGCCTAGCGCCTAATCAATTAATCGGACATTATACGGGGATTACTCGGGGATTAATTTTAAAGATTTTATATATATTTTGCGTTTATATATTAGAATTATGAACATATCACATAAATTGCCTTGTAGTCTAGTGGTTAGTGGCGTGAGGATATTAAAACAAGACCCGCGTTCGAACAAGGGAAAGCCCATTTTTGTCAAATATTTTAATTTTTAGGTTAAATGAAGTACAAAATGACGAAACTAGCCTTGTCTTCAACCTCCCCCACGATTTCTCTGTAACTTCTAGCGGCTGTACATTTTTTTTTCTTTCAATTTCGTTGATATTTCTTGTTTTTCTTGTAAGATTCACTCAAAATATACCAAGTCTAAGACACATGTGTAACTCCAAACTTAAAATCTATAGAAATATGATGTTTTTTTATTTTTCCGATTTGTTTGCCGACTCACTCCAATTCGCCACGGTGGTAGTCCGATCTACGCTTTTCCGGCGACTAGCCGGCCGCCTAGCCCGCGTTTTCGAACAGGGGCCAAAATCACTTCGCGAATAATATATAGGGGACGAAAAATTAGATTCAATGATAATATATGAGCTATTAGTTATTACCATATTTAAAAATCATTATCAAAACTATTAACTTTTATAAGGAAATTTACTTATCATAAATAATCTGATGCTATGTCATTTTTTTCTAAGTCCATGTCATCTCTTTTCAGTGCCATGTCATTTTATTTTGGTTAAAAAGAAGTGTGATGACATATGTCAAAATCACTTTGCAAATAATATATAAGTGATTTGGTATATCAAAATTTGAAAGAAAAAAATAGAAACAAAAATTAAGTGATAACCGTATGAAGTTCAGGTTTGTATATTACTGTCTTAAACTTAAATTACAGATTTATAGTTGTAAACTTGTAATTAAGTTGCTTATATTATTGTTACGAAAAAGAATTTAAAATTTAAATAAAAAATATTAAAATTTTCTATTAGAATTTACTTGTATAAATATTAGGAAATTTAAAAATTTTAGTAAACAATAGTAACATTTTTTATTAAAATTATAACAAAAATTAGAAAACCCTAATATGCTAATAAGTTGGCAAGTTGCAGACTTGCAGTTAAGGTCAATTCACGCTGAAACCTAAAAAAAAAACAAAACTAGAGTCTACAGAGTTGAGAGATAGACCATGGGATCACATGACGATTCAGAAGACCAGTTCACATATGATCCAAACTACTCCCCACCGGCTACTGTGAACTTGTAAACTCAACAACTCATAGCTAGGCTTATTGCAGAAGAAGCAGATGTCGATCTGGTTGCTGAAGGTGGTGTAACTTGTGTTGCTAGAAAGAAGCAAGGAAGCAAAAGAAAGCTTACAAGTCTTGTCGAGGAAACTTATGATTCTGATGTTGAAATTACTCAATCAACCCAAAAACCAAGTCTCGCGGACAGACTACTTTTGGAATAGCCTCCAGGAAACCGATGTGGCAATCCACTATAGATGGTGGTATTGGCTCATCCGCACAGGCGTGTAGTAAGACGAAGTTTGTTCCTATGAAATCTGTAATTCGTGGAGGGAGAAGAAAGGCCGTGCCTACTCAATCGACAAGGAAGAAGGTCGTGCCTACTAAGTCGCAAAAGAAGAAGGAGAAGGTCGCAGAGTACATATCGGACTTTGAAGATGAACTCGATGATGGAGCGGGTGATGAGGATGAACTCGGGGAAGAGGAAAGGGAAGAGAGACAAAGATCAGATGTGTGGACCGGTTTTAAGGTGGTACATAAACCCAATGGAAAGTTGAAAGTTTCATGCAATCATTGCAGGAATGAGTATGCATGGCAATCCCAGTCTTCCTGGACGAGGCTCTTTCATGACTGACTTGTGGACATCAGTGAAATGGGAATGATACATGTGTGTGACAGCACATTACATTGATCGGAATTCAAAGTTGAACATCAAGAGTGGGGAGTTGATAAGAAGGTATTCTCAGTCACCTTAGATAATGCTACAAGTAATGACTTGATGCAAGATATTGTGAAATCTCAGCTGAATTTGAGAGATGATTTGATGTGTGACAGAGAGTTTTTCCAAGTTAGTTGTGCAGCTCAGATACTGAAACTCATAGTGCAAGATGGGTTGAAGGTTATTAGAGACTCTTTGCACAAAGTAAGAGAGAGTGTTAAGTATATATTAGGATCGAAAACGCGTGAAAATTTATTCCAAAAATAGGTGGATGCTGCGGCTGTAGAAGAAAGTAGGGGGGACTAATACTGGATGTGTCGACAAGATGGAACTCCGCTTACTATATGCTTGAACGAGCCATCAAGTGCCGTAAAGCATTTGTTAAGTTGGAGACATTTGATAAGAAGGGTTATAAAATGGCGCTCACACATGAGGAATAGACTAGAGGTGAGAATATATGTTCTTTTTTGGGTCCTTTTACGGTGATCACAAGCTTGATGTCTGGTTCAAATTATCCTACTTCAAACTTGTATTCCTATCAGGTTTGAAAGATCCATAATTGGCTTCAACTGAATGAGGAAAGCGGAGATGAGATTGTTAGATACATGATGCCACCGATGAAAGAGAAGTTTGTTAAATATTGGGAGGAATTCAGTGATGTTTTTACGATGGCAGCAATCTTCGACCCACGGTTTAAGCTTTCAATTGTCGAATGATGTTTAGGAAAGCTTGACATGAGCACACGTGATGGAAAGTTGAAGAACTTGCGTGAGAAGCTTAGTACTTTGTTTGAGTCATACGACCAAAACTCCAAGAATAACTCACCTTCTACTGAGCCACGTGAGACTGTTTTACAAAAACCATGTGCGACAAGGTCAATGGGACTATTTGAGAACTACGATGTGAGTGTTTATTCAATTTTTTTCCTTCTGTTCATTTATGTTTAACCCCTCTAATTTTTTTTTTAAAACCTTCTCAGGATTTCTTTGCATTTCAAAAAATCAGTGGCTTTGTGAGTGGAAAGACACCTCTAGAAGCTTATCTTCATGAACCACTGTTGGACATTACTAATTTCCAGAGCTTGGACATCCTCGATTGGTGGAAAGATAATGCGCATCGGTATGGTGATTTGGCTGCAACGGCATGTCATCTGCTAAATATCCCAATCACAACACTGGCTTTGAAGTCCTCATTTAGTATTGGATCGCGAGTTCTAAACAAATATAAGAGCCGTCTACTCCCAAAAAATGTGCAAGCTCTGATATGCACTAGGAATTGGATCAAGGGATATGAATCTTATGCACATGGTAAATAACCCACATTTTAATTTATTGTATAGTAATTATCCTTAATTCAAAGTAGATTAAGTTTTTATATTATCAGATGAAGAAATCGATGGTGATGGTGAGGAAGAGAAATTATCTATTTGAATCCATTGTCGATGGATAAGATGAATATGAAGATGAGCATGTTTGAAATGTTATCTTGATTTGATGTTTTGCTTTATTACAATTTGATATGTTATTTAAGTTGTTTGTTTTTGTTTGAGTACTATGATTTGGTGTTTTTCTAAAATTCAATTTGGTTCAGACTTAACATTTCATCTTTTACATGCACTTTATGTTTGGTTATGACTCTATTTATATATAATCATCTAGGCCTGGGCATCCGGGTCCTCGGGTCGGGTTCGGGTCGGGTCCTGTCGGGTCCGGGTCTTTCGGGTCATGGAAATTTAGACCCATACGGGTACCTATGATTTTTCGGGTCGGTTCCGGGTCGATTCTTGCCGGGTCCGGGTCGGTTTCGGGTATATAATTCCAATACCTGTAAAATACCCGTAATTTTCGGATCCATATCGGATCCGGATCGGGTCCGGGTATTTAGAATCTAAAAACTACATAACATGTCCAAACTCACTCAATTTCAGTCAATATTTTTCATATATATCTAAAATTTTATAAAATAACTTAAATTAAACTATTAATAATTAAAGAAAACATTTTTAAACTCTAAATTTTACATTTTAAAACTTTATATTACTTAAAAATGTTACAAATAATAATAAATATTGTTAACAAAAGATATAAAATGTAAATGATGTCAAATTGGTAACATTAATATATTTGCATGTTTAGATGTTAACAATTTGTGTAACATTAATATATTTTCATGTTTAGAAATGTAAATGAAATGTTAACAATTTGTGTAACATTAATATATTTTCATGTTTAGAAATGTATAAAACACACAAATAGAATATATATACTAAATATGGTATAATTTTCATCAAAACTATGACTATAAGTTACATTTATCAAATTTTAGATCAAATAAATAGATAAAAATATTATTAAAATTCAAATTTAAATTTAAATTAAAAACAAATAGATTAGATGGTCATCTAGACGGCCTAAGTGGACTAAAATCGGACCTCAAATTTCCTACATCGATTTAGCATAAATCGGGATGGATGAGTAGCATGCAGCACATAAACGGCGGCCCAAACATTTAGGCGCCCAATTTTTAGAACAAGTAAAGTTTAGAGTTTATGGTGTTGTTGAATAACAAATATTATAGAATCAATCTCAGTTAGTGCAAATTGTTTATGGTTCGCCATTGTATAATAAAGGGACATGAATGGCTCTGTTGTAGAATTGTTATGTATTGTTGAGAGTTGTATTTGGCATATAACGCTAAGGTCAGTGTTGATTTCATGTTGGGAATTTAGTTTGTTCCTCTTATGAAGTTTTGTGTGATGTAAATCAATTCATCTTGTAACAGTAAAACTTAACTCTCTCTCGTTCCACAACTCTCTCCTTCCCCAACTCTCTCGCGACCAAAACTTTAATCAACTTCACTCTAACGTACGGCGTCGCATCCGCGCACGTGCCGGCACTAGAGGTCCCCTCGTTGGCCTATAGAATTATCTGTCTTTGCTGCTCTATCGTCTCAGTGATCTCTGCCTATATGTTTTGAGAATTTGGGTGTGGCGCTGGGAAGCGCTCGCTCGTGACGAGTTATGTCTGACGACGGCGGTGCTGCTTTCTCAGGCTTCTCGGCGAGGTTGCAGAGTGCTGGTCCATGGCGTCAGTCGGCTTTTTGGGTTGATGAGTTATATGTCAATTTTCAGATCTAGATCTACTCTGGTTTCATTGCAAGCGCGAAGGAGGAGCGCCTTGGTTTTCTCTTCGGATCGGCGGAGGGCTTTCTATTGGCCATGTTTGGTTGGTTTGGTGGCTGCGGCGGTGACATTCAGGTTCTTGGTAGTGTCGTCAGGCATCGTTGTTTTCCTAACTGTAGTCTAGTGTGCTCTGGTGGTTCCCTTTAACACGGTGGTGGGCCTTGAGTTGATGTACGCATGCGGAATGGTATGGGGTTCTGTTCTGGTTCGTGTAGGCTTTGCGAGTATTTTGACTGGCTGTCGTTTATGGCCCCTCGGTGGCTGCTTTTTGTGCCTCCTCACTTTGCAACTCCTCTATGTTACTTCCTCTCTCGTTACCTCCGTGCAAAGGCGATGGATTTTATGTTTGGAGTATAGCCTTTCGGTGTTCTTGTTGTTCTGTCTTTATCGACGACAGAACGGCTCAGATTATTGCTCTTCGGTTCACGAAGACTTCAAGTGATGTGACGGTTCCGGTGCCGTCGTTGATCGTCATGATGTCGCTCTTATTCTATGCTCACATCCTAGTGCCTCACGAGTTCACTTGGTCTTGTATGGTGGTGTAGCTGGTCTTTTCTATGCAAATTAGAAGGCTCAATGGTTAGGGAGTAGCGCTGATTCAACCCAGCTCTTGCATTGTCCTTTGTGGATTTGGCGTGTTCCGCTTGGTCCGGTGTTTTTGTATGTGATGTCATTGGCGAGGTTGTATAGTTCTTGTTGCATTGGCTTGCCATAAGGTATGGCTTTTCGTAACTCCCTTTTTAATTGACCATCTTGCACATATTGGAACATGGAGATTATAGATGGGAAAATAGTTTTTTTAGCCCAAAAAATGGTAACATTTTCCCTTTAGGCTAATCTCTATTAATTTATGTCCTGTAAGGTTAAATATTATCTAAATGGCAATAATGCCCTTAAATTCAGTTAAAATCGTAAAAAAAATTAAAAATAAAAATCTTCAAATCGGAAAAAAAAACGAAAAAAGAAACTGCTCTATACGACGGGATGGATCAATCCCAGAAAGAGTCGGTCGATCTCGATGATTAAACAAAAACATAAAAAGCACGGAGCAGAAACTGATCGACCTTGTCCATTATCGATCTATATATTAGATCGATCCCACTCCCAGACAATTCTTCCAACTCGATTTCATGGTTTTCTTCGGTTATATCCAGTTTAATTCACACTTGATTTGAACCGAGTAAACACGATTTAACCTACTAATTCGTGTTTTTGGGATCAAACCCATCACTCTCTTCTCAGTTTTGCTCTGGTTTGGACGATTCTTGAACCTAAACCACACAATTTCGCGAAATTGTCCCGAATCTATCACTCATCCATTTGATTTGCAAAGGTTTGAAACTCAGGTTCGAAACTCAGTTTCATAGGCGGAATGTGTACCATGATTGGCCTCTCTCAGCATGTGCAGATACTTTGGTATTTTCCCATAACTGAGCTCTGGAATACCTCTAATAGCGTTGACTGCAAATTCACAGGAATCACATGCTAAAGACTCAGAGATATCACATCCATAATCATTACGCATAATCTGAACAATATCTTTTGCTTTAGGCCCTTCTTTGACACCTTCATATTTATGCATGATCAGTCCGCCTAAAGTTTTTGCTGAAGCTGTTTTACCGGGTCTAGTTTTGGTTGAAGGTGCGCAAGAATGTATACCGACATACTTCTTAAAAAAAAATATGTAGAGCCTTTCAAACACTCAGCTCGAACACCCCAGTTGCAAACCTTATCAGAGCATCTAATACACCAAACTGATTTGTTGGATTTGGTAACTTTGTAGTCAAAGTTATGCTTCATTGCACATAACTCAAATCTCGCCTTCAATACTCCTCTATTGAGAAAAAGATCTCCTTTCTTAACCAAATCGATCACAGAAGTATTTGCCAAATTTTCTTTGTTTTCTTTTTCAGAGAAGATGGTGTCAGCAACATAATTATCTCCATCAACATTTTCTTGCTTCATCTTTCTTTTTTTCTTCTCCTTATGCTTGTGAACATTATGATCATATCCATCAGTCTCGCCTTGCTTCATCTTTCCCTTTTTTTCTCGTTAGATTTAGCCCCCTTAACATTACTTAAAGCGCCTCCATTGTCACAAGGATTTCGTTCCTCCTCTTCACCAATACGTGAATCAGTTGGCATTTTATTAAGATCAATGTCGGCCTTATTTGGATTCACAGGCTTCAGTTTATAGGCATAACTGAGTTGACTGATGGTTCTTACAAAACCCTAGAAAATTATGAACTTGGCGTGAGTTTGCAATGATTACCGGTGGACATTCTAATGAATTGATCAACCCAATAGGTACATAACTCAACTCCAAATCGGCATCTCTTTCTCCCAAACCAAAATCCTCAATAATAGTTTTCTGTAATTCTTCCAAAGAACACTTCAATTCTAAAGCAAGTAATATTCCCCTTTTCTTTTCATCAACAGAAAAACTCCAACCTGAAGGTACAACCAATTCTCAAAAACCACATGAAGTATATACATGAATCATGGTAGAACCAATGTGATTTTTTTATGAAGTTTTTGTGAAGGATGGAGAAGATGGCGTGAGTTCCCAAATCAGTTTTTTTTTTTCTTTTTCTTTTTACTTTTCTAATGAAAAAACCATTTTTTAATCAAAAAACGATTTTAATTATGGAAAATGAATACTTTCAAATATTTTCTTCCTATATTTTCGGAACAAAATATTCTTATCCGTAGAATGTGTATTCTACTATATGTAGGATGTGTATTCTACTATATGTAGAATACAATAATAAGGTTTGAAATCAGGTTCTACAGGTTTTAGATTTATAATAATTTGTAGATTCTGATTTCTATTTATTTTAGATTTATAGCAATGTGTAAAATCCGTTTTCTATTGATTTTAGAAGGATAGTTTAAGCGTTGAATGTGTATTCTAAACATAGTAGATTTAATGGAACAAATGGATTTCATTTTCTACTTTGTAGAATGCCACTCCTACTTTATGTAAAATATAATTTGAAATAAAAAATATTTATACATTTTTAGAAGTTGAAAAAATACCACTAGATTGATATTGATGTTTCATAACTAGTTGTTATTTTTTTTTTCTAAAACTATTTATTTAATTTATTTTCGAAATTAATAAAGAGTATTATAAGAAAAAAGGGTACAAAAAGAAATTAGTTTAAGGGGACAATGTTACCATTTTTTGGTCTAAAAAACAATTTCCCCATTATAGATTTTGATAAGAGCATGATACTCAACTACCTTAGGTGTCATCTTGGGAATGTCGACAGACAAGGAAACAAGACCAAACCCACTATTTTCGAAGTTTAGCGACAGCGATTGAGAATGCGAATCAGTTATCTAGTGATTTTGGAATTGGCTGGAGGAACGCGTCGGTTTAGGTAATAGATGCGAAGCTGATTTTGTGATATTTGATTCTAGATAAGTTGTTGGTCTAAATTGCATCTGTAATCAATATTGTATTTATGTTTATCGGGTTTAAAATTTTATTATAATATTAAAAAAACATTTGTATGATGTTATCGGTGTGAAAGTAGAAGCGCATTAAAAGTGTTGAGGCGAACAATATACATGTAATTGTGTATCAAATAATTAAATTATATTTTACTTAATACACGCTTATTTGTGTATTACTTTTATATAATCATAAGTTGATGTTTGTTTGGTTGTTTTTTTAACTGAAAAACTAGATCATGATCCATGCACTCGCGCGGATTTTATTTTTCGGATGTATATATAATTTAGTTTTACATATTTTTGAGTTCGTCTCATTCGATTTTATGTTTAAAGAAAAATATCAAAACTGTCTTTTATATTAATAGCGTCAAACAGTGTATTGTGTAAATGTAACCGCGTGCAGTGAAAACACTAATTATATACGTTTGTTCGAATTGCAAAATCGAATTCAAACTTAACTGTTTGCGTTAAAAAAATAAATTGAGAGTGTAGTTATTTTGGATGTTAATAATTATCCAAATATTTTAAAATAATATATAAATTTCTAGAATTTTTATCCTTAACCTTTATTTTATAGGTTATGTTAAATTCAAACTTAACTTTACAAGCGCGGAATATTTTATTATAAAAAGTTTCATAAATAACTTAACAAATATTTTGGTAATTTGAAATAATTTTTCTATTAAAATATTTTTGTATTAAATCACTATTTTAAATTTAACCCGAACCGTGCTTAAACCAGTAATCCGATAATTCACTTTTGATTTTTAAGATATCCATATTGAAAAATAACTAAAACCCCGAGACTAACCGATTGAACTGATGGATACATGATATTGAATATTTAAACTTGTAAAAATAAGTTTGTTTTCGTTGTTTTATATATTATTTGAATTTTTAATTTATGTAGAAAATTTGAAAGAAAATTGTGAGAAATTTTTAAGCAGAGTGAGATTTAACTTTTGTATTGTTTGGACATAAGATTAATTATAGTGTTGTTTGGAAGCATGGATAGTAGTATAAAGAAATGCATATATTATTTGGAAACATGGATAATAGTATAAAGAAATAAATATATTGTTTGGAAACATAGGTAGTAGTATAAAGAAAGAAATATTAGAGACTTAATGTACATTTAACTATAAAATAGAATGATGTATTTAATTTAAAACTTACAAATTAAATATTAGGTCCAACCTAATGTTTCTGAATTATAATAGTTCACTTCTAAGTCTCCTAAAGCTGTCCACGTCAGCAAGTTTGTAGGTCCCACGCGTTTAAATTTTAAAAGCTTATAATTGTTTTTAAAATGACTATAAACAATGAATACACTTTAGCAAAGTGGTATGAGACATCTAATTAAGTCTACAAGCATGTGGGTTCAAACCACGCAGATGTTATGTATTTTAGTTTTTTCGTTTGGATTATTATCATATGGACTTTTTAGTTTTAATGTTTGTATGTTTTTTTACCTCTGGACTTATTGATTAAATCACAAAATAGAAGAAAATATCCTAAAGTTGGACGAACTCAAACCCAAAAACAATTAAAAAAAGATCAAAAAATGAACAGCCCAAAAAACAAAAAACAAAACGAGTCCCACGCGGCGCTATGATGTCCTAATATATATTTTATGTTAGAACATATTTCCTAATATATATTTTCAAAAAATTTTGTATGTGAAATAAAATAAAAACAACTAAATTAAGTATTTTTTTGTTATTTATAAAATAACTATGTAATTTCTCTTCAATATTATAATAGTTCATTTCTAAGGCTCCTAGAGCTGTCCGCGTCAGCAAGTTTGTGGGTCCCACGAGTTTAAATTTTAAAAGCTTATAATTGTTTTTAAAATGAATATAAACAATGAATACACTTTAGCAAAGTGGTATGAGACATCTAATTAAGTCTATAATAGTTACTATAATTTCATTTTTAACAGACTCCGGCGAATGGATTTCCACAGTCGATGACGCCGTAAATAAAAATGCCACATTATTCATGAACAAAATCCAAACTTAATAAAAAAAATATATATATCCAAACCTATCTATTGAAACCCAAACAACAAATATTAGCTTAAATTAAAGTTATTTTCAAATTGATAAATCGTTTAGTACAAATATAAATACTATAAATAAATAATTATATAAAGTTTTGATCTCCGATATAGAAACTATTTCCAACATAAGAAAAAAGATAGACACCTATTATATTTTTATACACTAGAAAAATTTTAAAAGCTTATAATTTTTTTTAAATGACTATAAACAATGAATACACTTTAGCAAAGTGGTATGAGGCATCTAATTAAGTGTACAAGCATGTGGGATCAAATCACGCAGATGTTATGTATTTTAGTTTTTTTCGTTTGGATTATTATCATATGGACTTTTTAGTTTTAATGTTTGTATGTTTTTTTTACCTCTCGACTTATTGTTTAAATCACAAAATAGTAGAAAATATCCTAAAGTTGGACGAACTCAAACCCAAAAACAATTAAAAATAGATCAAAAAATGAACAGCCCAAAAAACAAAACGATTCCGACGCGACCCTATCATATCCTAATATATATTTTATGTTAGAACATATTTCCTAAAAATGGTTCAAACCACGCAGATGTTATGTATTTTAGTTTTTTTCGTTTGGATTATTATCATATGGACTTTTTAGTTTTAATGTTTGTATGTTTTTTTTTTACCGCTGGACTTATTGTTTAAATCACAAAATAGTAGAAAATATCCTAAAGTTGGACGAACTCAAACCCAAAAACAATTAAAAATAGATCAAAAAATGAACAGCCCAAAAAACAAAACGAGTCCCACGCGGCGCTATCATGTCCTAATATATATTTTATGTTAGAACATATTTCCTAATATATATTTTCAAAAAAAATTGTATGTGAAATAAAATAAAAACAACTAAATTAAGTATTTTTGTTATTTATAAAATAACTATATAATTTTTCTTCAATTTTTAATAGTTACTATAATTTCATTTTTAACAGACTCCGGCGAATGGATTTGTACAGTCGATGACGCTGTAAATAAAAATGCCACATTATTCATGAACAAAATCCAAACTTAAAAAAAAAAAAAAGAAATATCCAAACCTATCTATTGAAACCCAAACAACAAATATTAGCTTAAACTAAAGTTATTTTCAAACTGATAAATCGTTTAGTACAAATATAAATACTATAAATAAATAATTATATCAAGTTTTGATCTCCAATATAAAAACTATTTCCAACATAAAAAAAGATAGACACCTATTTTTATACACTAGAAATTATATTATAAATTATAATAGTTCACTTCTAAGGCTCCTAAAGCTGTCCACGTCAGCAAGTTTGTGGATCCCATGCGTTTAAATTTTAAAAGCTTATAATTTTTTTTTAAAATGACTATAAACAATGAATACACTTTAACAAAGTGGTATGAGGCATCTAATTAAGTCTACAAGCATGTGGGTTCAAACCACACAGCTGTTATGTATTTTAGTTTTTTTCGTTTGGATTATTATCATATGGACTTTTTAGTTTTAATGTTTGTATGTTTTTTTACGTCTGGACTTATTGTTTAAATCACAAAAATAGTAGAAAATATCCTAAAGTTGGACAAACTCAAATCCAAAAACAATTAAAAATGGATCAAAAAATGAACAGCCCAAAAAACAAAAAACAAAACGAGTCCCACGCGGCGCTATCATGTCCTAATATATATTTTATGTTAGAACATATTTCCTAATATATATTTTCAATAGAAATAAAATAAAAACAACTAAATTAAGTATTTTTGTTATTTATAAAATAACTATGTAATTTCTCTTCAATTTTTATTAGTTACTATAATTTCATTTTTAACAGACTCCGGCGAATGGATTTCCACAGTCGATGACACCGTAAATAAAAGTGCCACATTATTCATGAACAAAATCCAAACTTAAAAAAAAAAGAAATATCCAAACCTATCTATTGAAACCCAAACAACAAATATTAGCTTAAATTAAAGTTATTTTCTAATTGATAAATCGTTTAGTACAAATATTAATACTAGAAATAAATAATTATATCAAGTATTGATCTCCGATATAAAAACTATTTCCAACATAAAAAAAAAAGATAGACACCTATTTTTATACACTAGAAATTATATTATAATTTAGTTATCCTTATAACCTTACTTCGCATATAACACATTATATATACAATATTTTCACTTTACATTATTGCTACATTCTTTCCATTTCATCATTATTTGGTATTATTAGAATAACCGACTAAACCAACAACCGCAAAAAACACAAACAAACATCAATGATACCGGCCCCGCGCTTGCGCGGGGGATATGCAAGTTGCAACTAGTGTTTCTGAATTAATAAGATAGATAGGTGCCTCGTTGTCTTAAAAGAAATCTGGACCATTGTTGATATGTACTAGTTTTGCGTACATAATAATTAACGATTTAACATTTATTATTTCATATGTTGTTTGTATCTATTCAAACGCAAATCAACAACTACTGTTGATTTTTACATAATTACAAATTGTGAAAATATTTTTTTTAAATGACTATCTGCAACATGGACTTTGAAATATTGAAAAACAAAGTAAGATTTAAATAAATGCATGAAAAGATATTAATCAATTATATAAGAGTATTTTATAACTTTTTGTATAAGTACATGTTATCTTGGACAGGCTTTATAATAGTTGATATTTTACAATGAGATACCTGAATATTTTATAGTCACATCTTATTTGATTTACAACTATCTTTTCAAAATAAAAATGGATTTGTTTTGTTACACTAAATCTCTATTGGAACACAAACTAAGTAAATGAGAAGAAAGCAGAGAGGATTGTGGAGGAGGTTTTTGCAGGGTGGTATTTTATGTCAAATTATGAATTCAATCGGTTGGGTTGTTTGTGGGTGGTATAAAGACCGACTGTGAGGCTAACTCCGGTGTATAAAAGTGCTCAAGTAATAACATGTTTGTTGGGGTCAAAATCGGTACGACGGAATTAATAGCCAAAACTCCCCGCGAAAATACAAAAGGAATAGTTTTATAAAACCCGAAGAGTCGTTTTATAAAACTCAAAGTCATTTATAAAACTCACAGACCGTTTTATAAAACTCCAGAAGCCGTTTTATAAAACTCGAGAAATCTCGTTTTATAAAACTCGAGAATCGTTTTATAAAACTCGAGGAATCGTTTTATAAAACTCGAGAAGCCGTTTTATAAAACTCGAGAAATCGTTTTATAAGACTCGAGAATCATTTTATAAAACTCGAGAAATCGTTTTATAAAACTCGAGAATCGTTTTATAAAACTCGAGGAATCATTTTATAAAACTCGAGAAGCCGTTTTATAAAACTCGAGAAATCGTTTTATAAAACTCGAGAATCGTTTTATAAAACTCGAGGAATCGTTTTATAAACCTCGAGAAGCTGTTTTATAAAACTCGAAGATCGTTTTATAAAACTCGAGAATCGTTTTATAAAACTCAAGAATCGTTTTATAAAACTCGAGAATCGTTTTATAAAAATCGAGAAGCCGTTTTATAAAACCCGAAGATCGTTTTATAAAACTCGAGAATCGTTTTATAAAACTCGAGAATCGTTTTATAAAACTCGAGAAGCCGTTTTATAAAACTCGAAAAATTCTTTATATAAAACTCGAAGATCGTTTTATAAAACTCGAGAATCGTTTTAAGAAACCGCAAAAAAAACCGAAACAACCGAAAAAGCGAACTAGGAGACACTCGACTAGTTCGCCCATTGGCGAACTAAGCCGGCCCGGCTTAGTTCACCGATGGGCGAACTAGGATCACTCGACTAGTTCGCCCATAGGCGACCGGCTTAGTTCACCGATGGGCGAACTAGGATCACTCGACTAGTTCGCCCATCGGCGAACTAAGCCGGCCCGGCTTAGTTCGCCGATGGGCGAACTAGGATCACTCGACTAGTTCGCCGATGGGCGAACTAGAAACTTCCTGGACGTCCCGAGCCTCGGTCTCCAGCATTCCCGATTCGAAACTTACGTCTTTCGACACGGTCGCATTCTGAACCACGGCCGAAACATCTCCCGTTCCATCTCGATCCGACCTATCGTTCGAGTTTTACGATAAAAACCGTAAAACTTCGCTTTCTCGATAAATAACTCGAATAAATCCTATAAAACGGCGACGGTTAACGAAACACCGAACATTGCCTAAAACATACGATTTATTCAAGATTTCTCGTCGAAATCGTAAAAAACGCGTTTTTGATAAAAACATCGAGTAAATCGTAAAAAACGCGTTTTTAATTAAAAGTCGAGTAAATCGTAAAACCTTACGATTAGCTCAAGGAATTTATTAAACGACGTCAGATCAGGAAACGATCCCGTAAAAAGTCGGAAAACGGATTTATCGCAAAACAGCCCAGAAAGGCCTAAAACGCGATAAAAACCCATCTCGCGATTTCAACGGAATCTAACCCGCAGATTCGATAACTTTTTGACGGTTTACTCGCAGGAGGAAAATAAAAGTCAAGTTTGAAGAAAAATAGAAGATTTCCGCAGAAGAAAAGGAAGAATCGAGAAAAATGGAAAATTCCGATATAGTCAAATCTGGGCGAAATGGAAAGACCGGATGGCCAAGGCGAGGAGTATATAAAAAGAGTCTAGGGCAGAAGCAAGGGAGACGAGTTTTCAGAGCTTTCACCACCAAACTTAGCATTTAGGCAATTTTCCGTTTTCGTTATCGAGCTGCGTCTCAACTAGGGTTTTAGTCTTAGATTGCTAGAACTAGGAATTTCGCCGACGGCTCACGCAGCTAAGGAAACTCTCGTTGTAACCATTCTTACGCGAATTCGGAATAAGAATCCTTCTTGCTCTCAATCTCGTTTTTCTTTTTATATCTTTCAATTTATTCATATTAATCGCGTTCTTGGTTACTTGTCGTTGGCTTTCGCAGAGATCCGGTTCCTCTGGAAAATTAGGGTTTTCCTAAATTTCCTTATTTTACGGAAATCGACAAGTGTGAATCTCGGTTCCCACAGTTTGGCGCTAGAAGGAGGGGGGTCGGATTACTCTTACTCATAGCCGCAAAACGCTTGACCAAAACAATGTCTGGATGTATGAAAGACAAAGTCGCAACTCGCAAAAAGACGCTGGTAAAACAACTCCAGCAGCGACTGCTCCTACAGCCAACGCTTGCGCAAACGCTGTAGTACTCAACAAAATCGAAAACCTAATCGCGACTCTTCGCCACGGAAAGAGCAACAAAACAAGCTCACGATTTCTATCTCAGATCACTAAGGGCAACGATAAAATCTATCAAACCCCATAGTGTTTTTCTTATTTCCGAGTTGGACAAATCTCACGCGTTAAGCAAAAGACGTTTTCCGAGAACCTTTCGGAAAAATAAAACTTGCTCTCCCAGAAACCGCGGAACAAACCGTAACTTACTCGCGAAATAAATCCTAGGTTACTCGCATAGAAAGCCTTAGGTGACTCGCGGAAAACCCATAGGTTATTCGCGGCAAAACCCTAGGTTGTTCGCGGAAAAACCCTAGGTTACTCGCGTAGAAAAGCCTTAGGTGACTCGCGGAAAAACCGTAGGTTATTCGCGGCAAAACCCTAGGTTGTTCGCGGAAAAACCCTAGGTTACTCGCGTAGATAGCCTTAGGTGACTCGCGGAAAAACCGTAGATTATTCGCGGCAAAACCCTAGGTTGTTCGAGGAAAAACCCTAGGTTACTCGCGGAGAAAGCCCTAGGTTACTCGCGGAAAAACCCTAGGTTATTCGCGACAAAACCCTAGGTTGCTCGCGGAAGAACCTTAGGCTACTCGCAGAATCGGGCAATACTATCCAGCCGAAAAGACGGTGAGTTGGACAAGCAACCTAGCTTGCCATCTTGGCGAGCTGACCGGCTTTCCACCTCGTCCAAGAGGCACTAACTTTTTCCGAAGGGTCCGCACAATCCAACTCATAGCTATGGTGAGCCGGACCGTACTCTAAACAATAATCGCACTGCTTTTCGTTTCATCTCAATCGCACTTATTTTGAATCGGGACTGTGCTCGCCGACTCACCATTAGGCAAGTTGGACAAGCTCGATGGATCGAAACATCTCCATTAGGCAAGTTGGACAAGCTCGACGAATCGAGATCACCCGCGCCAAGCGTCTTAGCTCGCCGATCGTAGAGCTAGCTAGCTCGCCATACAGCGAGCTGACCCAAGCGCCTGGCTCGCCCAAGAGACGCTGACTTCGCCCCAAGGGTTCTTACAGTCCAGATCGCCACACGACGAGCTGAAAGGGTTCACCCGACTTGCCTTACGTCGAGATGAACCAATCCTCGAGTTCTCTCGAAGTCTTGATCGCACTGATTCTCGGTTCATCTGAACCGGAATTTCCATCGGGATTTTACGATAAAACCGCAAAGACTTATTTCTTCGTATAAGTTCGAATCAATCGTCTAAAACTGCAACGGTTGACTTAACACCAAAGTTACCTAAACTATACGAGAAATCTGAACTCTCTATACCTAATCCGATTTTACGAAACTCTGCCACGCTAAGTCGAAAACATCCAATCATAAACACGTTATTGATTTTTTCGATATACAAAGCGCACCTAGTCGGTCAAATAAAACCAGCAGTACGAAGAAACAAGAACACGAGCTCCGATGGTTAAGTCTTATCCCCGCTCCGATACTCTCGCTGGTAATTCGTCGAAGACCGGTAAGTCAAAAGACGAAGAACGAAGAATAGACGACCCCAAATCATCGATGAAGCTAAGGTATGTCCGATTCGAAAATTTTATTAGACTTCTAATTTCTCGTAGGTAAGAAACGAAAACGTCTTGTAAACTGCCAAGAAACCTAGAGAACTTAGAATTTAGAAGATTGTCTAGCGTGCTAAGTCGTAAGCAATTTTTCTCTATCTCGATTTGTTGTTCTTTAACCATTCAGGCATAACTCGCAAACTGATCCAATCTCTCGTACAACCGAGAAACGATCGCCACCCATTCAAACGTACTCATTTCCTAAAAGAAAGAAGGAGCTACAGACGCTGACGTCGTCTTAAAACCGACTCGCTCCTAGAAGTTCTCGTAAATCAGACATACTCCAATTCATCTCCGATCCACCATGGTCTTTAATCGACCCGGATTGTCGATCATCCAAATCCTTCAAACGAAACTCGTCTTTCTTCTTTCGCCGAACATTTGTTCCTCGCATCAAGAAAACGCTTTCTAAAATAAGCGGAAAAATATTCGGTCGATGCAACGCCTCGTCGAAATCATCCCAAAAGCAAACGACAATCTAAAAACCGTCTAAGTGCTAAAGACTGATCCAAATTGTCTGGGAAATAATCTCGAGGAATATACAGCATCTCTCGTCGCAATCATGCGGTTAGAAAATCTCTGCGAAACTTCAGAGCGAAACTCGATTATTTGCCGAAGTCATAAAAATCTTCTCAAACTTGATAAAACAAGTATAAGAGTCGAAATCTTTAGGCATCAAAGCATTGATCTCATTTTCCGTCAAACCAAGTGAGNGCATCTCTCGTCGCAATCATGCGGTTAGAAAATCTCTGCGAAACTTCAGAGCGAAACTCGATTATTTGCCGAAGTCATAAAAATCTTCTCAAACTTGATAAAACAAGTATAAGAGTCGAAATCTTTAGGCATCAAAGCATTGATCTCATTTTCCGTCAAACCAAGTGAGTCACGGAATAATGTCAAGAACATTTGCGGCAAAAGAAAGATCGAGAACACAATGCAGCAATAGGGAACACGTCCTCCCTTCTCGCTGACTGATCATATTGCTGATCATGTGATTCATTCCGCCCGAGAAACCCGCTAAAAAATTTTGCAACTAGATCTCGGTGAAATAACTTTTGGTAAAACTCCACGAGTGACTCCGAAAAAACTATCACCGAAGAATCAAAAACTAAGCGGAAAGGTTTCTCGAAAAATCTGCGGAAACATTGTTAACCCAATGCGTCGCGTCGATTTATTAAATACATCGCCTGTTGCTTACGCGAGAAATCCTTCGTATAGTCAAGATCATGTCATAACGAAGTAACTCTCGAAAGTAAACGTAACAGGTTTTGCGAAAAATACTTTCCTTATAGCAAAAACCAAGCTATACAATCCGGCATTGGAAGGCCAATCTAAACTTTGCCTCCTCGCGACACGATCTGAAAGATCTCATTCTTTAGCCCGTCGGTTCACGAGCATCCGCTCTAACTCCTCCCGTTTACATCCGAGAATGAGACCGCCCCGCAAACGACTCCGCACGGGCTCTGCATCGAGCTTCTTAGGATCTGTCTACCTCGAGTAAAAAAAAAACAATTTCCATACAAAGGAAAGTTTATACGAAACTTTCATCGTATAAATCAAACCTACAATGGAAAAACGTTTTCAATAACCACGGGAATACTTGGCATATCAAGCTCGACAAACGCTACTTGGCTATTGTCCGAGCGCGCTTCACTTCAATGTCAAGTTTACAAACCGACTCGACCTTTTCGATAGCACGAAAGTGTCGTGGTCTAATCCTCTACCAAATACGACTTTGGTTGTGCGGCTGAACACAACCTTCACGCCAAATCAATACGTTCAACGGATAATGCAAACTTGTCGAAGATCGGCTAAGTTCTGTATTCTCGCGATTCACTCTACTCCCGAAGCAAGTTGCCTACAAAATCCGACGTATAAGAAAACACTCATACCAGAGCTCCTAAAGCCGTACGAATCTCGGAAGGTCAACACTTCACAAAGCACCGTAACGAAAAACCCTTCGTTTCGGGGAAACAACTTACGAGACCTCTCGGTCCTAATTGCTCTAGCACAAATCATAAAACTACCTAACATCCAAACAGGAATGTTAGTTTTAATTGCGAATATAAGCAAACGAACAAAAGTGTTCCTGCAAAGCAGGGTTAAGACAAAACCCTCGCAACACTGCGCAAACGTTCCGAACACGAAACGTGTCATAGAAAATAAAAACCAACTTTCGGCACTGCGAGACGTCGTAGACGCCCGAAGATTAGTTTTTCGACACAAATACATTCCTCGATAAAGTCATTTCTTGGAAGACCTAACAGTCCGTCCGCGACTATAAAATTACGCAAAACTTCTTAACGTACGTATCCTTCGCGAAGGCCAAAACAACGTAAACATTTATCGCCTAAAAAGTTTGTTGCTGATCACAACAAACTCGCAACAGTCCTAAACAAACTTAAGTTATCTCGCAGAGATAGCTCTCGANACGTAAACATTTATCGCCTAAAAAGTTTGTTGCTGATCACAACAAACTCGCAACAGTCCTAAACAAACTTAAGTTATCTCGCAGAGATAGCTCTCGAACACCCGACACAAGGGTAATAGCGCTATAAAAGAAATCCAAACTTTTGGTCAGCACTTCCGGGCAACTTAGAAATTGTTCCCGGTGAGATGCTCGGTTCCAATCAGACTAATCGTATAAGCAGAGAACCTATCGCGGATTCTAAATCGGTATGGAATCAGTTTAAAATCGCAACAGGCAAAACGAAAGCCGACTAGTCATCGCATAGCCTTAATCCAAAAGTAAACCTAGGTCTTGCCCTAAACCCAGCACATTGGTCGCTAACGTCTCAAGGCATGAATCGAGATTCTAAAGGCATGTCTCTTCGTCTATATCTAAACGCTCACTCGATTTACTAAACATCCTAAAACGGGAAAACGAACAAGGCGATACACTAAGGGAAAAAGGAATGCAAGACGACAACTCGCGGACCTCCCTCAATATCAACTCATAATCTTCCCGCTACATTCATGCGAATAAAAGCACGCTCTTTAAAACGCAAACTGATTTTTAATAAAGCCGCAAAAGCGGCAGGGACTCAGAGCCGCACACGGCCAGTCCGAAAACTATAACGGCCAAGCTCAGCCAGACCAAACGGCCTACGAGACTAGTCTCAAGGCCTGCAAAGGTCAAGATGCCATCGACATCAATATGCTCGATAAACATATAACTAGACCGTAAAGCTCTTGCTGGGAAACAGGTCATACGAACCTTAACTCCGAAATGAACTACGAAAGGCTTGATCCCCTCAAAAGGGTACGTAGGCAGCCTTCACAAGGCGCAGCCCTAATCTTAAACGCTTTCCGCTCCCTGGAGAGTGGAAAGATCACTTTCAACGGACCTTTTCGACCATTAATTCCGCCTAACTTAACTAAAACTGGTTAACCACTCGCAAGAACCTTACGCTAAAGGCTCAAAATTCTTACGAGCTGGGGGGCTAACTGTTGGGGTCAAAATCGGTACGACGGAATTAATAGCCAAAACTCCCCGCGAAAATACAAAAGGAATAGTTTTATAAAACCCGAAGAGCCGTTTTATAAAACTCAAAGTCATTTATAAAACTCGCAGACCGTTTTATAAAACTCGAGAAGCCGTTTTATAAAACTCGAGAAATCATTTTATAAAACTCCAGAATCGTTTTATAAAACTCGAGGAATCGTTTTATAAAACTCGAGAAGCCGTTTTATAAAACTCGAGAAGTCGTTTTATAAGACTCGAGAATCATTTTATAAAACTCGAGAAATCGTTTTATAAAACTCGAGAATCGTTTTATAAAACTCGAGGAATCATTTTATAAAACTCGAGAAGCCGTTTTATAAAACTCGAGAAATCGTTTTATAAAACTCGAGAATCGTTTTATAAAACTCGAGGAATCGTTTTATAAAACTCGAGAAGCCGTTTTATAAAACTCGAAGATCGTTTTATAAAACTCGAGAATCGTTTTATAAAACTCAAGAATCGTTTTATAGAACTCGAGAAGCCGTTTTATAAAACTCGAAAAGTCGTTTTATAAAACTCGAGAAGCCGTTTTATAAAACCCGAAGATCGTTTTATAAAACTCGAGAATCGTTTTATAAAACTCAAGAATCGTTTTATAAAACTCGAGAAGCCGTTTTATAAAACCCAAAGATCTTTTTATAAAACTCGAGAATCGTTTTATAAAACACAAGAATCGTTTTATAAAACTCGAGAAGCCGTTTTATAAAACTCAAAAAAATCGTTTTATAAAACTCAAAGATCGTTTTATAAAACTCGAGAATCGTTTTACGAAACCGCAAAAAAAACCGAAACAGCCGTAAAACGCGAACTAGTCACGACTAGTTTGCCCATTGTCGAACTAAGCCGGCCCGGTCGCATTCTGAACCACGGCCGAAACATCTCCCGTTCCATCTCGATCCGACCTATCGTTCGAGTTTTACGATAAAAACCGTAAAACTTCGCTTTCTCGATAAATAACTCGAAGAAATCATATAAAACGGCGACGGTTAACGAAACACCGAACATTGCCTAAAACATACGATTTATTCGAGATTTCTCGTCGAAATCGTAAAAAACGCGTTTTTGATAAAAACGTCGAGTAAATCATAAAAAAACGCGTTTTTAATTAAAAGTCGAGTAAATCGTAAAACCTTACGATTAGCTCAAGGAATTTATTAAAAATGACGTCAGATCAGGAAACGATCCCGTAAAAAGTCGGAAAACGGATTTATCGCAAAACGGCCCGGAAGGGCCTAAAACGCGATTAAAACCCATCTCGCGATTTCAACGGAATCTAACCCGCAGATTCGATAACGTTTTGACGGTTTACTCGCAGGAGGAAAATAAAAGTCAAGTTTGAAGAAAAATAGAAGATTTCCGCGGAAGAAAATGAAGGATCGAGAAAAATGGAAAATTCCCGATATAGTCAAATCTGGGCGAAATGGAAAGACCGGATGGCCAAGGCGAGGAGTATATAAATAAGAGTCTAGGGCAGAAGCAAGGGAGACGAGTTTTCAGAGCTTTCACCACCAAACTTAGTATTTAGGAAATTTTCCGTTTTCGTTATCGAGTTGTGTCTCAACTAGGGTTTTAGTCTTAGATTGCCAGAACTAGGAATTTTGCCGACGGCTCACGCAGCTAAGGCAACTCTCGTTGTAACCGTTCTTACGCGAATTCGGAATAAGAATCCTTCTTGCTCTCAGTCTCGTTTTTCTTTTTATATCTTTCAATTTATTCATATTAATCGCGTTCTTGGTTACTTGTCGTTGGCTTTCGCAGAGATCCGGTTCCTCTGGAAAATTAGGGTTTTCCTAACTTTCCTTATTTTACAGAAATCGACAAGTGTGAATCTCGGTTCCCACAATGTTCAGTGCTTATTCCAAGGGAGAGATGAGGAATTCTTCTCCTCTTTCATCTATGCTTTGAATACTATGGCGGAGAGAAAAATTTTATGGAAGGAGTTGAGAAATCATCATGATGCACCGATGTTTAGAAACAAGAAGTGGATGCTTATAAGGGATTACAATGAGATTTTGGAGGGTGGGGAGCAGCCAGGGTTTGAAGATTCTCCAAGAATACCATTGGGTATGAGGGATTTTCAAGATGTTGCTCGCTATTGCAAATTAACAGATATGGGGTATCAAGGACCACTATTCACTTGGTGTAACAAAAGGGAGAATGGGTTGATTTGCAAGAAGTTGGACAAAGTTTTAGTTAATGAAGAGTGGCTACATAATAATCCAGCGTATTGTCTCTTTGAAGCGGGTGGATGCTTGGATCATATGAGGTGTAGAATTCAGTTGGTGATAGAGGGTAATAGGAAAATAAGACCTTTTAAGTTTACAAATGCAATTTTTAAAATACCAGAGTTCAAAACTTTATGGAGAATCAATGGAGGGAATATGATGCTCTATACCACTCTACGTCTGCAATATTTGAACTTACAAAACGTCTGAAGGTTTTAAAGTTACCCTTAAGAGTTTTGGGTAAGGAAAAACGTAGAGGTTTACCTAAAAGAACTAGAGAGGCGTACAAGATTCTTTGTGCTAAGCAGAGGGAAACTTTGGAAAATCCATCAAGTGAAGCTATATATGAGGAGTCCTTGGCATACCAAAAATGGCAGAGGTTGGCTGAACTTGAAGAAGATTTTCTCAAGCAGATTTCAAAGGTTCATTGGTTGGATGTGGGAGATGGAAATAACAAAATTTTCCATAGCTCTGCTAAAATAACAGAGGTTTAAAATGCTATTCACAAGATCCAGAGAGAATATGGTACCCTTGCTAAAACGAAAGAGGAGATTAAAAAGGAAGTAGAGGGGTTTTTCACGGATTTTATGCAAAAGCTTCCTCAGGATTTTGAAGGAGCCATTGTAGAAAGACTTACAGATCTGTTGGGTTTTCAGTGCAGTGAGATTGATTCTGCTAAACTCAAGAGGGAGATAACAAAAGAGAAAGTAAAGGAGGTGTTGTTCAAGATGCCTACAATTAAAGCTCTGGGACCTGATGGATATACTTCGGAGTTTTTCAAAGAGGCTTGGTCGATAATTGGAGAAGATGTAACCATTGCAGATTAATCTTTCTTTGTCAAAGGTTTTCTGCCAAAGGGTTTAAATTCAACCATCTTGGCTCTCATACCAAAGAAAGAGGAAGCAAAAATGATGAAGGATTACCAACCTATCTCATGTTGCAACGTTTTATACAAGGTAATCTCTAAGCTCATTGCAAATAGATTGAAGGATATTATGCCAAAGTGTATATCACTTAATCAATATGCATTGGTTTAAGAGAGATTACTGATGGATAATTTTTGTTAGCTTCTGACTTGGTGAATGACTAACATAAAGAAAATATCTCCCCTAGGTGTGCTTTGCAAAATTGATATTTCTAAAGCTTTTGATTCAGTTCAATGGCCATTTTTGTTGAATATGTTGCAAGCTTTGGGGTTTCCGGGGAGGTTTATCAAGTGGATCTCTCTGTGTATAACATCGCCGTCGTTCTTAGTTCAAGTTAATGGATAATTGGCTGGTTACTTTCAAAGCAGGAGAGAACTTAGACAGAGATGTTCCTTGTCGCCTTATCTATTTGTTATATGCATGAGTGTCCTGTCTATAATGATTGATAAAGCGGCGGATAAAGGGGAGATTGGTTACCATTCAAAGTGCAAGAATATTGATCTTACTCATCTGTGTTTTTCTGATGATATGATGGTATTTGCTGATGGAACAGTAAAGTCTATAGAAGGTATTTTGAAAGTGTTTGAAGAGTTTGACAGAATGAGTGGCTTGAAGATTAATATGGAAAAATATTTTATCTTCTTTGTGGGTAACTCTACTCAGAAAAGAGATGACATCCAGAGTCGGTTTCAGTTTGCAACAGGAGCACTCCCGGTATGTTACTTGGGTCTCCCTCTACTAACTTAACGCAAGACCATTACAGATTATTTTCCACTTATTGAGAAGATTAGGAAAAGAATTGGTTCTTGTACTGGGACGTTCTTTCCTATGCTGATAGATTACAATTCATACAGTCTGTAATAATGAGTCTTACAAGCTTTTGGATTGCTGCGTTTAAACTCCTAAGTGGGTGTATTAAAAAGATAGAGAGAATCTTCTCGGCTTTTATTTGGTCTGGACCGGATTTAAATGGTAGGAAGAACAAGATTGCTTGGAAAGATATTTGTAGGCCAAAGCAGGAGGGTGGTTTGGGAATAAGACCGTTGAAGGAAGTTAATTTGGTTTGGTGTATAAAGTTGATTTGGAGGATCTTGTCTTCTCAGTCTCTTTGGGTTAACTGGATCAAAAGCTATCTTATTAGATAGGGTTCTATATAGGTGGTGAAAGAGAACACTCAGACTGGCTCTTGGATGTGGAGAAAACTCTTAAAGTGTCGAGATAATGCAAAGTTATTTTACAGAGTGGAGGTAAGGGATGGTCGGAAGGCTTCTTTTTGGTTTGAGATGTGGACTCCCTTAGGCCGGCTTCAAGAGGTTTTGAGCGGTCGAGGGCACATTGATTTGGGGATTTTGATTAATGCAAATGTCGAAGCTTGTCGGAATCATAGAAGAAGGCATCATCGAAACACACTTCTGAATAAAGTGGAGTTGGAAATAAAGAAATATAAAGCAAATTGGGTGCATGAGAAGGATATATCTAGGTCGAGAAACGAGAAGGGAAAGTATAGGAAAATGTTCTCAACAAGAGAAACTTGGCTTACATTAAGGGAGAAGCACCCCTTGCGTGATTGGCATTATGCTGTGTGGTTTCAATATGCTACTCCAAGGTACTCTTTTATACTTTGGACTGCGATTCATGGGAAACTTTCTATTGGTGATCGAGTACGATGTTGGAATGTAAATGCTGATGTTTCTTGTGGGTTTTGTCAAGAGCCTTTGGAGAAAAAGGAGCATCTGTTTTTTGACAGTGTGTACTCCAAACAGATATGGGAAGTGCTTGTAAGAGGTGTGATGGGTGATAGGTATACGACAGAGTGGGATGATCTCATTAGACTCTTGTCAATTACCTCAACCTGGAACAAGCTTAACCTCTATATTACAAGACATGTTTTCCAATCAGCAGTTCATGCTATATGGAGGGACAGAAATACGAGACGGAATAGGGAAGATCTATCACCAAGCTTGCTTCTTGTGAAGAAGATAGACAAAGAGATGAAAATCAAATTCACCGTCATTAGGCAAAAAAAGATAAAGATTATGAAGGGGGAATGGCCTTATGGTTTAGCACAAGATAGAGTTTGTTTATAGCTTAATGTAGAGGAAGTAGCTTATGGTTTGAGAGATTATGGGAGTGATTGGTAAGAGCTGTGATTTCATTTTTTGGTTGTAGAAATATTGCTGTGATTTTTTTTGCTTTGGCTTTAAATTTTTAATTTTTAAAAGTCTTTAAATATAAGCTGTAGGTATTTGTCTCTGCAGAGTAATTATAAAGACATGAATTTAAAGAAGTGCTGTAGAATTAAAAAAATGGCTGTGAGCTTTAGAAAAAATAAAAATCATGATTGGTGTAGATATAGGGTTGTGAGTATAATTATGGCTATGGAGAGCATCTACAGCAATAGCCAATCACACCCTATGTATATTATGAGTTATAAAACTCAAAAACAATTGATGTTAGGTATTCTTTTAAGTTTAAATTTAGCATTTCAATTCAAAAAAAAAAAAATAGTGACATACATAAATAAGCTATTATACTTCAGGTGTCAGCAAGAAAAAAATGTCTTGTAATTGATAAACAATATAAAATATATTTTTCTTATTTTGTTTAGCAATTCACAAAACATAATCTAGTATACTTCTATCATATGAGATAGAGAAAAATATGAAAATTATAATTTACTTATACTATTGGCAGAACGTAATTTTCACCAAATTTTTATAATTTGGCAGGATATTCTATAATTCAATTTTTGCTTCTCCCCTTCATCGAAGTCACCAAAATATTTATATTATTTACAAATTCTTTGAAAATTTTGTACCAAAAGGAATCAATTGTATAGAAATATATAAATTTTTATTGTACGACCATATAATTAATATGAACGTATGAGAATATCAGAAGTTAAGAAATGATGATTGTCTTGCATTCTCTTTAAACGAATCTTTAAAAAAAAAAATAGATCTTCCCCAAACTAACCATATCATTTTACGAATATATACACAAGCAAATTCAACTAATGCATGACAGATGAAACTGTTAATGTAGTTGCTGATCTCATAGAAATTACATGAACTTCACAATTAGAGATTTAACACAAAGAAAAAAGTTTTGGAGCCTAAAGTGACTGCTGAGACTTCCTTAAATAAAAAGAAATATTAACGTCCAAGATTAAACTCTTTAAAAGGACCTTAGCAGCTGATGCAGCAGCATCTCTCCTATTGGCGCCAATATAATATTTCAAATTGTCTTCTTTTTCCGTTTTGATTTTCAATGTTTTTTCTAATTAGGATAAACTTGATATTTTCTTTTCTAAGTACTGTTTATCTTTCCCATTCCTAGCTTCTTTGTAGCTTTTGAATCTCTAAATAAGAGAGCTAAAACTTTTGACATATGCATTCATTTTGATAATAAATTTAGAACTTTGGCTTTTATACCTTGTACGACATAATTAAAATCGTTTTTAAGGAAGTTGATCAAAAAAAAGTTATCGAAAGAAACTCTTGATCGATCCAAAAAAAGATCTTTGGAACCCTAAAGTTCTTTGATAGACGGTTCAATCCATTTGTATGCTGAGTCATGTTGGTATCAGAGCTCTGCTACGCTCCAAAACTCACTACGCCATCGACAATGGTTCACAAAACATGTAATCAGCAATACGTTGATGACGACACACCTGCTACTCAAAAATCCGTCAACGACCTTCAGGCTCAAGTCAAGGCCCTCATGAACGCAGTCCTGATGCAGTGGCATCTCTCCTATTGGCGCCAATATGATATTTCGAATGGTCTTCCTTTTTCGTTTTGTTTTTTATGTTTTCGCTAATTAGGATAAACTTGATATTTACTTTTCTAAGTAGTGTTTATCTTTTCTATTCCAAGCTGGTCTGTAGCTTTGGATTCTCTATATAAGAGAGCTAAGACTCTCCACATATGTATACATTTTATAACAAATTTGGAGCTTTGACTTTTATACCTTGTGCGACTTGATTGTATTTGTTTCCTAGTAAGTTGGTCTCAAGAAGTTATTGAAAGAAACTCTTGATTAATTCAAGAACATGTCTCTAGAACCCTAAAGTTCTTTGATCGACCATTAACCCATTCATACGCTGCGCTAGCAGCACATGTATTCTTCAAATAGAGCTCTAGGGATAAGATGCTAACTATTACTGCACATGTTGGTAATACAGTTAAAAGCTTACCTAAAGGTTTCTTTAGTCTCTCGCCAGATGACAACAGAGGATTCAGAGCTTGTTAACGGGTCAGAGCGGCAAATACAATCATGAGGATCTGATAATATGCTCCAGAGGATTTAAATGATGTAAACCTTTAAAAAAAAAATAGATGTTACCTACTCTATCAATAAGGAATTGGAAAGGCAGTATATATTTTGCATGATTTCGCTCAGGTGTTATGGAGAAGCTGAAATTAGGGATCTTATTTTTCCAATGACATGTGACACAGCTTACTCTGTCGTCACCACGTTCGTACCTACCTTACAGAGGTTCCACCTCCTCCATATCAGCCACATTTTTTGGATATTCTCTACCATTTGAGCTTTCTCACTACACTTGTAGCCGTTGTCATGTGCCCTTGGGTAGAGTACTAGGCAAAACACACATACATGGTTCGTTCATGGGAAGCAGTAAAGATATATGTTCATTGTTTAACTCATATCTTCCAAACCACGATGCTTTTACGCATGAAATAACTTGGAGAATGTGCTAAACTCAATTACAAAACTCCTCGAAGAAAAATCAGATCAAACGGAGTTTAAATGTGGGAGTTATGTCATTTACAAATCAGATGATCTTTAATTCTCGCGAATTAAGACATGTGCACATTCAAGTGAGCTGAACCGACACTATTTTGGAGCTGGATGAGCTAACTGGGCTAAGTGACACTACTTTGGAGCTGAGTGAGCTAATAAACATTGAAGATGGAGCTGGTTTAGCTGCTGGGAAAAATTGACATTTTCAGCCCAAAGAAAAGTTCATAAAAGTTTCATTATGAGTCTTTTTTACTCTAAATTCGACCAGCTCATTCCTCAGTTCATTTCAAGCCAATTCTCATCAAGAATACCAAGAGGAAGTCAACAAATAACTCCTGGTCGTGGCTATATCAAGAGGCAGTCCAAGTTTTAGTCAAATACTTTATTTAGTCAAGTCTTTGTTCTTATTTTTAATGTCTTATTTAGCACATTCTTCTTTGAATTTCTACAACTTGTAATCCTATAAATAGGGCCTATGAGCCACGAAATAAATCAGATTTTTTCCCTTTTTTTATGAGTTTATCTCTTTATTCTTTGTAGAACATTTCTTAGTTTCTTGGTGAGATTATCTCTAAGTTTCGATCCTTCTTTTGTTGGACCGGTGCGTCACATCCGGCAAGGATCGAAGTCTGGTAGTATCATTGGGCGACCACAACCCTTTTTCACCGTTCAATCCACCAATTCTTCCTTTTGGCGAGTTCATATCCCTTCAGTCCGTTTAAGTGATCCTTCCTTTTTTAAAGGCGTATCAAGTGGTATCAGAGCCACTCAACCAGTACTATCTATACATCTTCTCATCTTTCATTTTCTAAACACTTCTTCTTTTTTATTTCTATCTCAAATCCGGGCCACTACCTTACCTATCGCCATTCTCCTATTAAAAAAAAGGAAAAAAAATATCTATTAAAAAAAGTTTGATTTATTTGGCTAGGTGGTGGAAGAGAAATCCTGCTGGCTGGGAAGAAATCCAGCATTGGATTTGTTAATACGGATTTTAAACCCAATTTTCTTATATTTTTATTGTGTTTCATCCCTTGTTTGTTTGGAGAAACCATTGGGTTACTTGATTTGTTCTCTTAGAACATTGAGAAGAAAACTTTGTGTGATTACCATAAATCTGAGAGAAACACTTGAGTGGGTGAGATAAACACTTGAGAGTGTGAGGATTATTTTTATCTGTTAACCTTTTGTGTTGAGAATTTTCAGATTAAGATGTTTGGACTTCACAAGAAGAGTAGCCAAGAAAAATTCGAACAACAAGCTGCCTTTAAATCTTCATCTCATAACTTGTTGAATATTTTTTGATGAGTTTGATACTGTGAAAGAAAGGCAAAGAAAACCACAGTAGACGTCGAATAGTAGGTGCAAAGACCAGCTCATAACATCCAGAGTTGAAGCGGATCAAAGTAGGCGTTTTCTTAAGTTTGATGTCCAAGCGTTTTGTGACAATCTTGTGGAGGGAGTAGTGAAAGCACTCAATGATGTAAGCAAGAGCCACAACAAGAGCACAGCCACATGTGCACCTGTAGCTAAACAATCATTATTCATCAATGAAAACCCTAAAGGTAAATCTGAAAACAACCTTGAAGTTCTAAAAAAAATTTCAGATTCTTTACCCATATTTGATGAGTATGATGAAGAGCTGATGGAAAGTTTGATCATTTGTGAGGATGAATGTGATATCCCTTCGTTAGAATATTATTTTATGTTTGATAATGCACAAACTATTGCAGAACTAACTGTTTCGTAACTGGAGCATCCGAGTAATCTTGTTTTGTGTCAACAGGTTATTGAGGAAGAGCCACTAAACTATTCACATCAAGGACTACGTTTTGACACTAGAAAACCCTTAGACGATGGTCTAGGCCCCATCTTTGATGAAGAAGACGAACTTGGTCCTACCTTTGATGAGAAAGCACCAAGCATCATATCCATCAACATGGAGAATCATCTTTGCTTTGATCCCGGCACAACTCATGTCCCTTTGTCTCCTAATCCACAAGAGCACTGCAAGGAACTTGGTATCATCTGCTATGTGTCTGACTTGTTTGTTAAATTCTGTTCCAGTGACATAAAACATTTTGGTCTTGAAAAATTAAAAGAATTTTGTGTTTCAAATTCTATTTTTGATAATATGATTCATTCTTTTAAGTAACTTGAACCTGATAAAACTCTTTGATAAAAAAACATTTTCAAAATGGCAATAACATTCCTTCTGGTCTTCTTTTGAGCTTTGATCAGTTTTTGAAACATAGCAAAGGTTTTGATCACCTTGGAAAATCATTTGAGCTTGTTTTGCAACAACCATATTTCTGTTTCCGAAAACCTTGTGATTCCTTTGTTTGTTTTAAGGATAATGGTTTTGATCTGATTTTTCCTAGTCATGAACTGATCACTGATGATTTGTTTTCTCCCACAGTGCCTGGAAAGAGCTAATGGTTAGTAAGTTGTAGAAAACAAAATCACTTAGAGCTGAAACTGATTATTGTTGTGATTTTGTTTTGAAACCTGTCCATTCTTATTATGGATCTGATCTTTAACTTTTGTGTCCTGATTCTGATCATGTTAGGCACGTTTTGAAAATTTTCTATGGTATTTCTTGCCTTGACAACATTCTGGTCTACAACACATTCTTTGAACCACATATTGAGCCTTTGATCAATGTTTCTCAATCTGAACTTACTCTTTTGTGTTCTGATTTTGAGAAGGATAAGCACGTTTTAAAAATGATTAATATTGTTACATGCTTTGATATCATTCTGGTCTGTAATAATTACTTTTAAGTGCATTTTGAGAGACTGAAACGTGTGCAATATGATGTAGGGAAAGAAATGTTGGATTATGATTTGAACAAGTACTTGTCTTGCACATATGATCCTGGTACTTTAGTTTCTGTTTTAAGTGTTCAGAAAAAAACAGGTTCAGTCTCAAAGAAATAAAAGCTTTGACCGTGCTCATCAGCCTAATATTTGGAGATGTATATACTTGAGGAAAATAATTTCAAAACTTCAAGGAAGTTTCTTTCCAAAATTTTCCTTCACTGAATTTTACATGATCTTTAAATTCTTTTTGTCTGAATCATTTCCTTTTGATACAGGTAAACTGGATTTGAGATCAAATCCTTTTTAAGAGGGAGGGAATGATGCGCCCTTGGGTAGAGCAATAGGCAAAACAAACATACATGGCTCAATCATGGGAAGCAGTAAAGATACATGTTCATTGTTTGACTCCTATCTTCCAAACCACGAGGCTTCTACGCATGAAATAACTTGGAGTATGTGCTCAACTCAATTACGAAGCTCCTCAAAGAAAAAATCAGATCAAACAGAGTTCAATGTGGGAGTTATGTCATTTACAAATCAGATGATCTTCAGTTCTCGCGAATTGAGACATGTGCACATTCAAGTGAGCTGGAGCGACACTATTTTGGAGCTGGATGAGCTAAGTGAGCTAAGTGACACTACTTTGGAGCTGAGTGAACTAATAGACACTGAAGATGGAGCTGGTTTAGCTGCTGAGCAAAATAGGCCTTTTTAGCCCAAAAATTTTTTTATAAAAAATTCATTATGAGTCTGTTTTACTCCAAATTCGACCAACCCATTCCTCAGTCCATTTCAAGCTCATTATCATCAAGAATACCGAGAGGGAGTCAACAAATAATTCATGGTCTTGGCTATATCAAGAGGCAATCCAAATTTTACTCAAATACTTTATTTAGTTAAGTCTTTGTTCTTATTTTCAATGTCTTGTTTTTAGCACATTCTTCTTTGGATTTCTACAACTTGTAATCCTATAATTTCGCCTATGAGCCACAAAAGAAATCAGATTTTGTTTTCCCCTTTTTATGAGTTTATCTCTCTTTGTTCTTTGTAGAACATTTCTTAGTTTCTTGGTGAGGTTATGAGCCACAAAAGAAATCAGATTTTGTTTTCCCCTTTTTATGAGTTTATCTCTCTTTGTTCTTTGTAGAACATTTCTTAGTTTCTTGGTGAGGTTATCTCCAAGTTTCGATCCTTTTTTTGTTGGATCGATGTGTCACATCCGGCAAGGCCTGGCCAAAAAAACCGGCACCAAAGAACCGAACCGGAACCAAACCTAAACCGTACCGAAACCAGAACCGAACTGAGACCCTCAAATATCCAAACGATTCTTATATTTATATATCTGAAATAACCGAACCGGATCAGAACCGAACGGATACCCGAATATATAATAATATTAATTATATATATACATATAACATAACTAAATATAAGATTTTAACTTAAAAATTTATTAAAACTATCCAAAAATAGTTGAAGATAACTAAATAATTATAGAGTATCCGAATTACGGATAATTTTATCCGAAATATCTCAAATTTGTATCTAAATCGTTCTAATTATTTGATATTTTATCCTAAATAACCGATAATTTACCCGAACTATCCGAACTAAAATCGGAACCAAATGAGAACCGAATTTTCCAGGTGTTTTCTGGTTCCTAGTTTTACTATCTGAACCAAACCGAACCCGAAACTATCTGTACCGAACCGACCGAAAATAGGTCAAGTAGTAAATTGGTCATCTAACTCCCTACCCGAAGTACTCGAAACCCGAAATACCCGAACCGAACCAAACAGATACCCGAAACGCCCAAGCCTACCGGCAACGATCGAAGTCTGGTAGTATCATTGGACCATCCGCAACCCTTTGTGTCATCGTTCAATCCACCAATTCTCCCTTTTAACGAGTTCATATCCCTTTAGTCCGTTTGAATGATCCTTCCTTATTTAGAGTGTATCACGACACTTCCTCTTCAGCCACTACCTCTTCCTCCATATCCACCTCAAGATCTACTGCCTCTTCTGCAACCACCTATAAGACTTTCACATCGGCCCCGCTGCAGTTTCCTTGAACAGAAGTGGCATCATCATCTTCATGAAGATTTGCATCCACTATCAGAGGGTAAGAAAATGCATAAAATGTATGTAATGAAACACGTTGTTGAAGAATAGAGAGGCGAGACGAACACTATTTTTACCTGCTTCACGGCATCAGCGTCGTGGATGATTTCAGATTCATAAACGAAAAGCTTTGCTTGATAACTTATTTCTGCCTTTCGGTCTGCGATTGATTTAGTGATAGGTCATTTAATCGATGGACTATTTTAGGATGATTTCGTAGATTATTGCAAAAACATTTCGATCCATCTTTTAAGTATAATGCAATTTAAATGGCGAATACATAAATTGAGTTAGATGGTGAATTACATTTGATTACATTTGCAAGAGTGAAGATGAAGAGTTTGAAATGTGTAACAATGTTTAAACTTTTCGATAAATAATTTGATGCTGAGTTTGAGTGACGTCAAATCAAAAGATAATGTGGCTAATTCATTGGTCGGGAATATTTTGGATGATGTGGTATAGCTTAGGAATCTCTAAATTAGTTCTTTTATTTGTAGTAGATTAATCAAACCAGTAAGGAGTTTCCACATCAATATCAACTTTTTAAAAACAACGTCTTATTTCCCTATTGCCATTCACAACCAAATAAAACGTCTTATGTTCCTGCTCATTATTGAATCTACTAACGGTATACTTATATGGAAAACATATCGTAATTTGTTTCATGTTTATTTATTTTTTTCCAATAGTTTGTTTCAACTCTGTTCTCCTAATTCGCCACCAGCCGGCCATGGGCCAAACAACTAGGAATGGTTTATATATTGGGCTTTAGTTGCAATACTACGCCTCAAATCGTTTCTTGAAAATCATTCGATAATATCTTTGATTTTCTAACAATCGTTTTTCAAAAGATATGCAAAAGATTCTCAAATGTTATCCCCACAATCCACAGAAGCGCACATATTAACCAACCAAAGTACAACAAACATTGACTTTTTATTTTGTTTATTTGCTTTATTTCTGAAACTTTAGTACGGTGAAAGTTTAGTTAGGTCCACATATTACGAAGTGGGACCAATAAATGATCAAAAGAAAAACAGTTGCTGCGATAATTGTTCAGATTTCAGATTGAGGAAGGAGAGGTATCTTTTTTTAATCAGGATTCAGGACAGCTAGATCGTGCCCACACCGTGACAGTGGTGGTCCTCTGAGCAGGCTGCAACTACTCTTTTTTCTGCTCATTAATTCAGAAACACCCCAAATGGGTTTTAATTAAGATGGACCAATATACAGCCCATAAGGGATGTGACCACTACTTTCTATCTCTCTTTGTTAATCTGTCATATGAGAAAATTCTTTTAAAAAAAATAGCAGGATCATAAAGAATGTTTGTTTACATGTACAACGAAGGGTTTGTTTTTGTGTTTTCGACAATGCCAGTTTAAAATCGTGAGATTAGATGGGTTTAAGAGCATATCTCGTACAGAATGTTCCTTTATCATAACTGTCCAATCCTCTCCAGATGAAACTTCTTTTGTTTTTTTTCTCGTTTTGTCTATCGAATTGTTTAATTCTAAATAAGTTTACAATCAATTTGAAGTGTAATACATATGATCTCTTTACTGGTGGGATTAATCATTGATGGCTATTTGTCACTGACGACGCGAGTCTTCTGCATCATATAATAGTTATAATAGTATTAAAAATATCAAGAGTCTGCGTGGTGGTATATATATATACTAGGTATTGATTTTTTTATTTTATGAAAACATTAAAAAGAATGAGAAATTATTTTACATCAATTTTAGAATTTAGGTGTATGTAATAGGACACATTTTAAAATTAAGAACCTATTTTGACATAATTTTTGATTTTTTTGCTTCATGTTTTAAAATAGTCAATAATATTTTTGTTTTTATTAATAGTTGTTTTTATATTTATTTCATTATAACTAAGTGAAATGACCAAAAAAATTATAACCATAAATAGTTTTAGTTTGCCATAATCTAGTCCAGTCAAATTACAAACTCAAATAATATTACCAAAAGTTTAGAATTGGATTTGTTTATTGTCAGATTAATACAGTTTGTTGCATTCTTACAATATTGTCAACTTGGCATTATCATTGCAAATCTATAAATTTCATTATCAATTATGTTTTCAATTATAGAATGGAAAATTTTTACTAAAGAACAAAATAGAGAAAATAGTATTAAATAATTTTTAATTTTCATTTTCTTAAAAAATAGATATTTTAACACATTTAAAATTACAATTGAATATTATTTTGAAAAGTTTAATATTTAATAGTCAAAATTATTTTACATATTTTTCTGTAAGATTTTAAAAAGAAATTTATCTTAAAAATTAATATTAAATAACTTTGAAATTTATTTTAACATTAAATTATTTTGAAATTATTTGTTTGAAAAATTATTTGTTTCAGAATTTTTTTTTTTAGTTTCATAGTATATATATTGTATACATGAAATATTCTTACACATGTCACAATATTAAAAAGAAAATTATTATCATATTGATTTTGCAAATATGTTTTGCTTTAGATTTGAAAAATGAAAATTACCTAATATTTATAATTTATTATTAACAAAAAACATTTTGTTATCTACTATGAAACTAAAACAAAAAAAAAAGTAGTGTATTATATGCTCCAGCCTTATCTTTTTTTTTATAACTTAATCTCTCAAGTAACCTTAGCAAGAATCTCGTTATTTGCAAAGAACAAATAAATATCTATAGTTTAAAAGTAACATTAAAAAGCATTGATCACTGGCCTATATGATGAAAAACTGGATGAAAATCATATGTATATATGTACTTTCTCCCTTGCCAAAAAATATATATTTAAGAGTTTTCACACATACTAGAAGATATATTATTTTTATAGTTAGTTATTTCCTAGAATTTTTAATTAAATAAAATTCAGTAAATACAATTAAAGTTTTCAAAATTTAACATTTATCATTATTACATAAATTAAAAATCTAAAATACATATATTTTAAAAAGAAAAAAAATGAAAATGAATCATTTTAAAACAGACGGAGTATAATATATTAAACCAGGTCTGAAAACTCATATTGCGACAAAAAAAGTTCAGTTTTAATAAATGTCGTGAAAATTAACTTGATCAATCCCTTATATATATTAAAGAAAAAACATTGTAATAAATGCGTTCGCATTCTAAAATTCACTAAAATTCATTCGCATTCTAAAAATATACGTTTCAGTTTAAAAGCATTTTAAGCAATTTATTTTATGTATGGATCAAATCGGATATCCATTAAAATTCTTAAACATTTAGGATATTCGAGACATCAAATATCCAAGTGGCTACGGAACGAACCGACACGAATACCTCTAAATATCTGAACATTTGATTCATTCCCACCGCTATTTACGGATACAAACTGATTTTATTTATATGAAAACTTCACATAATTTCTAGGTTAAGAATTTTATTTCTCATGTGTTATTTTGAACAAAAATACCATTTAATATTAATTAACCGTATCATTATATATTTATCAACCACCTTTATATACTTTCAGATATGCATGTGCACATTGACGTAAGCATCTATATAGCTAAATATTCACCACAACTAAAGTATCTAATTCTTTTAGAAATTGAAAAAAAAAATTTTTAATTTTTTTTTCACTATCGACTAAATTGTAGCGACATAATTTTTCTTAATAACTTTATTTTCGTTGTCTTTAACTATCATCCGTTTATAAACTATAATATAAAATCATTGGTTTGACATTAGTAATATCTAAAATTTAAATAACATGAAAACCAAACTGATAATAATAATTTTTGGTTATCACCGGAAGAACCAAAACATCAAACATTTTATCCCGAACAAACCAAAATAAATATTGGTTTAGAAGGATTTTTATATTTTAGAAGATTAAAAACAAAAAAAAAATCTAAAACCGAACTGATATACAAATTAAACAGATTTAATATCCCTTTATTAAAACTAATAATCACATTTCGCTTAAAGTGCAGGTTATTACCTAGTTTATAGATAAGACAGGTTTCTGGGTTCTACAAGGATCGCAAATAAGAGCATCTGCAATGATGTTATTCATCGGAGTCTTTAGAATTTGATTTTTTAATTATTACTTTTTTCTGATATATAAAAGAAAAAAAATTTTAAAAAAAACAAACAATCGTGAGTTGCCACGTGTCATGGGGGTTCGCAAATCGTGTAAGGATTCACTAAAAAAATTTCTTAATTATGGATTTTAAGGATTGAATCCTTAACTTTTGATAGGGTCTACTAATTATTTAATTATTATTTTCTTAAAGATTTTCCATTAAGGACTTCCATTGCGGATGCTCTAACGAAAGGCTCAAAGTCCAACGAGCAAAGCACAAATATATCTGTCTCGAGTTCTTAAGTCGAGGTATGTCCCAATTAGCTCCTACCGAAACAAGTCATAACAACTAATGGTCCTTCCATGTACTTTTTTTATTTGCTCATACATAGACAACACCCTAGCTGGCTTTTCTCTTCGTTTCTTTTATCCATTTAATTTCCTCCTTAATCTCAACTAACTGTATCAAGTTTTTGTCTAGTTGTCTTGGATTTTGAGTGATGTCTTAACAATTTGAATTTATACCTAACTTCCTTCATGGGAAACCATTTCTTATCCGATATATTGTCTTGAATTCTGAGTAGGGATGTGCAACGGGTCGCAGATTGGGAAAACCAGAGCTGGACCATCAGGATATTAGACAGTCCAAATAGTTAAAATCTCTAGGTTGGAGATATTGAATAAATTGCAGTTTCATCTATCTTACAAAAACCATTGAATTCAAATTTTCGCCAAAATTAAAAAAAAATACTTGCTGTCTTGCCAAAATCACAAAATTGTGTTTTCTCCGCTAAAGTCACAAAATTGTCATTTCTTGTAAAATCAAGTTTTCTGTCAAAATAAGAAAATCATGTTTTTCGTCAAAATAACAAAATTAAGTTTTTTCACTATAACTGCAAAATCACATTTTTTAAGTCAAAACTAAAAATTATGTTTTCCTGCCAAAATAAAAAAAATTGTTTTTTTCTGTCAAATTTCATTTTCTTGCTAAAACTAGAAAACTGTGTTTTCGCATTAAAACCATAATAATATGCTTTCTCGCCAACCGCAAAATCACATTTTTTACTAATCCTGTAAAATTATGTTCCCTCCAAAACAAGAAATTATTTTTTCTCACTAAAACCAAAAAATCACATTTTTGAAACCAAAAATCTTATTTTTTTGCCGAGCCAGCGAAATCAAGTTTTCTAAATTGTAAAATATAATTTTCTCACTAAAATCATAAAACTGAGTTTTCTCGTCAAAACTAGAAAAATCATATTTTCTTACCGAAACCATATAATCGAGTTTTCGCCAAAAGTGAAACTATAAAATAATATAATTTAAGTCTATCTTATATATGAAATTTAGAGTGGTTATACTATAGAATAAAAATTAAGCTATTTATATAAAATGAGCATCTTGATCCTATATCATATATATATATATATATATATATATCAAATTTAAACAATATTACGCCTATTTTAGTGATTAAATTAATCAAATAACTAAAATTCTACAAATATCAGCTCAATGACGTCTAGAGACTCTTAAGTGATAAATCTAATATATTAAAAGGGAAATACATTTTTTTACTTAACCTTAAATTTTTCTAAATAATTACCATTTAATGCCACTGTCGTAATAATAAAACATCTAACCTAATTTTATTTAATTAAATTAACTTTCAAACCAATAAATATATAGTTGGTTTATTCCTATTAATAAAAATTGACATCCACTTAAAATATTAAACCATTTTTTATATTAAACCCTACAATTAAACATCAAAATTATAAAATGATTACTAAATCAATTTTAACTAAACCATTTTCGAGTTCGTCACAACCAACTTTGAATTATAAATATCACTCCCTAGCATTGTTTCACAGGTCGCAAGAAATATATCTTAGAAATCAACTCTAAATAACAAACTCACACAAACATTTTTGATAAAATACTGCTGATATCGACATATTACCTATATAACATAGTTTTGGTTATTGTATTTTTTATAACATTAAAATTAAACCGGTTAATTGTCATACACAAAACTTATGATTCTTTAAAAGATTCATGCATATCAGTTACCAAACTTACAATTTTTTGATAGAGTTATGACTATTATCGATTATATTCACATTCACTATAAGTTTCTTTATATACAGCTTTTTGAATAATGTCACAGTCAATATTCTCAATTATATATTCACTATAATAAATCAATATATATATACTATATTATGTCTAATTAAGCATGAATCACCAAAAAATCTAAACTTCTTAATTTTTTTTACCAAGAATTTATTATATTTTTAATTACTTTTTAAAAAATTTAATCATGCCTAAAAATCAATCAATAACTTTATATTAAATACCTGATTAAGTGTTAAAAATCACCAAAAAAGAATTCTTAATTATATTAAGCTTCTGTTATATGGTAACCGGTTATTAGCTTTAAAAAAAATTCTTAATTATATTACACTTAACAATCAAGAAATATTTTACAATTAATTTAAGTATCTTAATAATAAAGGAGACTTCTTTTTTCTATAGGGGCAAATTAATACACGTGTCCTTTTCTTTCTAAATGATCGAAAGTTGTTCTTGAATGGGTTTGGGTTATTAGCTGAAAAATCAAGTGGGTTGATATCACTCAAATTACCCTAAGAAGTGAATTACTCTCTCAAATAAGAGGTTCAGTTGTAGTACTTAGGGATAAAATCCACAAGGAACTAAGGAACACAAAAGATATAATCCTAAGTGATTATGCTAGGTTGATTAAGATTTAAAAGTAAATTGCAGTTGTGAGCAATGGTGAGTTGCTTAAGAGAATTGGTTTAGGTTTTAAACAATAAAAGAAAGTAGTTAGATTCGAGGTTGCTATTCTGATAATCAAGATTATAATGCTACAGATGTCTTTATAAGTTGCTTGCAAGATATTAAAGAACTTCAATTCTTAGATAAATCTATTAGCAATCGCTATTAGACTCGTACATTGATCTGACTGCCGGCAATATCGACCGATGTTTTGACAGCGATATCGGACGATATGGGTTGTCGTCGATCGATTACTCTATATGAGCATCGATCGATATAGCTTCAGATCGAATTGAATATGTGTTCACCAAGATCATAGACCGGCTCTCGTTCGTCCCTAGAAGATCTCAGCTTATACCAGATGATTTCAGAATGATGATTAACAAGTTAAATCATTCTATGATCATACTCTAGTTAGCTACTCATGAGTAAGCATTAGGGTTCATAAGGATAATGAATATCACAACTCAACAATCCATAGTTGGGGCTAATCCCTCATAACTATTTGAACCCTAATTCTAAGAAGTGAATTTACTCAGACATGGCTAAGTGATTCATAGCATCAAGGTAATAATAGAAATTCATAAGATTAGAAGATTGAACTCTTGGTTCTTTTGAACAACAAATCTCTTTGTGTGTTCTTCTAAATCTAGAATTTCTATAACCTTTTATGAAAGTGAGAATAAGATGAAAAGAATACTTTTATAAATCAAAGAACTATGAGTATTAGAATAGAAGCAATCAAATGCACTAAAGGCACAGTTGAAGCACAAAAAGCATGTCTAGCCAAAACACATAGGCATAACTATAAATATGAGTTCCATTAGGTTAAAAACTCATCAGGAGAAATCGTGTAATATTGAGAGAACTTGGGCTTCAAGGCCGAGTCAAACTTGTTCTTCACGCTTCATATTGATCGATGGTACATGGCGTACATCGATCGATGGAGTATCTCAATTCGTCCTCTTCTACGGAAGCGTCGTCGATCGATTACACAAGATGTGTATCGATCAATATGTATCTCTGGATATCGACCTTGTTGTCTGATCTTTATAGTCATCTCGGGAAAACTCTCCTTTAAGTCCATAAGGGCACCTAAATCATCACTTTACTCCAAAATTCTCCTGAACCTGAAAACATACCTAATAGACTCCAAAACATATACATATATATATATATATATATATATATATATTGTAAAATCATCTCAATACCATGGTTAAATGTGGGTCAAAACCATGGTAGATCATGGGCCCATATTTCATAGAGCTTGACAACATCGTTGAAACCCTAACTAACCTTCGCTTTCTTTGACGTATTGGAGATCTGAGTAACGGATGCACTAGCACCACTCTGAAATGACGATGCCATTAACCTTCGCGCTCAATCTCATTACTTCACCACCTCCGTGCTCTTCAGCCTTTTCACGATCCCCTACTTATAAATAGACATCTCCAGTGCCATGGTTTGCACAGATTCTCTTATCCCTTAATATGTAATCAATTTCACAAGGCATAAAAACTGGTTCCTTAAAAACCTCTGGCGATGCTGTTACCTTATATTTCCAGCACCATCCCGAGTTCGAGAGACTTGCAATGCTTCAGAACATCACACCGAAACCGATCGTCACATCTCCCACTTTTTTCATTGAAAACTTCTCTTGCTTACACTTTTTTTTATTGTTGCAGACTAGATGACATTAGAGACATATCTTAATCGGTCTCCTCTGTTTACTGATTTCGCAGACATTCTAAGACCTCAAAAGTCTACACCGGAGGTCTGATTTTTTTTCCCTTACCAAGCTCTCTCCAAACTTCAGTATATCTTACCATTTGATGAACACTGTGAATATTGAATAGAGAATGAACCGTATATCATGTAGAGTGTAGAATGCAGTTACTTCACCTTTGAATTCTTCATGAAGCTTATCCAGCTCTGAGAATGTCAATTTTTGTTCTTGGTTGTGGTCGATGGTACCAGCACTTAGGAGACCTTTACGTTATTTAATTTTTGTAAGATAATTTATCGAACTCTTCATGCTCAAAACCTTTCTTTTTATTCGAGCTGAAATGAACTAATAAGGTCATGGAAAGTTATTTATAATGCATCAAACCTTTTAATTAAAAGGAAATCAAGACAACTCCAATGACTTCAGATGAGTGTTCAATATAAACACAAATTTCCTTGTAATAAGAAGCTGTTAAACATTGGCAAAAAAAAAAGAAACTATTAAACAAGGAAGAAACCTATTAACTTGACGAATTCAAGTAACAAAAACAACATAAGTATTTTCGAAATCATTATGAAGCCTGATATCACTCAAATGTTTAACCCTAAGAAGTGAATTACTCTCTCAAATAAGAGGTTCAGTTGTAGTACTTAGGGATCGAATCCACAGGGAACTAAGGAACACAATAGATGTAATCATAAGTGATTATGCTAGGTTGATTAGGTTTAAAATAGTAAATTACAGTTTGTAAGCAATGGTAAGTTGCTTAAGAGAATGGGTTTAGGTTTAAAAGAATAAAAGAAAGTAGTTAGATTCAAGGTTGCTATTCAGATAATTAGGATTATAATGCTATAGATGTTTTAATGAATTGTTTGCAAGATATATGAGAACTTTGATTCTTAGATAGATCTAATAACAATCGCTAAATAGACACATCCATTGATCTTATTGCCAGCAATATCGACCGATGTTTTGACAGCGATATCGAACGATATGGGTTGCTGTCGATCGATGACTCTATAGGAGTATCGATCGATATAGCATAAGATCGAATCGAAACTGTGTTCACCAAGATCATAGACCGGCTCTCGCACAACCCTAGAGGATCTAAGCTCATGCCAAATGATTTCAGGACAATGATTAACAAGTTAAATCACATCCATGATCATACTCTAGGTAGCTACTCTAGAGTAAGCATTAGGGTTCATTTGGATAATGAATATCAACAATTCAACATTCTATAGTTGGGGCTAATCCCTCATAACTATTTGAACCCTAAATCCAACAAAGAAATCTACTCAGACATAGCTGAGAGATTCATAACAGCTAGGTAATAATAGAAACTCATAGATTAGAAGATTGAACTTTTGGTTCTTGGAACAACAAATCTCTGTTTCTTCTAAATATAGAATTCTATAACCTTTAAGAAATTAAGATGAAAGGAAATACTTTATTGCTAAGTATAGAATAGAACAAAAGAACAAGAAAAGTATGCAAAGCTTTTCACGTACAAAAGGAACTAGAACAATAGAAACATTCAAAAAGCATGTCTAACCAAACACAGTGGCAAAAACTATAAATATGAGTTCCATTAGGTTAAAAACTCGTCAGGGGCATTATTGTAATATTGGGAAGACTTGGGCTTCAAGTCGGCCAAGTCGTACTTGCTCTCCACGCATCATATCGATCGATGGTACATTGTGTACATCGATCGATGGAGTATCTCGACTTCATCTTCAATAAAAGCGTCATCGATCGATTACACAGGGTGTGTATGGATCGATATGTATCCTTATTGTCTGATCTTCATAGTCATCTCGGAAAACTCTCCTTTAAGCTCCAAAATGGCGCCTAAATCATCACTTTACTCTAAAATGCTCATGAACCTGAAAACATACCTAATAGACTCCAAAACATATATAAAACTCATAAAAACATATCAATACCATGGCTAAAAGCGGGTCAATCATGGTATATCAAAGCCATATCTCTATCCAGGATGATCATATTTTGGGATTGGCACACATTCGAAAATTAAATTTTTCAGCATGAAACCACAAAACCCATTCATAATATGACCCCTACAACAGCGATAAATTCTTACCAAAAGAGAAAATATTTAAATGCTATTCAAAATTGATAAACTAATTCAGTTATATGAAAAGGTTTTCTTTTCTAGAATTCATGAGAAATACACTTATATTTAATATAACTTCGTTAAAAATATATTCAGTATAGATTAAATTTATTTATGCTTAAGAAGTTCACAAGTTTTCAAAATATATAAAAATACATTAAATTTTTTACATATACTGAATAAAATATTAGTGCTTAAATATGTATATAATTAGGCTGTAAATATTAAGCTAAGCTTAACCATTTCAATAGAAAACTGAACTTCTATATTCTACAGTCAAATAAAACATTGATCAAATTGAATTAAAAAATAAAATTTTAATATGTTTTAATCAATCAAAGAACACTAAAAATCTATGTACAAAAGTGTATATTAGAATATCTTAAAAATCTTTTAAGCTTTCACCACCATTAACATCTATATATATAGAAAATCTATGTCAAAATTCGATACATTTTTCTATGTATAAATTATGCAGAAAAGTAAAAGAAAGTATATAGATAATGATTTTGAGATAATCAAAAATACGAACGATTAATTTTAAAACGGATTAAGCTTGTACCGAGTTAAGTTGCAAGAATCTTATAATATTAAAATTCTTATCTCAAAGATATACTATTTTTAATATAGATTGGCTCCAGTGTGTTTTAAAGTTAACTAATTAACATTTAATATACATTAAAATATTATAAAACTTAGACTTCGGTCCTAATTAACATTTAATATACATTAAAATATTATAAAACTTATTTAGTAGAATATGTTTATTTTTTGCGGTTAAGATAAAATGAAGTTAAAACATGTTAGATTAGCCAGAGACAATGTATATTATTTTAAAAAAAATATAATAGTAATTTTAAATATAACTTATACACTAAATATTCTTTAATTTTTAAACACTACACTTATATTTTTTCTAAACAAAGTTCTAAATATAACTTATACACTAAATATTCTTGAAATCATAAACATTACGTACACTTTCAGATTTTACTGTTGGAAATGCATAATTTTTGTATGAAGAATACTTCCCAAAATCCTATCTGTCACTCTTTTTTCTTAACATTTAAGACTACTATAAGAAAATTTCATTATGAAAGTTAATTTTTTGAGCCTTTTTCATATTAAAGTACTAAATAAGCTCAGACTAGTTTGCTAAGTTAATGTCGCTGTAGAACAGGTTGTAATAGCATATATCCGACATTAGAAAACACTGCGTTACTAGGTTAGGATCGCTTTGCGTGGAATGAATATTTTATATACATTACTTTTACGTATTCTATGTTTCTTACATATTACAAAATAATAAATATATATTTATAATCAAAAATTCAATAAATATTACTTATAAAATTAAATTGGTGTAAACATATAAATATTTTTTATTAATTTAAACAGATTTTTTCTATTTTATATGATATAGAATTAATTTTAAATGATATTATCATAGAAATATAATACATTTTTAATATAGATATCCGTGAAATTATAGTTTATACTCATTTTTTCATTTTATTATCTTATAACAAAAATTTAAATCACTGATAACAATTTTTTTTTGTGGGATTTTTAACATTTTTTAGTAATTTATAATTTTAAAACATTATGAAAAGTTTAAAACTAAATATTAAGTTGTCAATATTTTTTCAAAATTTTCATCAAAAAAAAAAATCAAAGCAAATTAGAAATTAAAATACATATATATTTTTATACGGTACATAATTTATATTTCACAATATATATATATATATATATATATATATATATATATATTAAATGAGACTTCTTACTTATATAATTTTGTAATCATTTCTATTTTGTTATAAAAAAAAATTTAACCATGGATCACAAAAATTTTAATGTGAGATTTTTTTTAACAACTTTAGTCATTTATAGTCGTTTAAAAAAAATTCAAAGTATAGGATATACGAAAAAATCTAAATTTTTATTATATAGTTAATGTAGTTTTTTAATTTATTTTAATAATTTAAAAAAAAATTTAAAAAAATACACTAATTTTTATCAAATATTTATTATTGAAAATCATTAATTGTCATATATTCTTTAACTATATTTGAAAATTCCGTTATTTTATTTAAGGAAACAATGAAAAACATTAATAAGTCATTTATGATTAGTTTAATCAAAAGTTTATTATATATTTAGATGGACCAACATATTTTTCTAAGGATTCTAAGAATGATTGTGGTGATGACACGTGGCTATAAAAAATGTTATAATGCTTCTTCTTTAATATATAGGGGATTTCTTCCTTTATACTACAATTAAAACACATTTAAATGGGAGGAAAGAAACTTTCTAGGAACTCAACTTATATGTTCGTTTTCAAATAATAGAATATAATATCCTTTTAGTTCCAGAGAAATTTTTCAAAACTCGCATTCAAAAGTATATCAATACATGATATACATTAATAGGAATGACACTAGACGAATTAAAATAATATTTGTCGGTCTTTTTATACAAGGACTCAACCATCTTCGCCAAACTGCAGATAGAATTAATGTTATGACAACAATATGTAGCTTTCTGGTATATTAATGTTATGCAAAAGCAATTTCGAAGAGGGAAAATAATATCTAAATAAGCTATTTTGAGAAAATAGTCAATTCAGATCCGAGCATTGCTGGACCATAATTAAGAATTCATTTATTGGATTCAATATCATTTAAAAGACAATTGATCAATTTTTATCCATACTTAAGAATTCTATGAGAGCATCATTATATTTTTTCATCAATTTAAATAGACTTTCTTAATATCTTTCAAACCAAATTGATCAATTTTTTATCCATATTAGCGATGAAAGACGGTTAACGTTTAACACTATGCAAATTATCCATCTTTATATTCTACGTATGAGGTATATGAATGATCTTTGAATGATTAAAACTTCCTTTGAGAGGCTTGATATTTTCCAAATACCTTACAAAAACGGGTTATTTCTCTGATTCTAAAACCATCTTAACCAATTAAGAATATATTTAATTGCAAATGTGACATGAAACTGTCGCAAATTCCTCATATATTTTATTATTCAGTTTCCGAATGAAGAGGTGAGAGATTGGGTCTTGTACTCCTTGCTCCCATTAGTTTATCAAAGTCTTCTAGCATAATATACCAGTCTTGCTTCGAAAAATTATCTTGATCTTTTCAAGAGCCATCTGTAACCATCTTCCTAATATGGGACATAAACATATTTCCTCTAACTCCTTTGATTGGGTGGCCCTTTGTGTGAGGGATACTTGCACCTCAACACAAAGTAAATATTCAGTTTTTGCCAGTTTTAGTGTACTTCTAGGATCAACATCTATGTTACTAAAATTTTATTGTTACGTCTTTTTCAAAAATACCATAAAATCTATGCAAATTGATGATTTTATGTGCAGAAAAACTCACTATTATAGATGATCCATATTTGTAAAAAAAATGATTGTGAAGAAAAAATATCAGGATTTGATGGGATCTGTGAGAGAGTCCAAATTTGGATTACCAAGGAACATTCAAAAAATATATCATTGATTGGTTCCTCGGTTGCTCTACATCTTACATACTGAGTATCATCTTATCTCCCTCTCATTCGTAGATTTTTTTTTACTGTTATACAATCTGGCATTATTTACCAAAAAAATATTTAATCTTTGGTGGACATTTTACTTTCCAAAAAAATCTTAAGAGAAGAATAGTAGATTCATAAATATATAATCTTTTTTTTGTCAGTATATATTCGTTTAATTTGATAACCAGATTTCACTATATATTTTCTCATTTTTAGTGAAGTGTCATCGATGTTTATCGACCATCTGAATCCAGTTCAATATATACTTTCTGAGTTTCTGTAATCTCTGCATCATGTGGACTCATTAGTGAATGAATTATCTGAGAATTTCATTTTTGCGATGTTTTTTTTTTTTACGAAGGATTTTCATATTAAAGACAGAAAAGAAAATAAACACGTTTACAAGCCGTAGCTCTAGTCCTACCCATTAGTTGATTGCAGCCCAATTATAGAAACCCATAGTTTTAGATCAGAAGTGAGCAAAGGCCCAACAAAGTTAACAGCCCAAGAGGAGTTAACAGTCCAAAAGAAGATGAAGAGGACGAATTAGATTTCCGTCGATAACCAAATTTGCATGAGTCTTGAAGAGGTGATCGGAGATTTCAGCCGGTAGCTAGAAAGTCGATCCTTGATCTGACGGTAGAGGAGAGATAGGAGAGAGTGTTCAGAGCGGTAGTGACGGTTGTGCAGCCGATTGTTCCTCTCTTGCCACAACCAATATATGGAGGCCTGCCAGCATAATAAGGTGAGACGTTTTGTGTATTTGTTTCCTTGTAATCCTTGCATCTGGTGTAAGGTTTGGTTCCAATCCGAAGTTGGTGTGATTGAACAGCGGCGTGCAACCTGACTCCAAATCGTGGTAGCGTAGGGACAATTGAAAAAAAAATGGTTCCTAGATACAGGTGCAGCGTTGCAGAGAAGACAGTTTGCGTCTGTTCTCAATCCCCAGCTCAGTAGTCGATCTCTTGTCGGGGACCTGTTTAGAATGAAAAGCCAAGTCAAAAAATTGTGTTTCGGAATCCCTCCAGTTGTCCAAACCACTTTGCTCCAAGGTTCCAATGCCTCCTCCCCTTTAAGTTTGTGATAGATTTGGCTTGTGCTGAAACTGCGATGTTGAGATCCATCAATAACCCATTCATAAATGTCAATTTCAGGCCCGAGAGAGAGGGTTGTTAGGTACACATGGAGATCCAACATCTTTTCAGAACGTGGTGGAGGTAGAAGCCAGCATCCATTGCTATATAGGTCTGACAAACAAGCGGTAGCCGGAATTCCTTGCCTAGAGTTGGAGCTTCTCAGAATAGAGTCCTCTAGAGAGCCTAGAGGTGACCAATTGTCAGTCCAAAACCGACATGAATCCCCATTCCCAATCCTCATTTTTATCCAGGTATAAGCCTCACCCCTAATCTTGATAAGCTTATTCACTAGCCAAGGGTAGTTGGTACTTGTTTTTAGTGTCCAGAAGTTAGATAACGAGCCATCTAAGATCTCTGCTTTAAACCACGCAACCCATACTGAACCAGCTTGAAAGAATAGGAGCCATATTAGTTTTAGACAACAGGCTTTATTCCAGCTTAACAGGTCCCGGACTTCAAGACCTCCACTTGCCTTAGGCTTTGTGACCACCTCCCATGAGACCTTTGCTGAATGATGCCCTTCTAGACTTCCTTTCCACAGAAATATACCACATAATGAATTGATTCTTTTGATACAGGCTTTAGGCAGCACAAATGTGGAGCACCAAAAGTTCGTAATTCCCGCTATCACTGTCTTTATCAAGAGAAGACGTCCTGCAAAAGTAAGCGTTTTAACAGTCCAAGAAGTGAATTTTAATTTCACCTGCTGCAGTAGCATTTCACAGTTGGCAATGGTTAACTTTCTTGTACACAAGGGGACGCCAAGATATCTACCGGTTGACACGATCAGATAGTTATGTTCAACATTTTTGCGATGTTGCATTAATGAGAGAGTCCATGATAAGATTAGAGTAATAGTTATGTTTATTATCGTTTGCTGGTCTCCCAGAACATCAGTATTTTAAAACAAAACAAATCTTAAAACACTAAATAATAGAAAATAAAAATAAAAATGAGGGATACTTCATACTTATCCAACACCAGTGCTCGGCAACGTCCAACAACTAACTCGGACAAACTTCTCACTTTATTTTCTTTAATCTGGTTGAACACTGATTCCTTTTTTTACCGAGAAAGGAAAAAGAAAAACTGATTCCCTTTTTCTAGGTCAGTTTCCATAAACAAAATGACCCAGTTCAATAGAAAACTTTATCTTTATCGGAAAGAAAAAAACAATCAAATTTGACTAACGTACACTAGATTTCAATAATCAGATTTTTTTGGTATGGGAACTTTTAGTTATCATAATTTTTTATTAAGAAAAATCTTTAAAAAATTAATATTAAAATAATTTAAATTTTATTTGATATCCTCTCAAGTCACTATTACATATATTTCTTTCAAATCTATAATACAAATAATTTTAGCACGAAAAAGACCCATCATAATACATATATTGTATATATAATGATGATAAAAACTAATATACTAAATATATGTCATTTGGTCGCAGACCCATAAAACACTGTTGATGCACCTTTATGAGGCCAGCATTTGTATGATAGTTTAGTTTTTCTGTATTTTGTCTCCACTCAAAATAAGGCACTAAAGTTTACAATTATATAGATGTATCCAAATTTAGAATTACAAAAATATTTTGTGGCTTGGATTTTACTTCGCTTTATTATAGTTTTGAGAATTGTTGGATTTATTTTTTTGAATTGGTTTATCAGGTTTAAGTGGTTCAAAGATACATCTTTTTTTTAATTCAAAGATACATCTTTTTTTTTAATTCAAAGATACATCTGTGAATGTACGTATTCTATGAGTTAGATATATCAAATGTATCCACACCCCGGGGGAAACAAGTAAGACAGTCACATGTACATCACGCTAGTATGATAATTTATATTATAGTATAACTATATACCTAATTATTTTTTCATCTTCGTACTCGTTCATGCGCGTAACAAACCACAATCACATGTGTCTCGAATTCTGAGACGTTCGTTCCATCAACGAGGGAGTATATTAACCGCTGACCAAATTACTACATTAGTTATTACTAGTCAACGTGGTCGTCAAGTTTTCTTTTTATTGTTACTATTCGTTTTTTGGAGTAACTGGTTTACTTATTCCTATATACTAAAAATTGCTTTATATAATTGTTTACAACTCTAGTATTATATTAATATCAAAAATTGACGTGTGGCATAACTATCATCAAGACATCAACACAGAAACTAGTGAATCTCCATGTTACATCTTCCAAACTCCAACGTCAACTTTGACTATATAACATACACCGACACCAAGCACCCAAGTACGCGTAGTGTATAATTCAATATGCGTACGTATCTTGAACTTTTTTATCCACGGTTGGCTAGGTGCTACGGTCCATTGTAATGGTGCTATCGAGTGGGTCCAAAATATTCTAAATAAATCCCATAAGAGAAACTAAGATAGCATCTCTTTTTTAGTCAATATGGCAAGTGAACACGTCGGTAGGTTTTTAACCACGTCCGGGAAAAGACAACGCAACACGTATGCGCCTACGTAATCACATACATGCATTTGTAATTTTGTACGTAAACAATAAGTTAAAAGGCTTATTATGACCATTCGTTAAGTAAAACAAAGGCTTATTCTGAATAGATTTTTCTGATAACTGTTACTTTTTAAGTAGCTTGAAGCCTTGAACTGATATTAGACAACTTTATCGTCCACTAAAATTAATAAACTAACTTGGATACAAATATAATAATTCAATTTGTATATTACCACTTTTTGTATTCTCGAAAGAGCTTAATCGTCCAAGACAAAAATAGAAGTAAATCCAATATCGGATGAATATGCCTCCAACCTTCCATGAATTAACTAAGATTTGGACACATTTATCCAAAATGGAAGAACTGAACTGAATCGAACATACCAATCACTCCAGCGAATCTTATAAATACTAACTATATTTAATTTTAAATAATTAAATAATTTAAAATATTAATTACCCAGAGATATCCAAAATATCAAATTATCATAATATTTTTATCCATAATATTTAAAATTATCTGAATAATTTAAAATCGATCTAAAATCTAATATTTAATCTAAAAATCTATCTGATTTTTTTATTCAAATTAACCGGAAAAATATAATTGAATGAGATCCAAAATTATTTCGGATATTAATCAGTTCCAAGTTTTGTTATCAAACCGAACCAAAAAATTAAATCAGAATTGAACCGAAATTTCTAAATATTCGAATGAATCTTAAACTTTTAAAACCGACGAACTGAACTGGAATCAAACTGAAAATCGAATACCCGTGACTAAGTTAATTTATTAACCAAAAAAATTTGGGTAACTGTAGCATACATTGTTGACATTGTTCAAAATGATAAATTATGTATTTATGCAAGAATCTGATACAATCTTTAATTACTAATCTGATAATCTGCAAGTGCATACCTAATGCGTACAAATACATATAACTATCGTTTATCTAATATTGGTGGCGAAAAAGGTAAGCATTACTTCAATTAATTTGTATTATAGAATATGTCGGCAGAGTGAATATATTACGGTTAATCACCCCTTGACTCATTTCGTTTAAAACATATTCAAGACTGAAAGTCTAAATTAAGTATGGTCACAGACTCACAAGTATGATATACTCTACAATTTTAGGATACTGAAACCTTTATATGTAGGGTCTATAATTATAAAATGGATTTCAATCCGTCAACATTTGCGGATATACAGATCCAATTCGAATATTTCCAAAATAGTTAAAATAATTAAAATAATACTATTTAATTATTAAATGATTAAATTTAACTAGATAATAATTAAAATAACAAAAATTTTAGTTCGAGGATATTTAAATATATATTCTGAATATTTATATTTACATGAATTATAATCTTCTATTGAAAACAGATACATATTGAATATTGTAGTTCTAAACTTTTAATTATTTAAATCTGGATCTAAAGAATTTTCTAATATTTCGAAACCAGATCTGATATAGAATCCCAAATATTTTATGCACTCTTACTCTGAATCATATAGTTCTGTTTCGTTAGATCTTCAACTTAGACTAGGATTAACCAAGGTTTCTTAAGTTAGGATTCTCAGCGGAAGTCAAGAAACTATTTCTTAACTTTTAACTAAAAATGCTAAGAACCGGTCTTTAAAGTCCTTATTTAAGAACCAGTTCTTAATGTTTTCAGTTAAAAGTTAATAAACAGTTTCTTAGCTTCCACTAAGAACTCCGTCTTAAAAAGTCGAGGTTAATCATGCTCTAATCACGGATACTATCCTTCTAATTTAAATGCCAAGTCCAAATCCCTGACCATTGGATCAAAAACTTCGGAAAAATATTAAAATGTTGCTCATTAGTGTGCTACCACAACAAAATGGAAAGTGTTAAACTATGCTTTATCACAGCTTATAATAAAGAGAATGAATTTTCGTAGAGATATAAGGCAAATTGGAAAATTCGATGAAACTACTCTATGAATGATATCCTTATATATCTATTCACATTGATAAATCATAAACCATGATCGTAATTAAATTCATTTAGTTATATTTAGGGCTGGGCATTTTATCCGTTATATTTGATTCGATTCGTTATTCGTTTCGATTCGATCCGAAAATTCCGGATATCCGTAAATTTTCGAATCAAAGCAAATACTAAAATTCAATATCCGTTAAAATCGAAGCAAATCACAAATATTAAAATTTTGGGAAGCGGATATCCGATCCGGAAATATATAAATATATGTATATCTTGATTATATTTAAAATATTAAATGTATAAAATTATATAATTATTATTCTAGCACATGATTTAAACAATTCTATTCACATTATTACTTATATAAAAGTATTACATAAAAGAAAGAAAAAAATATGACAATATTCTTTTTCTTAAATTTTGTGTTATTATAATTGTAACTTAAACTTAAAAAATTACAAAATATGTAAATTCACTAGTTTTTAAATTTTTTTTTTATATGATGCAAACAAATATTTTTGCAAAAAAAAATTGTAGCAAAATCTTAAGATTATTTGTATTAATCAAAATGGATGATATATCCGTAAATATTCGTAAATATTCGCAAATATTTATTTATTTTCTGGATATCCGTTTTTTCGAATATCCGTATTTTTTCGAAGCAAAGCAAATACCAGAACTAGATATCCGTAATATTCGAAGCAAATCACAAATACCTTGAAAAACCCGGATATCCGATCCGTGCCCACCCCTAGTTATATTTAACGAAAGAATCAAAAATTTAAAATGGATTTAAAGAGTTAAACTAAGTCTAGACAGAACTATTATGAGGTAATAATGAAGTTGGTAAGGTTAGGAGAATCTGGATGGGTTGATGAACATGAAGGAAGAATATCAACGTTTCAACAACCATCCAGAGCAATGAAGTGGCCATTCTATGAACCGCGAGTTGCTTTGGGAAAACGATTCTTTTGACTCGATATGCAGATATAGTCCTATAATAACAAATATAATATAAGATCGATGGTCGTGCGCTTTTTTATCTATAATTTAATATGATGTTCTTTTTTGCAATTTATTTTTCCTTTTCTTTTTCTTGATAAAGATAGCATACCTAGCTGGCAAGCCACATTATAGATGTTACATATTATTAGTATATTACTGACGAATTGATAATAATTATTTTGTTACTTGAACACAAACAATTTTTTTTACTTGGACACGAAACTCTCTTAGTTTTACAAGGAGATAAGTTCTAGAGTTCTAGATACCGGTTGGATGAAAATTTGATGGCTGTTACTTGGCCAACATGTTTCTTAGTTTAGTAACAAGGAGATAAGCTCACAGTTTTACTTGATTGATCACCACTCTTTAAAAATCGAAGTATTTGAACTGTGGGCAAGGGAAGTGAATTATGTGAAAGCTTATGCCTTCATTTGATAAATCTAAATTTCAAGTACACGACGAAATGCACAGTAGTAATTAAATTTAGGAAACACCCTTTACAAAAAATTAGGGATTAGTTATCTTTAACAAAAAGTTGACTTGCCTGTAAGTCAACTTGAAGCAAATATCTTAAATGAACAAAGCTATACCAAGGCTCTTTATCAAATAATTAGACTACTTATGTTTCTAAAACAAGCAAACAGAAAAAGATGAACACACCATAAATATACTAAATGTACGCAAAATGACGATAATAAATCTCCACTAAAGAAATAGAAATGACGAAATATGCATGAAGAATGGTTCAAAGAACTTAAGACAATAAAAATTAGACTTAGAAATTTCATAAAGATGATTAAATACGTATTTGCTTCGGACTAGTTAGGTCGTCTCAAATAAACCGAGTCAATCTTAAAATTTCAAAATAACATAGTGATTATTTAAGATGATATCTCAACATGGCTGATTATGTTTGCTATGGTGATACTTCGAGCCGTCTAGAACAATGTTTATGATCTGGATCTGTCATGATGATCGGTTGATCATCGGTTTATACTGAACTTTTGATGGTTCTTTTATTTATCCTGATGCAAATATGCAAACCGATCATCATGACAGATCAAGATCATAAACATTTTTCTAGAAGGCTCGAAGTATATCACCATGTCAAACATCATGACATGCCAAGTATCCAAGTGCATTCTATTTCTCATCTACGACCTAAAAATTGAAGTGAAGACTCCAAGTATACCTAATAATGCCTATGATTTCTAATTAAATACGAAGAAAAACAACTAAAATAAATTTTTTAAAAAACAAAAATAACTGTTGAACCAGACGAGAAATAAGCAATAAGGAACGATATTCAGTAATGAACAAAAAAAGGAAAAATATTCAGTATATGTTTTTTTGTCAGAAAACTATCAATACATCTAATCCATTTATTCTTGGATTCATCCTTAAAGTGAACCTCTAAATTCACCGATCAATATAAATATGTTATTATATATCTAATTTTTTTTTAAACAAAATATTACTAAACTAAATTATGATTGTAAAATAAAAAGGTAAAAATAAATAAAAATAGTAATAGTTGAAAAAAAATAATTTTTTAACCCCATCAGTAAAACACTAAATCGTAAACCCTAAATATTAAAGTCTAAAACTTTGAATAAACCTTAAATACTCAGATAAATCCTAAATTCTAAATCAAAATGCTAAACACAAAATCTTAAAAACACTAAAACCTTAATTTTAACCCCTTAACCCTTGGATAAATTTTAAACCTTAGGATTTGTGATTTATCCAAAGGTTTAGAGTTTAGTGTTTAAGAAATAGTGTTTAGTATTTAAGGGTTTAGTGTTTTGTTGACAGTGTTAAAAATATTTTAAATTTTATTTATTTTCATCCAAGGATTTAGGGGTTAGGATTAATGTTTAGTATTAGATATTTTTCATTTAGTGTCTAAGATGTACCTAAGGATTTATGGTTTATCCAAGGGTTTATGATTTAAGATTTAGTTTAGAGTTTAGTGTTTAGTGTTTTGCTGTTGGCATTAAAAAAGTTCAAAAAACAAATTTTCAACTATTATTATTTTTATTTATTTTTACATTTTTATTTTTAAAACATAATCTAATTTGATAATATTTTATTTTCTTTTTGAAAAAATTTTAAATATGTAATAACATAATTCTATTGGTTGGTAAATTTAGTGATTTACTCTAGAAAATATCCAAGAATAACTCCATCTAATACATGTACGAGTCTTGGATAAAGAAGAAAATACTGAGAATTCCAAGTTGCCCATATATTATAATATAATGATGCATGTATAATAACATCATTATTATCAAGAAATCTTGAAGATCTTTTGTTTAACCGATATAAGTACAAAAAAAAACTAATATGTAAATGTGACAACAGTGTTACAAAAAAATATGTAAATGTGACAACAGATATTCTCTTTACAATACAGGCCTGCGTGAATCCAGGTAGCCTGCCTTTGCAACTATAAAGGCAGTATTTCAGCACTACATTATTAGTTATTGCATTATTAATTTCTACTTGTTTACTTTTGCTTGAACAGGAAGACATACTTAGCTCAGCCATGACGGGCTTTAATAGCAAATAATGTTAATAAAAATCTTATTTAGAAAGTAAATATATATTTTTTTAATAGATAGTACACTCGTTTGTGTTACAAAAAAAAAAAGATAGTACATTCGTTTAAATCTTGTCGGACTAATTTCTATTAGGACCATTTTGAATGATGTAATTTTTCCTTTTTAGCCGATACAATTACTTATGATAACTTCATATTATCAGAGGATTGTTGTGGCAAAATATCTCAAGAGTAAAAGTAATTTTTTACCACAGAAAAAAAAGAAGAAAATAGACTATAATCTTTTTTTTTTTTTTTAACATCTTAACTTTATTGATATATCAAATCAATGTAACATATTGCATGGATTATAAATTACATCAAACATGTTGTTAATAAGAACTTTTAACGGAGATAGCAGTAACACGATGCTTCCTAACGCATTCGTAGGACAGGCTGATTCGCTAGCTTTCCTCCACTTCGTTCTTGGTCTTATGAGATCTTTCTTATGGCTCTCAATTTTTATGAGTAAAAGCCTTTTTCCTCTAAGAAAATCATTGGATGCGATCCATCTGTTACATCGCAATCCGTCCCAAACACTCCCGCTGCAGGAGATAACATGCTTTATTGTAACTAACCATAGCATTGAAATTTTTTTGATTTGGAACCGATAAAGCCATATCTTCAATTTGTCTTGTTGTAGAAACATCTGTGGACTTCTCCTAGTGTTTGTCAAGGATGACACACCGATGACTACCACTAAAATCCTCCAATAAACTCCCACTATGTGACTCACCGTAAGCATTATCATACCACTTACCCCATCGTAGAAAGAGTGGATGCAACACAGCGATGATTGACTCAGTCGACTCTCCATTGTTTGTCCAAAGCACAGCCATGGCGGTTTCCAATTCCAAACTACCAATGTAAAATAATGATACTCAATCGATAAATCGAGAGACATAAGAAAGCCGTACCCGGAGGCCGGACAAAAGCACTTCCAGAAGGAAACAACAACAACGCCAATTATGACGCAGACCATAGCCGATATCCATAGGAGAATTATTGGCGTTGATGGCCGATCAGACTCACCATGACTCGGAACAAGTGAAAAGAGGGTTCGATGTCTAGTGAAGAATTTCAGTTTTGAAAACCCAGATGTATACAAAACCATCAAGATATAGATGTGACAAACAAAAAAGAAAAAAAACAGTAAAATCCGGCGGCCTAAACCGCCGGAATGACGAAGAGAAGGGGGTTGTGGAAGTTTGGTGTTGGATCGCGTCTCTATCGCACTTCTTTCTCGAATTTCCATGTAGGATTATACGGAAATAATACCACTTAAATAGACTATAATCTTATTGGAGGGATCAACAAAAGAAAAATATAAAGCTAAAAAACATAAAATTAAAAATTAAACCGCTCCGAGTATGCATAGTTGATCTTTGTAGTTTTGGTTTTGAGCTTCACCTTTTCATCATTTGTATGTTGATCCTTCATTTGTCAGTTGTAGTGTTCTTAGACCATTTCTAATGACACACCAAAACAATGAATTTTGTGTAATTCCATCTCCATGCTAAATATAATATTATTTTACCAAATCTAATATTTTATGAATATTATTCCAAATTTAGTATAATACACAATTAGTTACATTACATATTAAAATATTATGTGTAAATATAATTATTCAACTATTGGTAGAATAATAATTAATAGTTAAATATAGGCATGCATATTATTTTGTATTTTTCATTTTTATTCTTATATAACAAATATTATGTTACTTATATTTTAATATAAATAAGTGAATAGTATCAATTACATCAAATTTATAAAAAATATTTATTATCAGCTTTTATTTTTAAATGTAACATTTTGTTAATTTCAACTATTTTTTACATAAAATAAATAAATATATAAATTAAGTAAAAAAGAAATATTAAAAGCAGAAAATTTACCAAATTTAACAAATAAACATAAAATCTAAACGCTATAAAATACAATCAGCTAATTAAAACAATTAATGTATTAAATTATTAAAACTAAAATATTAATAAGATAAAATATTTCTTTTGATATTAAAATTAATGTTATGGTCTGAGATGAAAATAAAAAGTGACACCAAAATAGAAAATTTGATATAATTTAGATTGAATTTGGTGTCATGGTTAAAGTTATTCTTAAGTAATAGTTTTATAAAACTGTGGTGATTATTTTTAAACCGACTAAACTGTTATAATATTGTAAAATAAATAATATATATATATTATAATTCATGAATTATAACAATTAACAGATAAGAATATATACTTATAAAAAATAATTAAAAATAAAACCTTATATATATTTAATGAATATCATTATCATTTATAAATTTCTAAATTGTTTAACGAATATTTAAACACTAGATGATAATCCGTGCCATTAAATTGGTTTATCTTAAATATTTGGACAAAAACTCAATAAATATTTCAAATATCTTTAGTATTTGGAGTATCATTTAGCTATTTTAAAAATGTACATTTAACTATTTTATATATTTCTAAGTATTTTGGATTTTTTTAAAAAATTCATGTATTTTGTATATTCTTAGATGTTAAATTTTAAAATAATTAATATATTTAAGTATATAAATCTGGTTCGAGTACACTCGGATACCTGAAATATTTTGATTCAGTTTCGCTTCTCTAGATACCAAAATTTTGAATCCGTTTGGATATCTAACTAATTTTGGTTAAAAACTTGTACTACTTTTTGGATTAGATTTGGTTCGGTTATCTGGATTCAGTTTTTTGCCCAACCATATATTTTTTATTGTAACAAAAATTTAAACGAAAGGGATAATTGCTCATATTGATTTTGGGTATACAATAATTTTTAAACAAAACATACTCTATTATACATGGTCCATTTAGTTAATCATTATAAACTGTTTAAGACCTATTAGAAAAACGATTGGATGAATTAAAAAACGTTATCATTGATCACAAATTTTCAATGTGAGATTTTTACCATTTTTAGTAATTCAAAATATAACATATATCAAAAAGTCTATTTTTTATACAGTTAACGTTATTTTTAATTTATTTTCACAATATAAATTAAACAAAAATAGTAGAGGTTATTAATTTTTTTTTATCAAATCTTCATATTCGAATCATTAATTGTCATATATATATATATATATATATATATATATAAATATTATAACCATATTAGTTAATTTCGTAAATTTTATTTAAGAAAAAAATGAATAGCATTAATAATAGTTTTATGTTTAGTTTAATAAAAATATATTATATGTTTATATAGACCAACATTTTTTTCTAGTAAATTTGAGAAACATTCTCATGATAACACGTGGTTAACAAAATATGTTGTAATGCTTCTCAATTAATATAGAACTAGATTTTGATCCGCGCTTGAAAGCGCATAAATTTTTTATGATTAAAAATTTATATAGTTGGGTTTTATCTTAATTTGAAGAATGTTTTAGTATAAAATCAGCTCACCAAAATTTGTGATGACGATTGTTTTTCATTAGTTTTTAGTTTTAGTTTTTGTTTTTAGATTTTATTTTAGATTTTGGTTTTTAGTTTTTAAGTTTCTATTTTTGATTTTCAGCTTTTTGTTTGGGTTTTTAATTTTTTTACAGCCGCTGAGTTAGTTTGAACTGATATATCAAACAATTCCCAAATAATCGAACATCTAATTTAAAACTGAAAAGATGAATTTTTTTTTAAAAAAAAATTGCAATAGTTTATTTTGTAAAGAAACAAAAGCAAAAAATATAATCTGCGTTTTCAGCTTTTGGTTTTGGATTTTAGTTTATAGATTTGGTTTTTGGTTTTGCTTTACATTTTTTTTTAAATCAGTAAATTATTAAGAAAATAAAACAATAAATTATTTAAAAGATACCATTGAAATTTGTGAAAACAAAGTGATTATTATTTAAAATAAAAAATATATTAACATGTTTTAAAGTACATGATTTAAATAAATGGTTAATAATAGACAATTTTGTTTTGTTAAAAATATTAAATACCTTTTGGGTCTGAAAATAATAATTGATTTTTTGATTCATTAAGGCGGAAAGTTTATTAAATGTTTTTGGAGTTTTTCCTTAATACTAAGCCCAATAACTAACTATATAACTTGTTCTAAAAACAAAAGTAATTAAGCCCAAGATTATGTCCCATAAATAACCACCGGTTTAATTTAAGTAATCTGGTTCAGTTAACTATATGGCTTGTATTATTTGTAACACTCTAGAAATTGTCCAAATTTAAATGACAATTTGTATCAATAGATAAAAAGAATGACTATATTTTAATAGAATGGATGAATTCGTTATGTGTTAGGCATTAGGGCATCTGCATTAGTAAAACCGAGGTAGAGTTCAATAGGTGGATTTTGTATTTTTTTCTACTTTTTCTAAAAAAAAAAAAAAATTGGACCAGTGACGGGCCGCCACGTGTCATGGGGTCCGCGCTACAGTTCGTGAACCGGCTCTTACAGATGACTCGCGACGACCCAGGTTCAGAAAAATATGCTTATTAAATGATTTTTTTTCCTTGGGAAAATGATGAACCCCATACAAAATCCTCCAATGGAGGTGGCCTTAAGTCACCATCCGTTTACCGTTTTCTTTGACACCGCTCTTCAGATTTATATTTGACTTCATATGTTAGGTTCCTTGTAGAAGAACTTGATTATTTCACAGAAGAATTATATCTTATATCATTTGTTGTTAATATAAGCCTCTATATATTAATATAAAATCATTTAAAAGTTATAACATGTAATTTGTACTAATTAAAAAATGCTAAGTTGTTACCTAATTAAAATGCTAATTTTCTTACATGTCGATTTGAGAATCAATTCAAACATTTGTTAGCCAATTGCTAAAAATGTTATATTATATAGTATGTATATTATAGACCATTCATTTATCAAATTAAATTTTTTTATATATTTTTGTAAAATAAAATCTACGGAATTACTTAATATGACTAAAAGTTATATATGGCAATTACTAATTTTAAATAATAAAAATTTGCTAACAATCTATATACTTTCAATTCTTTTATTTAATTATTTATTATTAAAATAAATTACACAATTACATTAATCATATAATAAAAATTTAGATTTTTTTGTATATGTTCTATTTTGAATTTTTCAAAACGAGTATAAATTACTAAACTGTTAAAAGTTTTACATAAATTTTTATAATTAAGATTTATTTTGTTCTATAATAAAATACAGTTACTATAAAGAGTCAATTGGGTGAATAACTATATAAAAAAATTGAATTTAGCCAAATACCTAGACAATAAAAGTATGAACTCTACTACAGAAAAAAAAAACAGATACAAAATTACCTATGAAACCTCACGAACGTTTGTTCAGTGTTAAAATAGCTCAAAGAAACGTAGATGATAGGGGTATTAGAGTCACTAAATTTTAAACACAGTTCCTAATAGTGTCAAATGGTGGATCGCTAATTAGTCAATATTGTTTGTGTATACAATGCAAATACTCTATTATAAAATCATATGAAAAATAATTTTATTTTAATAGATGTTTATTTTAATATATATATATATATATATATATATATATATTGTTTAAATTAAGTTATACATCATATGAAAATATATATTTATATTTTGGTATTTTCATTGAACATATATTAAGAATTTAATATTTTAATTTTGAAATCTTCATTGCCTTTTAAATAATTATAAATTATCTAAACCGCTAAACCTTCCACATTAAAAAAATTCATTAAAATAAAATTTTACATAAATATACATATAATCATAAAATCATATGAGTAGAAACTTCATCTAATAAATATCCATATTAAAGGTATATTATATATCTATGTTAATATCATTAAACTTTAATTTACCATTGACAAGATTGATTATTATTTTTTATTTACTTTAAAATGATTGCGAATAAAAAAGAGCGGTCATTTGATTTATATGTGCACGTTAATTTATTAAAAAATAGTAACTGATTTCTTAGTTATTTAATATATAATTATTATTTTATTATTTCCTATTATGCAAAAGATATAAAATAATAAATATAAAATATTTATTCTGCGCAAGGCGCATATCTTAATCTAAATATATGTCTTTTGATAATTTAAATCTTAAACATTTTCTAAATCTAAGACCAAAATAAAAGAACGAATGAGAATAAACTCAAAAAATCAATATTTATAGTAAACAATAAAAATAAATAAAAATGACACAAAAAGAGAAAAATATAAAAGATAGTTAGAATTTGCACGTGAACATAATTCTCATAATCATAATTAAATTTTAAATTTCTAAATCATAATATAAAATCGAGCTCACATAGTTTCGTTGTAACCAAATAGTAGGTATCAAATTATTCGGCATAAACTTTTGGGTCTTATATGATATGTGATTTTTTACCTAAAATATTTTTAAAAATGAGATTAGCTCATCAATAAACAAATTATGTAATTAACAAAAAAAATTTAAAAAATTATTTAAAGACTAAAATTTTAATTCAATCAAAAATATAAATTTATTTTTTCCTACTATATTCTAAAATAATTTTTATATAAATTCACTATGCGTTTAGGTCTTATCCTAGTTTCAGTATTAAAACAAGCTAAAATGTAGTAAAGTTTAGTTATATATTGAGATTTCTAAACCGGGACCAAAATTCTTTTCAAGTGGATTCATATAGATTTTCCTATTTATCTATGATATACTGATCTCTGCAACCTTATACAGCTATACCTAATATAGTGATACTATTAAAAGAAAGTGAAACCATAAAAAAATATGCCATTTATTTGAGTTTAGCTTTCTATGATTATGAAGAGTAACAAATATTCCAGTTGTGCTGTCAAACAATCACAGAGTAGTAAGAGCTAAACAAAAACAAACATAAAAGAGCTCCAATTCATTATACAATGAATGATTAAGGTATCAAACAACTGGAAATTAAGTTGTTAATGTGACAGATAATTAAGATCAAAGGATTATAGTTCGAATCTGATCAAAGGCAAAGCGAATTCGGAACATGCCGCGTAGTCATCATGCAGCTATGTGGGCTCCAACAAAGCATGTACCACAAATATTGTTTAAAAATACAAAAATTAATGAGAGAAATCTACGCATAACGAATATAATTATTGATTGAAAGTAAACAATCAGTAGACGAGATTGATGGATGAAATTTAGAATCTATTTGATGATATGTATTCCCCCAATCTCGATAGTATTAAGTATTTGCCGGTAGTAACTATATAAAGAAATGATAATAAATCAAATGCAGATGAATACGAATATAATTTAAGAACAATGCATATCATCATTATCTCATTAAAAATTCCCGTTGTTTATATGATTATAAATTAGTCTTACGTATCATCTTAAACGTTAAAAATAACTTTTAAATATTTCTCACTATAAACAAAAATTAAAGTATTGTATTTGTAGTGGTAACTGAAAACGAAAAATGAGTGAAGAACTATATATTCGAAGTAGCAGTGTAAAACATCAAACACAAAAAAACGTAATTAAAATTGTTCTTTATTGAGATTAAAGTAGATGGATTAACCAACCCAATAATTCTATAATTCACCTACCTTCAATTTTAACAACGGCATCACATTGCATCTCCGAAGATGTGTTACGGTATAGGTCCTCTTACTTTATCTGGTACTGCGAGAGTACCACTTATACTTACAATAGTGATCACAAATCACAATTTAGTATTTTTGTGGATTTAATCGAAAATCACTAATTCATATCATTAAAATAATTTAAGAACATAATTTTATTAAAAGCATTGTAGTAATTGTAGAAGGTAAGAAAAAACAAAAACAATTTAACTTCACATCTAAAGGATTTTACTCTAATTCACATCAAAATAATTCATCCTCCTCACCCAATTACACGATAGGGCAACATAAAAAGATCTTAAAAAATATTTACAATAAATGTCAAAAACATGCTCCCAAAAAGAACATGCTCGTGTGGGTTAATAGATTTAATTACCGAATAATTAAGAAAATAATTACAATAAAGACAGAGAGGTTAAATAAGGCAAAGCAAACGGTCAGAGAAAAGGATCGTGTGCTTCTCTTTCGAAAACTCTAGTGCTCTTCTTCGGACAATCCATCTTCTTTTTTCTTATTGTCTCTTTCTCCACAGCTTTCAATCAAACAAAAAAAAAGACCATTGATCCTTGTCCTTTTAAAAAAAATTAAAATACAAACTCATCTCTTGTACTATTTTTTGTTCTTTTTAATTCTCTCTGGTTTGGTAGTAAAGAGAGACTCCACATCACATGGTATTCTGAATGGGTCTGTGTGTGTGGACTTGTTCTTCTTCTTAGGGATGTGTTTGTTCCAGTTTCAAAGAAACCAAACCAAGTGAAAAAGAACAAACCCACGTAAGCAATTTCAGTGATGCTTGTGCTGACGCAATCTTTTTGGTTTCCTTAGGATCTAAAAATGAGATCTTTCACTTTTGTACTTGCTAATTCAGCTTCTCTGTGTGCTCTTTTATTTTATTTTTTGGTGGTTTTGTTGCTTTACACATTGATCAGACCACATAAGATGTTTGTGGAAATGCCTAAGAGAGAGAGACTAGGTTCAATGGGTTTTGGATTGAGATTGATGTTTTATTTTAACTTATTTTTGTAACTCATTTTTCTCGAACTCTGTGATTGCTTATTTTGTAAACTTCTTTTATTTATTTATTTATTTCTAATTTTTCTTAATATATATAAAAGCCATTGTAGGTTGCTTGGTTGGAAGCAAAACTGGCAGTTGGGGGAATTCCTCTTTTGAGAGAAAAAAAAAAGCATTGTTCTTTGAGATGGGTTTCATGAATTGAAGAAATCTCTGGAGAGAGGAAGAATAATGGATTACTTGTCTCAAGAGGAAGATTTGCATTTCTTTGATGCCAACGAGGAAGAGATGATGAGTCCAACTGCTTTTGATTTCGACGTTTGGAATGATTCACCTGGAAGTGTTGTGGAACGGAGAAGGAGGTTCTTGGAGTGGATGGGAGTCGAAGGAGATCTCAAGAGTTTGGATGGAGGTCGAGAGATTTGTGTTGAAGGTGAGCAAGTATCTGGAGAATTCAGTAGTTTCTCTAGCCAGGTATCTTCAACTGATTCTGGTTCAAGCGTGGTTGAAGTTTCAGAGGAGTTGTCTCTGAGAGTTGATAAAAATGTGGGTGGGTGTGATGTTACCAGAAGGGAAAGCTCTTCAATGGCAGCAACTTCTCAGGTGAAGAAGGAAACAGAAAAGCAGAGCAATATCACCTGCCGGAAGAAAGGATGGTTAACAAGGCTGCTATCTATGGGATGCTCCGCGGATACAAAGGTGGAATCTGGTGGTGGAATCAGAGCTTCTTCTGGCTATGGCGATGTGCTCACAAGAGTTAAGGTGAAGCACTGTAAGAAACAAGCGAAGGAGCTTTCAGGTCTTTACCAGAGTCAAGACATTAAAGCACACAGTGGTTCCATCTTGGCTATGAAATTCAGCTGCGACGGAAAGTATCTCGCAAGCGCTGGTGAAGATGGGGTTGTGCGTGTGTGGAAAGTCGTTGAGGATAAGAGATCTAGACTACGAAGGGATTGCCTTGATGAGATAAACCCTTCTTGTATGTACTTTGAGGTAAACGATCTTTCCCAGCTGAAACCGGTTTTGTTGGATGAGGAGAAACCAAACAAGACGACAGAAAGTTTCAGGAAGACATCTGATTCAGCCTGCCTTGTCTTTCCTCCTAAAGTTTTCCGGATAGTGGAGAAACCTTTACATGAGTTCCGTGGCCACACTGGTGAAGTCTTGGACATCTCATGGTCAAAGGATAATGTAAGCTTTCAAAATCTTGTTCATTTCTTTATATAACTTGCAACCATTGCTTATGTAACTTCATGGTGCAGTGTCTTCTCTCAGCGTCAATGGATAAAACTGTTCGGTTATGGAAAGTCGGTAGCAATGCTTGCCTTGGAGTTTTCCCTCACAATGGTTATGGTATGCTTCTGCATTTTGGTTGTCTAGTTATCTCAGTTGCTCTACATTGATCTGACATTATCTTTTCTTTCTTGCAGTAACATCTGTGCAGTTCAACCCTGTAAATGAGAACTACTTCATGAGTGGTTCAATTGATGGGAAAGTTCGGATTTGGAACATTTCTAGTTGCAACGTTGTTGACTGGGCTGATCTAAAAGACATTATATCCGCAGTGTGTTACCGTCCGGATGGACAGGGAGGAATCATTGGTTCTCTTACCGGAAGTTGTAGGTTCTTTAACATGTCTGGAGACTACTTAGAGCTGGATTCTCAGATACATTTGCATCACAAAAAGAAGTCTTCCAATAAACGGATTACTGGTTTTCAGGTGATAATCTCTCCTTTTGTTTCCCTCTGGTCTTGGTGTTTTGTATACTTCTCTTGACATTGATCTTTTCTACAGTTCTTACCTCAAGACCCTAGTAAAGTCCTGGTTGTTTCTGCGGATTCCAAAGTTAGAATTCTCCAAGGGAATGATGTTGTCAGAAAATACAAAGGTATGTTGCTACTTATGTTGTGTACCTTCAACTTTCTATGGTTGATTCTAAACTAAGCTCATGTATGTATGTTCTTTTTATATGCAGGTGTTTGTAAGACGAGAAGCCTCACATCAGCATCTCTAACGTCTGATGGAAAGCACATTGTTTCAGCTTGTGAGGACTCCAATGTATATATATGGAGCAATGGGGAGGAACCAGATTCATCATCCCAAACCAAGAAGATTAAATCCTTTGAACGTTTCTCCACCAATGCGTCCGTTGCAGCAACCTGGTGTGGATTCTCAGATCACAACACATCTCTCCCGTTTGCATCACCTCCTTGCTTGTCCCTCAACGAAGGATACGTCCCTGGATCATTTCCCAAAGGGAGTGCGACATGGCCAGAGGAAAACCTACCTGCAAATCCTCTTTCTTCAATGACTGCATCTCACTACAAGTTTCTCAAGTCATCATACCAGAGATCAACTAGCTCTCTGGCTTGGGGTATGGTCATTGTAACAGGTGGTTGGGACGGGAGGATCAGAACATTTCAAAACTACGGCTTGCCTGTGACTGTAACTTGAAAGAATACTGGTTTGTTTTTTTCCCAACTTTGGAAAAACAAAAATCAGATGCCATTGTTCCTTTCTTGCTAGGCACAAGCACATGGTTGATGGTTCTGGCAGGTCATGAGAAAAGGCTACGGTGGGTCCAAACACACAAAACCAGATCTATCCTGAGATTTTTGCTATTGTTCAATAGTCAAAGGGAGACTCAGAAATGCTATTTTTCACTACTCAAAAGGAGATGATGTAGAGAAATCTATCACAAGAAGGGTCAGTGAGAGATTGATGGAGACGCAGGGGATGATAAGGAACAGATGTTTCTTTCTTTGGCAGTAAGTGGCGGTTGGGAATGGGTCTTAAAAAGAGTACGGATTTTTCTGACAAAATATTGACAGGCGAGTGTGGGGTCCAAAGGAAGCGGCAAGAGATCATGGAAAGGAGTGGTTGCAGGGGAAAGACGTTGATGTTACTTCCACAGAAAAGATCCTCCATGGAAGATCTTTGATATGGAAAAAAAAAAAGAAAAAGAATAGGTTTTAACGGTAGTGAAAGGTTTTGTTTGTGTAGTTTGTTTCTAACCTGTAGGTGAGTTTTATGCTTAATTAGTAGATTTGAATATTTGGATTTATGTCTGATTAGAGAAAAAATCAATTGATTATTAGCTCCCTCTACCTCAGAGAGAGGCTCCGAGAATTTGTTTTTGTAATTTTTTTTTTTTTGTCATCATTTGTTTTTGTAATTTTGTGTAAATATATGATCTATTAGTACAAATACAACCCTTTTTTTTTATTGATCTCAACTTTTTGTAGAGTATGTTCTAAATCAAGAATTTAATGATTGTATGAATACAGAAACATGACTAAATTAATTATACGTCTAGTGCTTTCGTTCAATGGTTACAGATCCAGCTAGTTGGATATTTACAAATTGTCTTAAGTATTGTATCATGGTGGGGTTTGACTATATAACTTTTTATGTCAACAAAATTTAAAATTTGAGCTAATATAAGCATACAATACAATTATTTTTTTGCTGTCACTTAATCAATTTTATTCTTATATAACTTAGAAGCTATAAGAACATTTTCAATGGAGATTTAAAAACATAATATATATATATATAAGTATCTCGAAATTACGAATTTTTTTTATCAAAAATATCTCTCTTGAAATATTTTAGATAGGTTTTCCATAATTTGAAATATTTTCAATTGATATTAATATTCATATATATAGTACATAAGTATACGGTATGTATATTTAGAAGAGAAATTTGGCCAGATACATATAATAAGCAAAAAAAACAAATATAACCATAGTATTCATTAAGCTATGATATTCGTGTATTATTTTTTATATATTGTCCTTTCTCACTTTGACCTCTTGTTTTAAATTAACTTTATAGGTTTAAAAAATATTTATTTGAATTTTTTTGATATCTATAAAAAACATATATATATTTTGTATATAAAGTTTTTTGAAATTTTGTAAAATTAACATGTAATGATAAATTGAATATGTACAGTTATATAAGATTGTGTTCTATTCTATTTACGAAACATAATAGAATTGTTATTATATAATCTTTCTATCTTTCATTTTTTTATCTATCTCTCTTATCAATCTTTATATTTATCTCCCTTCATCATTTTATCTCTATTAGTATATCTTTTTTTTCTCTCTTTTTCTTTTTTTTTTATTTTTCTTTCTCTTTCACTCTCTAATATGTAATGTTCAAATAACATAATGTTATATTCTATTCTATTTACAACCGTAGAATAGAATTGTAATTATACATTCACTGGTTATCTCCTCTTTTCCCTCCCTCTCTCCCTCCCTCATGTTCTCTCTCTTTCATATATACTTCCACATATTATATTATATGACCATCAAATATAGAATAATATTGTTTTTTTATTTGTACTATTTTAGTCAAATATGCTTTTAAATATGTTATACTATAAATTTAAACATATATTCAACGAATAAATATACAATTTATTTGAGATATTGTTTGAATTGCATTGAATGTCCATTTATATGCTTAATTGACACAGTTCTCAAGTCATAACTATATTCTTCAATTTTTTTCTCTTATGAATATACAGTAAACTCTCCCTTTTTAGAAATGCATGCAGAGAACTTCCTCTTAAGAATAAGGGAAATATGCAACTTTACCACTTCAGTCATATCAATCAATATAGAAACAATAACAAAATATAAGAAAACGAGTCTATTTTAAAGACTGGTGGGTGGTTAAAATGTAGTTGAAAAAGAATTAAAAATGTTTGATTGGGCTATTATTGATATTAAATTGGATCATATTGTTATCGGCCCAACAAAAAAGGCTCGACGCTTTAAAACGTTAATAAGTGTAACTGTCGTGACACGTCATAGAAATGATCCAAAACGAATTTGAGATAGATAGATAACTCAACAACGGTTGTCCGTTGTCGGATGGCAGAGAGAAAGCAGAAGAAAATCAATCTCAAAACATGGCTTCGCTTCCTGTTCAGTTCTCCAGGAATCATCTCTCTACGCCCACTTTCTCCAGTAGAAACCGCCGCTCCACGGAGCCGAGATCTTTTGTATCTCTAGTACATTGCTCCGGTAAATTCCCAAATACAGTTTTTATTTATTCTTCTTCAGAATGTTAGCTGAGACTTATATAAACATTTGGATACTCATAGTCTTCCACAGAGTAATGATGTTTTGTTTGTGTTATGCTCTGCAGCTAGAGAAAACGGAGACGATGTTCAAGGAATCAAGAAGAGTTTGTTTCCTGTTAAGGAGCTTGGATGTCTCGCTTGCGCTGCGCTTTCTGCTTTCTCGCTTACATTGGCTTCTCCTGTCATTGCTGCTAACCAGGTCTTTCACACTATGTTTTCTCTCTTCTTAATTGTGTAATGCATATTAAGAACTTGGATTATCGATTATGTTAATAATAATGTCTCAATTTATCTGCAACCTTAATTTTTCTACATAATAATTAGGCTGGAACCAGACGGTTAATAATTTTAAATGTTTCATGAACTGAATTATGTTTTTTTTCTCCTTTTTACAGAGACTTCCTCCGCTTTCAACAGATCCGACCCGATGTGAACAAGCTTTTGTTGGTAACACGATAGGTCAAGCAAACGGAGTCTATGACAAGCCACTCGATCTCAGGTTCTGCGATTACACAAACGATCAGTCTAATCTCAAAGGCAAGACTCTCTCTGCAGCCCTGATGTCAGGTGCCAAGTTTGATGGTGCAGACATGACTGAAGTCGTTATGTCAAAAGCCTACGCCGTTGGAGCAAGCTTCAAGGGTAAGTAACCAACAACCGTCTTACATTATTATATATATATAGCATTAGCATTTCAAATCTTGATGTGTGTATAATGTTTTGATGTTTGCAGGGGTGAATTTCTCTAATGCTGTCATCGACCGGGTGAACTTCGGGAAGTCAGATCTAAAAGGAGCTGTGTTCAAGAACACGGTGTTATCAGGTTCCACATTCGAGGAGGCAAACCTGGAGGATGTGGTCTTTGAGGACACGATCATTGGTTACATTGATCTTCAGAAGATATGTAGGAACGAGACAATAAACGAAGAAGGAAGACTTGTGTTGGGTTGCAGATAAGATAGATGGGAGAAAAGGGTTTTGGATTTGGTGTATGTAAGAGTTGAAATTTGACACAAAAGTACTTTTAAGTGTTGAAGGATATAGAACTCGGAAGAGAGTTTATGAGATTTCTATAATCAATTCCTGTAAAGTTTGTAACCACACAAAGTACTTTTCTCTGTTGTTCGTTCATTTACAATTTAGTATGCAAACGAACAACATTTGATCGCCCAGGTCAGGATATCCTACATTGCTATGTTTAACTTTATACGTATGTGTGCTTCATTTATGATATGGAGATATAAATGAACAATAGTAGAGTTTCAACAAAAGCGCATCTGGTGTAGTGGTATCATAGTACCCTCCCACGGTACTGACCAGGGTTCGATTCCCTGGATGCGCATTTCATTTTGCGTTTTGAAATTTTCTGTATTTTAGTGTTTGTGTTATTTTTTTGCGACATGGACTTACCATATTCTTCTTTTTAGTGTGTATACATATAGATTTTAGTTATAATTAACTAAGCTATCAAAAGTTTTTATTTGAGGTGTAACTATGTAAATTAGTATAAATTTTAGGAGTGTTTCAAAAAAAAAAGTATAAATTTTAGATTTCGGAGTTTATATCTTATCGCTTTTATTAACTACAATAACAGTACAAATAAGTATTTCTAATGTTGATTACTTAAGTTAGGTTCAATAAGCCCTTTGTGAAAAAAAAAAGAAGTTAGGTTCAATAGTCTCTATAAATTGGCAAAACGTTCAATTAATTATTTTATTGGTAAGAAATCTTACTAATTAATCAACTCATCCGAATGGAGTAATACATTAGATAATTTGTTAATTGATCTAGGCCCTAAAAAGTTTACCGGACACTCATCGACGAATTTTGTAAAACACTAAAATTCAGTGATTTTTTTGGTTCTATTGGTCTTATCATGGAACTAAATGTTCAACTTTAATCTTCTTAAAAACAGATAATCGGGGAGTTATTTATAAAAAATAAAAATAGCTATAACGCTCTTTATTTAATATCCGATATAACGAAGTACACAGAGAATTAAGGGATACTACATACATATATGTCAATAAAACAAGGTGATTATAATTTAGTATACTAATCTCCTTTCACGAACGCGTTTCTGAAGGGTATTGTACACTGATCTCATCCTCAAACAAAATCTCAGAATAGGAGGATTACACACATTCATTTATAAAGATACCCGTGCATGCATGTGCTTATATATATATATGCTACTATATATATATATAGAGAGAGAATCGTGTGCCGAGTGATTCAAGGCTTGCCTCCGGCCCTCCTTCTTGGATCGTGTTTAGGGTTGGGTCCTGCGTCGTCGTAGTCCGCAGTCGAGTGGAACATCAACTTCCTGTGGCTCATGATCTTGTTCACTTCCCTCTCCTCGCTCTTCATAATTACAAAACCATGTTATTATCTATGTTTAATTTGGATACAAAGCAATGTTCCTAATAAATATTTCCGTATTTAAACATAAAATACACTACCTTGTAACGCATGAAACTCTCATGCATCTTTAGGCCTCCCAGTTGGATAGAGCCTTCCACTATAGTTAAAAGCAAACATTATATCAGCGGTTTCTAAATTCTTTAAAGTGATCTATATAATTAGAAAGAAATTGATTTATTGCAACTTACGCAAAGTTAGAGATACATTTTAATTTTGGAGAAATAGTGGAAATAGTTACTATAGCGTGGTTACACCAATACAATAGTAATGAATGGTATCAAGGTAAAATTTAGTTAGCGTTAGAAGAGAGGGATGTACGAAAATAAGATATCAAAAGCTAATCTTGGACTTAGATGGATTGGGTGAGAGGTCGATTAGTATATATATCCATTTATAGTTTTATACAAAGTAAAAAATAACGCGTAAATACTGAAAAAGATGTAATATAGGAGTATATTTAGTTATTTACCTAGTGAGGAAGAGCAAACAATGAGGAGTACGAGGAAGATGAGAGGTAGAGGATTGATCCTGAAAGGCATATTCTATGGTTTTGATGAGTATTCTATACAATAAGATGGTTTTTTCTTCTATATATGATAGTTAATGTTTCTCTCTGTTCGTTTAGGGGAGAAGGAAAATATTTAGAGGAGAAATGGGTTTTGATATGAGAAGATGGGAGAAGGCTGGCTTCCAATTTATAAACGGTACCAAAATTATGTAGTGGAAACTGTTTTGGTCCATATAGAATTTGGTCGCGAGGGTGATGATGATAACCATGACTATCCTAGTTATGATAATGAAAATACATGAACAGCCCCTATCAACATAACTTTTCAAAGAATAAGAATATCACGTAAGTATCGACATTGTTTATTACAAAACAATAAAGAAGGTTGTGAAAACTGTGGCGAGACTATTTTACCAAAAAAAAAAAAAAACTGTGGCGAGACTATCATCAAAATGGTGATGATAGTAGCAAGAAAAAGAAAAGAGTGATGAGATCAAAATCAGATGATATTGGGATAATGCAATGAACCCACAAACCCTAGAACAAAAAATCTAGAGAAAGTCAACTCAGCTGTTGATTGTGTCACGTCTCCCAAAAGGACACTTAAGCTTACCTCTGTTTATGCTTGTGGACAAAAAAGTATATTTAACCAGTAACCAGACTTGTGTTCCAGAAAAAAAAAACAGTAACCACACTTTCTTTTACAAGACATTGCTCAAAATTATAGATTTTATTTTTAATTATATCCTATGATTATGTGAACTAGGAAGTCTCATATAAAACACCTAAGGTATTATTAAAACCAGCATGGATGTTTTTATTTAACATGTGTAAGATTTTTTTTATGTCTACAACATCATCATGTTTATTAGAATTTCTAAATATTCTAAAACTTATTGTATAAAAAAAAAGAACATTTTAAAACTTACGATATACGTATCATCTATACCCGGACGAGCTAGCTCAACTGGTAACACCTCAAGTAATTGCTTGAGAGGTCACAAGTTCGAGTCTCGGGCGGGGAGGAGTGTTTAGGGCCGTAAAAGGTACAGACGCAGGTTGGTTCCGGGCCTGAGGAGGGATTAAAACCGAAGGCCTGAACTCATCCCAATTAAAAAATATATATACGTATCATCTAAAACAAATGAAGCTACCCACTCGAAATCAAATCTATTTCTCGTGGAAATTTGATAAATGGCGGATGACTTAAACACATTAAAACTTCAAGAAAATATCCAGATTAATCTGAAAAACATTATAGTTACGGTTCTTAAGGATGTTATAAGGTTTATTTGTTAAAAAAAAAAAAGGATATAAGGTTTATAGTTTTAAACCTGTCGTAGAAACATTAATAATTTGACCAACTACTAGATCAATGACTGTTGAAATTATGCATATGATCTTGCAACCACGATTATTTTAGTCAGCAAAAAGTTAATATTTGTAAATTGTAAATGTAAATGTTCATGAAACTAAGTGAAGTGAGCCATCGAATATTTGTATGTAATTTGTAATTGTGTGTATGTATTTTGTAATTGTGCCTAAGCCATCAAATTAGATTTTTTAAGTGGTTCGAATTCATAATGAAAAATGGTTATTGATTGATGCAAGAAAGGTGACCTAACTCATGAAACTTTTTTTTGCCTAAACTTTGATGTTAACTCATAATTTTTTTTTTCTTGTAACTGATCATTAACTCATAAACTTGAAGGGGAAGTTCCTTTTGACTATTTATATATTGTATACGATATACTAGGACCAGCTTTTTTTTAGTTAAGCATAGGCTGGGTATAACTTTCACGTGTAGTACTACTTTGTTTCACTATAAATGTTATTCTTATTTTTTTTTCACTATAGATATTCACTATAAAAGTTATTTAATTTATCTTCTAATGTTGAAAGCTAATTCTTTTTTTGAGAAAATCCAAAGCAAAATATTCAAATATAGTTCTCTTTAATGTAGTTTTGTTTTATATAATAGCACGTTATGAGTCGGAAATCATAAATGTTAGCAAACACTAATCTTTATATAAAAATCAAGCTCTCAAATAAGAATTCGAACTATAAAGCTATGAAATCAACCAGAAAGATAAAAGCTTAAAAACTTCTATTGATAAAAAAAAATAAGATTGTGTCCAAAATATAGAGAGAGCTTAAAACATAAAAATGAAAACTAGATAAAAAAAGAAAACTTCTAGAAAAAAATAAAAAGGAAAACTTCTAGAAAACAATAGATTAGGTTCCTACACCAGTCTCCTCCACCTCCAAAGAACTCGACCCCGAGTTCTCTTCTTGATAAAGAACACCATCAGCATGGTACTCATAGATGTCAGACACATTGAACGTAATAGAAATGTTCATGTCTTCTGGAAGTGCCACCACATAAGCATTATCATTTAACTTCCGCAAAATCTTGAATGGACCATATTTGCTAGGCTGTAGCTTGCGATATGTACCAACTGGGAATCTTTCTTTTCGTAGAAACACAATCACTTCATCTCCTTCTTTGAAAATCTTGAGTCTTCTACGCTTATATGCCGCTTCTTTATTCTTTTGTCAAGTTGCTTCTAACTTCGCTCGGACAGCTTCTTTAGTTGCTAAAATATCCTCAGCCATAGCCTCAGCTGAGATACTAACTCCAAGAGCTTTAGGAAACTTAACCAAATTGACCACATGCTTCGGAATAGAAGTATAGACCAAATAAAAGGCGATTCCTTGTAGCTGAATGCACGGCACTGTTGTAAGCAAATTCCACTTGAGGTAAAGCTAGATCCCATTTTTTCGGTTTATCTCCACAAACACTTCGAATCATATTCCCCAAAGTTTTGTTCATTACCTCGGTTTGTCCGTCAGTCTGTGGGTGAGCTGTAGAACTTTGTTTCAAGCTGGTTCCAAACATCCTCCAAAGTGTAATCCAGAAATGACTGAGAAACTTGGTATCCTTGTCTGAATCTATTGTTTTAGGAACTCCAAGAAGACGTACTACTTCTCGGAAAAAACAGCTTAGCAATGTTAGAGGCATCTGCAGTCTTCTTGCAGGCGATGAAATGTGACATCTTGGAGAATCTGTCAACCACCACAAACACAGAATCGATGCCTCGCTGTATACAAGGCAAACCTAGCATAAAATCCATGGACAAGTCTTGCCAGATATCCTCGGGGACCGGTAATGGCATATAAATACCAGTGTTCTGAGATTTTTCCTTTAGAAACCTGACAAATATAACACCTTTTAACTATAGCACCCGCATCTCTCCTTAAATGTGGCCAATAAAACCTTGCCTCCAAGCTAGCAATGGTCTTGTCTCTTCCCAAATGACCACTGAGACCACCACCATGCAAATCTCGAATCAACTTTTCTCGTAATGACGAGCAAGGAATGCACAGCCTGTCTCCTTTAAAAACATAACCCTCTCGTATGTGAAAATCTGCCGAAGGATGTTTCCCTATACATTTTCCCCACAATTCTTCGAATTCAGCATCACATTCATATAACTCAATCAAAAACTCGAAACCCACAACCTCTCGCGCTAAGATAGTGAGTAAGGAAGCTCTTCTACTCAAGGCGTCTGCCACCTTGTTAAGTGTTCCCGACTTATGCTGAATAATGAAAGGAAACTTCTACAGAAAACTTACCCAACGAGCATGCATCTTATTTATCACTTTCTGGCTGTGAAGATACTTTAGAGCTTGGTGGTCCGTAAATAGAACAAACTCTCTCTGAATCAAGTAATGTTCCCATTTCCGTAGAGCTCGAAAGACAACATAGAACTCCCGATCATACGTGCTCCACTTTTGGCGAGCTTCACTTAACTTTTCACTAAAGAAAGCTATCGGTATTTTCTCTTGCGACAAGACTGCACCTATTCCCACACCACTAGCGTCACATTCCACTTGAAACACTTTGTCAAAATTGGGTAAGGCTAATACTGGTGCAGTACAAAGCTTCTCTTTGATAAAAGAAAAACTCTCTTCTTGGTTGGATCCCCAATGAAACTTCCCTTTCTTCAAACACTCAGTGATAGGCGTAGTAATGCTACTAAAATCTCTAACAAATCTCATGTAGAAAGTAGCTAAACCATGAAAGCTGCGTACCTCAGTGACTGACTTAGGTGCGGGCCAATCCCTTATGGCACTCATTTTTTCTTGTCAACCTGAATCCCTTTTTCACCAACAATGAATCCGAGAAATAACAGCTTGTTGGTGCTGAACGTACATTTTTTGAGATTGATGTACAATTGATTTTCTTGTAAAACCTGCTGCAGATGCTCCATATGCTCATCTTTGGTTTTACTGTATATCAAGATATAATCGAAGTAAACCACCAAAAAAGAACCAATAAATGGGCGAATAATCTGGTTCATTAATCTCATGAAAGTGCTAGGAGTATTTGACAACCCAAAAGGCATCACCATCCATTCGAATAATCCATCTTTACTCTTAAAAGCAGTCTTCCACTCATCTCCAGGCCTGATTCGAATTTGATGATAACCACTCCAAAGATATATCTTTGAAAACACCATGGAACCTGATAACTCATCAAGCATATCTTCCAACCGAGGAATAGGAAATCAATACTTAATGGTTATCTTGTTAATGGCTCTACTATCAACACACATCCGCCACTGCTTACCTTTTTTAGGAACTAGAAGAACCGGTACGGCACATGGACTCATTCTCTAACGAAGAAATCCTTTTCTCAGCAAATCTTCAATTTGTTCCCTTAAAATCTCATTCTCCTTGGGGCTCATACGGTTGTGGAGAAGATTCGGTAGACTAGATCCTGGAATCAAGTCAATATGGTGCTGAATATCTCTCATGGCAGGTAGATCATTAAGAAGTTCTTCCGCAATCAGCTCTTTGAAACCGTCCAGAATTTCTAACACTTCACATGGGGTTGATGTCTATTCCGTTACGGCACTGAACAATCCTTTAACCACCAAGGGATAAAAACACTTTGATTTTTAATCATCCCCATCAAGTTATTTATCGTCATGTGTCATAACCAAGAAGCTTGGCTTCTTGCTTCTTTTCCTTCACACTGTTACAAAAATCCTTAATAGGTGCCATGACAATTTTATGATTGCCCCATGTAAACAATATCACATTGTCTCGACCTCGATAAGTGATATCATTATCATACTGCCAAGGTCATCCAAGAAGAATGTGACAAACATCCATGTCAAGAACGTCACAGGTGATCTCCTCCTTATAGTGTTTACCTATAGATATGAGAAATTTGAAAGTCATGCTAACTCGAACTTCATACGGTTTCTCATGGCGGATCGTGGGTAACTTCAGATACTCCACCAATTTTTGAGAAACTAAATTCTCTGAGCTTCCATTATCCACAATCATATTACACACATTATTTTGAATAGAATAATGTGTTCTAAACAAATTCTTATGCTGACCTTCTTCTTAAGATGACAACAAGACTCGTTGCAGCACTAGGTTTATCATCTATGCAGATTCTTCCTCAGTGAATTCAGCTCCCTCATATTCCTCATTATCAGCGAAATTCCTTTCATCCTCTTCAATTTCTTCTTCTATTATAGCGACTGTTTTCCGACTTGGACAGACATTTGACTTATGACCATGTCTTTGGCAATGAAAACATTTGTCAATGGAAGGCTTAGCATAATAATTGTTATGTCTTTGAGCTGGTGTTTTGTTTTGTTGTGCAGTATTAGAGCTACTATCTCCTTTGTTTTCCGGATTAGAGTCTCTATTGGTTACACTCTTTTCTTTCTCACTCGTTGGTTCAAAACTAGTCTGAGCCGTGTTTCTTCTAAATGTTGAGAACCCTCGTGATGACTTCTCCATTAACTCGACTTTCAAAGCTAGACTGGAGGCTTCCTGCACGGTCCATACGGTTTGCAAACCCATATTTCCCTAAAGAGAACCCTTTAAACCGCTGATCTACCTAGCCACTTTCTGATTCTCTATCTCGCCTAAATCATTGCGTTTAGAGAAACACAAAAACTCAGCTGTGTCTCAGTGACAGTCATGCTTCCTTGAACACAATCAAGATACATCTTGTAAAGAATATGTTCATAATCTTCGGTAAAATCTCTCCAGCATTAATTGCTTCATTCGGCGCCATGTCTTAATTGGTCCTTTCCTTTGTCTTTGCCTGTGAACAACAAGTTTATCCCACCATACTGCATCAGTCTTCTTCAGCCTGATTGCTACCATCTTAACTTGTTTACTCTTGGGAACACTCATGACATCAAAGAATACCATCTTAACTTGTTTACTCTTGGGAACACTCATGACATCAAAGAATCAATCAACATCAAGTTGCCAATCAAGAAAATCCTCCACTCCCATAGTTCCATAAAACAATGGAATATCATCCTTTACTCGATAATGGTTTCCTTCAGCTATTTCTTCTTCTGATTCTTCATCTGAACTGGAATTATCAACAACTACATCACGATTGTGTCTGCCTTGTTGACCCCGAATTAGGTCTCTTTCTCCACCTCTTTGACGGGTGTTATTAACCTGATTGGAAAAAGCCACAATCTGATTAGTTAACGTTGTTACCAGGTTTGCCAATTGAGCAGTTACAGCAGTGAGGTTTGTGGTTGCCTTCTGTAAACATCATGTGAAATCCTCGAAGTCGACTCTGGTTATTGGTCGATCACCCATGGCTGATCAAGCTTCAAAAAGGTAAAGAGAAAGCCTTACTCTGATACCTCTTGACGCAGTCGAAAATCACAAAGGTTAACAAACACTAACCCTTAGATAAAAATCAAGCTCTCAAGCAAGAATTCGAATTATAAAGTTCTGGAATCCACCAGAAAGATACTTAAAAACTTATATTGATAAGAAAAATAAAATTGTGTCCAAAACAGAATACCTAAAACTCTCTTATATAAAGAGAACTTAAAATATAAAAATAAAAAACTAAATAAAAAGAAAAACTTTTAAAAACAAATAAAAAGAAAAACTTATAGAAAACAATAGATTAGGTTCCTACATTACGTTACAACCTCTTTTTCATATGAAATACCTTTAAAGACCTTTGTGCATATTTATAAACTTGTAAACAAAATATATATGTTTTCAAAATTGCTAAAACTATATATTAAGCAAACGGAGAGTAATATAAGTTTGGATATTAACATACGTTTTTAATAAGTAATGAATGTTTCAAAACCAATCGAAATTTTCATCATTAGCTTCTATAACACTTTAATTAGTTGATCAAAAAAAAAATTCCTATTTAATTTTTGTGTCAGAAAAATTCAAATGATTTATCCCGCTTTACTTTCTACCATATCAATTTTATATATCTTTTTTCATTCTTTAACCTTTTGTAATTGGTTATCAACTAGTCCCTAATTTTGACCCAGAAAAAAAACTAGTCCCTAATGAAACCAGTTACATCATATATATATAAGTACTGCTTTATTGTAGACAAATATAAATTTTTAGTGAGTACCAATATTTTCAAAGAAAAAAACTTCATTTGGTTTCACGATTTTTACCTTTAGTTTAATTCTTAAACCCATTTGTTTCACCACGTTTTTCATACAACTGTAATGTACTATAGGTTCGATGGAGTACCACGTGTGCTCATAAGTCAAGTTTACTTATCGACGCACAATTTAATTGAAAATTGCATTTTCTTCTAAGATAATTGGGTCCATTATCAAAAAGTAAGATGGGATCATACCAAACTCGTACGTAATTATGGGTTTGTTTCATGCTGTTAATGATTCATAACGACATTGAAATTTTCATACCAAGGGTACAATAATATATACTCAAAATTGAACACACTAATAATATAATAATTGATTGACAAGCTCCTTAGCAATCAATGACTAAAAATTGACTGTTCAATTACAGCTGAATAAGAACATGGATTATCATAATAAAGCATATCCAATATTTTTAAATTAATTACCCAATTGTAGCAGGTTATGTAAATCTGTGAGAATAAACTAAAATCCGACAAACACACGGTAGGCAATTGCTAGGTAGAAAAGTTTTAAAGTGTATTTAGGAAAGTAATTATGAATTCAAAAAATGTGCAGGGCAGGTTTCAAAAGCCGCGGTACCAAACAATAAACAATTAGATATAAATAAAGAGAAATAGTGGAACTAATCCTTCCATTTTCGACGTTCTTAACTTTATAAGAAGTCAACTTAGATTGGGACAGACATAGCGAGTGGCTTACAAATGTATCAGAGAAGTGCATCTTTTTGAGTGACCCATTATAGTGAGAGACCACTATCCTCGAAATCTTATTTAAATTTAAGATCTTGTCTCGATAATGCTATGTATTTAGTTTGACCTAATTAAGATCCACAATTCAACTCTTAATGACACCATTTTTATGATCTAAACAACAATCTACCCACCTAAAACTTTAAGTGCCATAAAAACGCATAAACATATGCTTAACGATTGACCACAAGAGACCCTGCAAAGACATTTAATACATTTCACCGTTAAACTGGGACATAAATATATATTATCATGGTTTTAGTTTAGTGATATAATTTATCTAGACAAGTTGTCTTTCAAGCAAACATTTTTACTAATGTATCGAAAATTTTCGCAATGGTTATGGAATATGTCTAATCGCTTTCTCTCAGCAATACTTCTTTTGTTGTAGGGACCAGAGAAGTTGCAGCAATAGTGGATTATATCGTGAAACATTTACTTCTCATTGTTACTCTGGTTAACCTAACGATTCACTACTGTATTCTGCGTGGACACAAAGTGATCTTTTAAACGACAGCAATCTAAAAATAATAGTTTCCTCCGTATAATTTGATTGAGTATGAAGAAAATCGCCGCGGACGACATATATTTTGTTGGTGTTGTTTTTCTCGCGTATAATAAATATTTTGTGTGTGCCGGACAGTACAATAGATATGACGCACTTCTAGTTACCACGAATGATTTTCAACCTCATTTTTATCCTCAGAGTGGCTTCTCCTATTCATCTTGTGGATGTTTAGCTATTTTCTATGCTTTTTAGTTTAATTACTTTTTTTGTAATGGAAGATATAGTGTATGGTCTATTTGATTAAAAGCTAGATGAGTGTTTCATCACAATGGAATTACAGATAGCAACAGACTTTGGCATTAGTTATTATTTATCTAATATTAAGTTAAATGTTCGAATGATGTCAGAAAATGTTCTGCCAATAATACTAATGCTATTTGACATAATTTGCTATAAAACAGAGTTTAACCCATAAACTACACACGACTTCAATGGGCGAGATCGTTTCAAACATTAACTCATGTATAGGTTCGATATTTTTTACAAGAAGATACTTTAAGTAAGCAATCAAACCCGGTAACTTAAACACTTGAAATGAGAGTGAGGTTGTGACGTTATTCGTCTTACCTTGGCTCTTTGGACAAAGAGTAAGGCAGAGGACGTTCCCCTGTTAACATGCGACCTTTCCCTTATAGTTCGAGCCAACCAAGTAATAAGGAATTCATATGAGTAATAACAATTACTTTGTAATAAAATAGATGTAGACCTCTTGTGACCCTAAAGACATGACACCGTATAATGTACACGTAAACAGAAGCTTTAAGCTAACAGCATAACTCCTAAAACTGCATCAAAGAGAAAATAGACCTGACAACTTTTTTTATATAAAAATAAAATGTGAATATGCTTCATTACCAAACATACAAACCCCCAAAAGAAAAGTAACAAAATGATGATGCAAAGAATGCAACTAAACAAGTAAAAAAGAAAGAAAAAAATTCAAGGGATTGTGTCCATCTGATAATATGCCCCCTCACTTGATAAAAACCAGAGACCCTTCCCCTAAAGGGGGTTGAAGAAAAAGAAACATATGACAAGAAAACAAATGTAGTAGAGAGTATTATGATAGTTCGATGAACCTTTTTGTCCCCAAAACAACCTCAAAACGACTCCTCTTACTCACCTCCGGCCAAAGTCTCACCGGCGTCTCTTTCCAGTTTTCATTATCTACCCCCCCCCCCCATTCAAAACTCATCATTCCCCCACCCCATCCATGACTCAATGCTGACCCCAGTAATGCTGATGATGCAAATGAAACTGATGATGATGATGATGTGACTCTCGGCTGTTGCAGCTCTACCCTTCCCAGACTCAAACCCACCCCAGAGATGCATGCAGACTTTACTGTAATAAAAAAAACAAAACGAAAGGCACAAAGAAATGCCCTTCAAACAGAAATGGCACGGGTGATGGCATGCTTTGCCCATTCCGCTGCTTCTTTGATTGTGTGATCATCAGATGACAAACACTCGTTTAAAAACTCTTTGCTCGACACTGACTGTTGTATCAAACCACCCACATGACTCCCTAGTGTATCCGCTAAATCCCCTAACACCCCAATCGCTGTCTTCATCACCACCTCGTCCCTGTCACACACGCATTTCATCCACAAAATTAAACACCTTTTTAAAAAAATTTAAAACTAATCTATAACTACGGTTTCGTTGAAAGAACAAAGATAACTTACATGTCTTTCTCCATGTATATGCTGTCCAGAAACTGAAGGATATGGGGTGCGTAAGGAATTAGTAGCTGCGTTTTCGGAGAGTTCTTGAACCCTTGGAATATGCCTGAATAAGCCTCGAGTATTCCATTTCTCAATGAGTTTGTGTACTCTGTCATTTCATCATCAGCTCCAGACGCGTGAGCTGATAGCTCTGCTGCGCTTTGAAGCATCGGCATTGAATAGTTGATGTACTTCTCGAAGTTCTCCCCAATGGCCAGTGCGATGTCGCCAAAACAGGAGAAAATCGGCGGCTTTACTGATCGGTGCAACTGGTTGCTCGACAAATCCTTCAGAAGCTGCGTCATAATCCCATCGCAGTAAGGTAAAATCTTGTCCTCCAATGCTCTGCAGATGTCCCCAATAACGCCAACAGTAACAGCACACACTTGGTATTCTTCAAAGTTCTGAAGACCCATTTCCAAGTACTTGTAAAACTCAGGCATGTACTTGGCGAAATCAGGACCCGCAGCATAAGCAAGAGCACCAATGGCAAGCATGGCTTCTTCGTGTGCAGTTGCACTTCTACAACCAAAAACCCTCAGGAAAAGTCCCATCATTTGATCTGCATGCTGCATGAAAACATACTTAGTCGGTTCAGATCCTAATTTCTGTATGATGACTTGCAAGCATCCACATAAAAGTCCCTGAAGCTCGTTTTGTTTCTCCCTCTCGTCTGACGAAAGCTTTTCCCCTTCCATAGTGTTGTGGAGCTCGAGCATTATCACAGGTACTAATTGCAGAACCATGGTTGATGTTTCATCAGTCGAACACCTGACAACTTCATTCAATGCCTCGTACGCTGCAGTTCGCAAGCGTGACTCAGTTGCGTCCTCTCTGTGTGCAACAGCTAGCAGAGACTGAATAATTTCCTGGAAGAAGGGTGTTAATGGAGAGTTGGGACCAATATCCTCATAGCCTTGAGCAAGAAAATATAGAGCCCCACAAGCCTTTTCTGCAACATTCGGTGCATCTTTCATTGTCTGGATCAATACTGTAACAATTTGCTGACAGTTTGCCTGAGTAATTATGGGTGTCTCGATTGTTGAACCATGAAGGAACTCAAATATCCGACCAAGAGTCCATGCGGTTGTGTCCTTCACATGGTTGCTTGGGTCCTTTGTTAAAGCATTTAGCATAAATGTTAACGCTGCGTTAACAATTGTCATCAGCTTATCTGCTGAAGGGCCTTCCAAAATGGAACCAAAAGCATATGTTGCAGCTTCCCGCTCTCTCCAATCAGGCTTTGATATTTTCTCTTCGATGAACGGCATAACATGGGGTACAATGTCATCTCCAACTGCCCTAGCAACCAAACCGAGACATGTCCCACCAGCCATTGCAATATTCCAAGCTCCTTCATCCAAATCCTGATCTTCTTCTTGCTTAAGCAGAGTTTCCAACAGTAGGGGTACAAGCGCAGGGAGGGCCTGCTTAGTGAAATAGAAACATGGAACATCAGAATCCCCAGTGAACTCACCACCATACTCTTCTAAGATGTCAATCTCCTCATCACATATAGAGCTCCAGAATTCAATCGCTTGTAGAGCAACAGACTCGTCATCTTCTCTTACAGCCTTGGCCGTGATGTTGAATATATCTTGCATATAATGCGCCAACTTCTCATAGTATGTGGAAGCGATGGATACCAAACACTCAAAAGCAGCCTGTCGAATTTTCACCTCAGGGGAAAGAGTTGCTTCACACACGACTCTCATGATATAATCACGCTCCATGTCGTTGTTGAAATTTGCTTGGGCGAAACCCAGAGCCATGTACAAAGCGCGGGTTGCAGCAAGTCTAACATCATTATTTCCTTCAGCAGCATTCATACCCTGAACAACCGCTGTTAGTATCTTGTTTACATGCTCCTGTTCTACAACATCAGGTGACACTTCTTCACAGAGGTATCCAAGAGTCTCCAAAGTGGCTTGCTTGACATGAGCTGGTAACTGGTGAATATTGGAGAGAAGAGAACCGACAAGCTCAGGCCACTGGTTCTGTGGCAACTCAATACCAGCAACCTTAGCAATGACCTGAGAGGCAGTTGAACGAACATCAGGGACAGGGGAGGAAAGTGTCTTCAACAAGAACGCTCTGATCTGTGTCTTTGTTGCCATGTCAAGAGACAGCCATCTCTGGACAAGCTCATACTTCCTGTGCTGTTCCTTAGCATCGAGAGCATTTTTAAGGACTAAACCGGCAAGTTTCCTGCTATCAACTGGCTTGTCATCATTGGCAAGCTCACCAGCAAGTGAAAGCAAAAAACCAGCAAGGTTTTGACTCTGAAACAGCTTGAGATTTTCTTCAGCGTGCTTACGAACAGCTCCATCAATCGACTGAGCATTTAAGAGCAACTGGGTAACCTCCATTGCCACAAGTTTGTCTGCAAACATTCAACAAATGTGATTTAGCAAAAAAAAAAAAAAAAAAAAAAAAA
>CAKOAT010146265.1:78330-119215 GCA_932364175.1 Eruca vesicaria subsp. sativa | reverse complement strand
AGAACACTTGAAAAAACATAATAAACACACACGTACGTCTAACAGAAACACAAATAAGATATCTATATCTACAAGAAGACTAACCAAACACACAAACACAAAACAAAGGAGAAAAGGTTGCAACTTTGAGAAAAATCAGAAAAAAACAAAGACAACAGAGAACATATTCAGGTGAAAGCCAACAACAATTACATACGCATCCCCTACAAGTTAGCATACGATCTACTGAAATCACCATCGACGGCTCATAAAAATTGAAAGGGATAACACCACGGATCATGAAAAGACGCACAGTCAAATACTATAGAAGTTGATTCAAAACAGTGACAACCACAGATCCGAAGACGAAATCGAATTCAAGAAATTGAAAAATTCAGCAGACTAAGGAGAATAGACCAAATCAAACTAGAATAGATTCAATACATGTAAAAACTGAAAACGAGCTTAAATCCTAAAGATCTGGATTAATCGAAACAGTAAGGTTTGGGTGAATGAATCGGCGATTCTAGATCGAACAGTTACAAAATCGAGGGGATGGATCTAACTGAAGCAGGTTCGATAGATGGAAGCGAATAACCTCACCTTAGAATCTCGACGGCGGCGGCGATCAGAGACTGAAACCCTAGAAGAAACACACACAAGGTATGGAGAGAGAGAGAGAGAGAGAGAAAACAGTTTCCAGCGAAAAGGGGGAAGAGAGAGAAAGTGAGGTCGTAAGAGAAGCAAGTATCCGATAGCTTTTTATATGCGGCGCTGATACTGTACTTCGCGTGTTGCGTGCTCCTTATCTCACCCTGACCTAAATACTCTCCCTCGGCTTATTAATCAACGGTCCGGATTGTTTTAGATTTATCCTTTACAGAAAGATGCGAAGAAGCAGATTATTCTTCTTCTTTCTTTTTTTTTTTTGTCTTCGGAAGCAGGTGAACAAAAAATACATTATAAGGACGTTTTTATTTTATTTTATTTTATTTAATAAGGGGTAATTATTTTACAGTATGATTACAAGAGCTGAAAAACATGAAGGGGGCCACAAGCCAGAGAGATAATCATATTAAACCTTTTTTAAGTTTGCTTTCATACGAGAAAAACGCTTTATTGGGTTATTATTATGTTGGTCTCTACCTGGCTCAGTATAGCTGAGGAAACCAAAGACTCTCACTGCAACAGAAACATTGCAAGATTTTTGTCTAGTTAGAATCCAAGCATCCAAGACCACTCTGTATTCACAAAGATCAAGAAGAGGCGAGTTCTCTCCTCTTCATCTTTAATGCCTTGTATCAGCTTTTTTTTTCTTTCTTTTTACTAGAAATTCGGACTAGAGCTTCTCTTTCACACACAACAGCATAGACTATATGCAATATACACAAAGGTTTAGTCCCAAAAAGAATGCTCACTGTACATAAGAACCGAGACAAGTGACTACATAGACTTATGGTCCAAGCTAGACCTTGTAAACAGCAACGCCGAACCATTCACACACCTAAGTACAAGCAACCTACTGTCTATATACGTACCACACACAAGCTTAGACAAATCGAACATCTCCTGCGGAATCTGCTTTCTAACTTCCCCGATCACGTTCCCTGGCGACTCTATACGATCAGCCATGTTCATGGTTACTTCAATCTCTCCAGAGATGAGTTTGGCTACAGGAAGACTCGAGGGGAACTCCTTGAAAGGCACCACTTTTTTCCATTTCTTGGTTCCTAACTTCTCGACTAGGCCCTCCTCCGCATTTGGTTCTCCCATAGAGAACTTACCAATGTTCTTTTTCTCTTCTTTCAGATAAAGTCTTTTTCCGGCTACTAGTCTGAACTGAGAGAGCGTTTGTAGTTTACCTCTGGCTCCGGTTTTTTCGTGTGGCCAGTCGTTGCTGGTTATGGCCGTGAAGCCTATATCAGAGGTAAAGGATAGTGAAGTGTTGTTGTTGGCATCTTCTGAAGCTCGGCTTATTGTTAAATGGACATTGCCTATTAGTGCACGTGTAGAGGGTTGACGCAGAGTTAGACCAATGTGCTTTCCGGTTGAGTATAACAGACGCCATCTTCCCGGTAACAGCTCCAACCAACACTGTGTTTAACCAAGAGATCCAAAACCATGGTTCACTAATTAAAGTGTTATATATCAAAAGTTAAAGAAGCATGAAAAATATTTTTAAACACGTACATTTGGTTTAGGACATGGGTTTAGCATCTCCATTAGTTCAATGAAGTGGGAAAGTCTTTGACGCTGCGTGATTTTTTTTGTTATTCCATTTTAGTCTTTCAGAGTGATAAAGGTTCAAACTTCTTAGAACTTGTAGGAAAACCATCTCATATACATACCTGAGGCATGCGGTAAATGTATTCTTCTGATATCCTTACAGCGGTTGATCCAAGACCCCATCTGATGATATCCATTGATGGGGCAACACGCCATCTAGGTCCACACAGAAAGGGATGCTTAAGAGCATCCAAGCAACTACACCAAACCCCAACAGACTTTGTTAATGATGAACCACATTTATGGATTGGTAATGTTAATGTATAGAATGATACCTTATTCGTTTAGAAGGTCTGGTAGCAATCAATGAAGATAAAAGGTGCCAACCTGCTCCCCAGTTTCTATCAAGTATCTGAGAACAAACAAGAGTGTGATGATAAACAGCAGTTTAATCTCAAGATAACTTGTACTAATGATGGGAGGTACAAAATATATTTGGGTGAGTACTTACTTGAACTCCAGTATTTCCAGATTCTGAGTTTGTATTGAGCGTCGTCACAAAGAACTCTCGTAGAGAAGAAGGATCATTCCCCTAGAAATACATTTTGAAATAATATTTAAAGTAACAAACATTTTTTATAACATCAAACTCATCTATTGATACATCAGCCACACTCTGTAGCCCAGTTGATAATGATACCTTTGCAAGGAAAGACTTGAATTTCGCAAAGATTAGTGGATCCATTAGTTCTTGGAGTACCATTTTTGCCATCATGAAACCAACACATCTTTGACCATGAAAGGTAAATACAATTAGTCTGAGTGATTGATGTAACCAAACGGGAATATGATAATAAATATCACATATAAAAAAATTACCTCATGTCAAATGCTATCATCATTTGTCGTCTGTCCATGGTACTGTAAGCGTTGCTACTGCTCTGACCATCCTCGTAGAAGTCAGCAGCATTTCCCAGAATCCCTACCTATAAATTACAAAACAAAAAACTCCGAAATTAATTGACATCAAGAAATTAGCTTCATAATCAAAATTGATTGAAAGCAATGTACTAACTTTGATATGTCTATCCACAGGGCTAATGTGCACATTTTCCAATCTCAGTTCCGTGTGAGCAAGACCATGGCTGTGCAAGTAATTGACCTTCAAGATAAACAACACATGTCAATCAAATCATGACGAAAAGAAAGAAGTATTCTGAGACAATACGTACTCCGATCAAAAGATCTCTCATTAGTATACGGATTAGTCTAAGCTGCCTTGAAACTGCAGGTCCTCCAGTTGTATCATCCCCTACTCTTCTAAAGGATTCTTCATCTAGCGCAAGGGTAGCTTCTAAGGTTGGAAGCCAATCAGATTGCTGAAGCCAGTGCCTAATCGAAAAACTCCCATGGCACTGCAAGAAGAGATACAGATTCATTAAACGGTGGAAACATGTGAAGCATATATGTAGAAGAACCTACCCCGTGGACGAGGGTAAATGAGTAGGGATCATCACTCAGGCTGTTAGAGATGTAACCGTGAACTTGCATTGAGTAAGAATGGTACAGAAGTCTACGACGAACTAGCTTTTTCAATACCTGCAAAGTAACATAGTAAAGAGACTTAGGAGAGATACAGAGAAGCTAGCACAAGTGATTGTGAATTAAAAGGAAACACGAACTTCAATGGCTCTTCTTCCCCTTCTTTGCGCATGAGTGGTGTTCAATTTCCGAAGGACAACTCCTTGGTTAAACAAAGGGCTGTGGAATATGAATCACCACACAGATGAGGCCCCCGAAAATCATTTTATCCTTAAATCATTTAATACAATGAAGTAAGAAACTGACCTGTCTGGAACCTGAACTACAGCTTCAAACACAAGCTCATCGGCCTGTAGAAAGTAAACTCAATCAGCAACATAAGTAATAATATAAGAAATATATTGATAATTTAACATACCCGACCACCATGACCAATGCTAACACGATCAAGAATCTTGAAATCATTCCACTTGAACTGCATCACATGTGCTGATTCATCCTCCACAGATACAGAGGAGCTACCGTTCCCAACATCCTCTTCCATCTCCACATTAGACGATGATGAAGATGAACAACGGAGTCTCACAGGTTTAGCACGAAACGAAGAGCTTGTGGGCAGCCATAAACTACGGTGTCGTTTCAGAACAATGCTCGAACTTCTAGCAGATTGCAAAACTCCCAAACTTTGCAGATTTGGAGTCGATGAAAGACCACAAAGAGCCATCCGACACAAGCCCACTTCATAAAAATCAATGAAATGTTCAGAAAGTTTCTAAATTTAGCAAGTACTTTCAATCATTAAATCGTATTGAAAAATCTTACCGGTAAGAGGAAGGAACCGACCAAACACAGAGAAAACAAAGAGAGAGATCGGTCTGAAGACGACACGCAACTTCTTCACACGCGAAAAACGGATTTAGTTTCACCGATTTTATAAAAATTTAAGAAAAAAAGGGTAAGTCGTATATAAGGACAGAGAAGCTCGTGAGAGTTGCGTGATGAAGTACGCCTGAGGCATCGCGCCTCGAGGTCGACCCGCGTCTACGTCTGCCCCATTTCTCAACAAAAATATCTTACTCTCATTGGGCCTGAATCAACGTAATGGGCCTTTAGAACACAACCTTTACTGAGCTTTTACATTTTCACTCTCTATTGGATTTTATAGCTTTTACATTTTCACTCTCTATTGGATTTTATAGCTGTGACTGGCGAGGTCCTCTCTATACACGTAGCTCTTAACTAATCAATATTAGGGAAAATAGTTAATTTAAATATCAACTAGATCTTTATCCACGCAACCGCGCGGTATTACTTTCAATTTTATATACATCTGTTATTTATTTTATGAATATATATTTTTAACGTTGAACATATATTTAAATGTTTATATAAATGTATTGTTAGTTTTAAGATGTTCTTATGTATTAAGAGAATGAAAATGGAAATTAAATATGGTTGTTAAGATTTTATTATATAAATACAAAAGATAAGGTTACAACTATTCTAAGGAAGGGTCCATTTTTAAAAAATCACACATGAAGAGAAGTTGTGACTTCTCTTTTAATATAATAGATAGAGCACCGCGCTTCTGATTAATACATAATCTTCATATTTGTGAAAAATATACATTAACTCACGTTTTTTTAAATTTCATGCATCAATCAAAACTTTTAGGTTAATTTATACATTGACCATCTTACCGTTAGTCAAATTATAAAGTAGCTTATGTGGACTTAACATGTGATTATGTGGATTAATAGGTTTATTACGATAGATTATTGTACACAACTTAACGGAGAACTACGTCATATTTGACCCTAATTAAACGACATTGTTTGGTTTATTCAAAAACAAAAATACATCTTCCTTGTTAATATCGCGATAGAAGAGGAAAACAATCAGAGTCTAAGAGAGAGACAGAGAAAGGGAGAAACAAAAGTGTGAAGAAGAATTGCAAAGCTAAGAGCATGATTAACGCACAACCCACATGGAGAGTGCTTTTTTTTAATTAAAAAGTCCACCAATTGCGGAGCGCCATATGGCATGGGCCCGCGAAACAGGACAAGCTCCGCTGTTTATTCCAGCGTTTTTAGCAGCGCTGCTTCTTCTTTCTTCCTCTTTTTGTGATCCCCCTCCTAAGCGTCTCCCTAAACCCTGCATTGATACTGCTCTAAGTGTGACAAAGACGATCCCAGGGAACTGAAAGCACGCATAAGATAGAATTGCTGGAATGAAGGAAGTTTAATCCTATTATATGAGAAAATTAGTGGGTTTCCAGTTTGATAAATAAATCGATTACATGTGATAGAAAGGTATTTCCCATATTGTAATAGGATGATGGGTACATGTAAATTATGGATTGTTAGAAAGTAGAAGAATAAATTTGAGAACACACAAGGTGTTCGATGAAATGTGTCAATGAATATATTATCGTAATTTTTTTTCTGTAACTGATGTGTTGTATAATTTTTGCAGTGTGGATAATGATATCACGTTTATTATATACTACGATGGGAAATTTGGAATTTTGAAAGAGGTCTAAGCTATGTTAGTGGAAAAAAAATCATCATCTTGAAACTGTTTCTCAATGTCTATTTGGTTTGATAATCTCGGCAGTTATTGTTGATGTGTATGGGAGCGAGTTTGGTACAAGTTCCCTTACGAAGATTTATCATCTTTGAAGGTGTTGTATGATGGTGGTTTAAATTTCCAAAACATATGTGATGCTACACAATATGTAACGACAGTGGAAATCTATCTTGAGCACCCGAATGTTAACAATGAGGCTGAAGAGAGTGAATCAGCTTTGCAAGATGCTCAATCAGAAGCACATGATGGTGAAACTGCTTCGCAATTGATTCGGTAATAGAAATGAATGAGGTCCGAGATAATAGTGAACCTGACATGCATGATGAGTGTGTAGAAGAAATAATTGCTTAGTTATGAGGAAGAGTATAATGAAGCTCATAGAGATACACCTCTAGGTTCGGATGATGAAAAATGTGACATCAAAAGTGGTTATGAAAGATGGAGAAGAGAAAGTGGAGAGTTGAAAATCATGCAGGTTTTTGAAAGCATATACGAGTTCAAGGAAGCTGTGTTAGAATATGCATTGGGAGGAGGTTGGAATGTCAAATACACAAAATGGGAAGATTAAATTTCCAAAGCAAAGTATGCAGTAGTGGATGATGTTCCTTGTACTTGGAGAATCTACTGTTCTGATAAGAAATCAGTGTAGCAGTACATGATGAAGTCATTCAAAGAAGAGCATACTTGCACCAAAGACGGGTATTGCAAGTTATTGACTGATCATGTGATTGCTAAGCTTCTGATAATGAGATCAGACATGATAATGCATTGATGCCAAGATTCATACAAGAAAGCATTGAAGACAGATACAACTTGATGATGACACATGATATCATTAGAAAGGCTCGAAAGAGAGCAATGGAGATGATACATGATGAGTTTGATGAAAAATTTGCAAGGATAAAAGACTACAAAGAGCAAATTCTAGAGTACGTTTTGTTTTATAATTTTTTTGTTATAATTTTAGTTGAATTTTTCTCTGACTTATTGGCTCGTTTTCTTTGACAAAACAAAACCCTGGATTTACATGTGATGTTGTAACAAACATTTGAGCTGATGGTGTTGAGATATTCAACAAGTTTTATGTATGTTTTAAAGCTTTGAAGCCAATATGGAGAACTTGTTGTCGATCCATTATTGGGATTAATATGTGCTTTATGAAAGCTACTTCAAAAGGACAACTCCTTGCAACTGTGGACGAGACGCAAACAATCAAATATATCCTGTTGCGTGGGGCATCTTCAAGTTGAGGATAACGACAACTGGAAATAGTTCATTCAAAGGGTGAAGTATGATATAAACCTCTAAAGTGGTCAAAGATTCACACTTATCTCTGACAAATAGAAGGTAAGCCTAATTTTTTTTTCCTGAATTGTTGAATACATATTCTTACGGTTTTCATTATTTTCAGGGTCTTATAAAGGCAGTCACTGAAGAGCTTCCTCATATAGAGCACCCACTACAAAAAAAAGGTTAGTTTGAATCATTTATTTTTTATATATGCATTAGTTATAAATGATGTAAAATACTTTTACATCACTTACAAAAATGACTTAGTTTTTGGTGATGCAAATAATTTGAATCAGTTTGTTCAAAATTGATGTAAAAATAGCTAATATTTCCATCAATTACTTTTAAGTGATATTAATAAGTGTCAGTTGATAAAAGTGATGTTATTATTTACATCATTTAAAACAAATGATGTTTGTATTAGTGTCAGTTAAGCAAATTGATTGTAATTATTTAAATCATTTACTATTAGCTGATGTAACGTTAATATCACTTTGAGAAATGATTTTAATAATTATATAATTTATAATTAATTCTATAATTTATAATTATTAATTACAGTTATTTATCAACTGTAAATAATTGACGTTGGACTTAAGTTAATCTAAAAACTTACCAGGAAAAACATTATATAAAAATTTTCATTAATAATTTTTCTCATTGTATGACATAGAAGGAAAATAAATCGTATACATAGATCTCTAATAAACTCTTGATCAGCCATTTCCACGTAGCTTCATCAATCAAGTACTCAGATCATGCCATCTCCTTCACAGCCTCCTAAGATTTATCATATGCCCGTGGTTCCCCTCTCCTTGAAATAATCTAATGCATCATTAGTGAGAAATTTTTTTGCCTGCTAGCCCTCTCTCTGGACTCGAGAAAATTAGATGAGACAAAACAAAACTTCTTTGTAAGGTCTGTTCAATGAGTCCATGATGTTATCCATCTCAATCCTTCTCCCTTCAAAAACTGCTCAGTGCTCACACCAAATATCATCCAATATGACAACATGAGATTTCAAGTTTTAAACCATTAGCTTTTCCAAACAAAATCAATAAGCAAGAGAGATGAGTAAAGTCTAAATCTTTAGAAAAGAATTTGGCAATAAAAATCCTAAACTCACTGACAGAAATCAAAACCTCAAGAAAGCTATTCTGAAATCAAAAGAGAAATAATACCTTTTTAATCTTGTTCCCATCAAATTCCGTAGCAACCCTTAGTTTACTTTCAAATCATGCATAAGAAAAACCAAAATCATCAGCATCGTATAAGAAAAAAAGCTTCACGCCACTAATAACTCGTATAAGATTTTTTTTTTAGTTTTTAATTAAAGAACTGATCAGAACAGTTATATTGTTCAGCAAAGTTTAAAAATGAGAGGGGAGAAGAACGTGGAAGTGGGATAGTGAGATCTAGAATATGCTTTTTGGAGATGAAATGGCTAAGAACAAAACCGAATTTAATTAGACTCACAAGAAAAATAAATTAAATCCACAAAAATCTTAATTACATCTCGTAATCTACGGTTTATCTAAAAATTTAGCCTATCTTTTAATAAGTTTTATATTAGAACAAATTCAAATGACGAAAATTAAAATAAAATTACAGCATCATATTTATTAAATTAATATTAAAAGAAAATATAGTAACGGATTTATATTAACATCAGTTTCTTATTGATGCAAAATTTTGTATCACTTTAGTTATTGATGTTAACCCAAAAAATAAATGCATCAGTTACTTAATCAATGTAAATATATATATAATAATATCCGTAACTTTAAAAATGATACAAATTAATAAAAAGTGTATCACTTTACTGAATTGATGCCAATTAAATTTATAATAACATCATTTACTATTACTAATGTTAATTTATATATATTTGTATCATTTATGAATCTATATTATTAAAGCAGAATCCTATTAGGATTCTGCTCTTGGTTTTTAAAGTTAATTACAGTGGCATGCCATTCATGATATTTACAGTAAAACCTCTATAAATTAATAATGTTGGGACTTTGAAATTTTATTAATTTATAGAGATGTTAATTTACAAAAGTTTCCTTATTTAGATTTTTTTTTCTATTTTTTCCATTTTTATTTATAAAATAAAAAATATTTGATTTTAGCATATGTACATTATTTAAATTTTAGAAATTTGACTTTTATATTGTTTTATTATCTTATTTGGTGTATATTTTTATGTTTCATAGAATTGCTACATGGTTTTCGATATAATTTAACTAAATATTATCAAAATATATTTAAATGTTTAAAAAATGAAAGTATTTTTATAGTAAATATAAAACCCTTAACTAAATATGATCAAAATATATTGAAATGTTTAAAAAAATTAAAGTATTTTTATAGTAAATATAAAACCAATAATATAATATTAAATTGTACTTATATAAAATTATATATAGATAGATTATTAATTTATGATTTTAGTGGGACCATATATTTACATAGCATTTTTAAAAATATTATTATTTTATTATTTTATCGATTAGTGTCATATTTTACACTGGCCCAAATTGGGACCGGTGAAATTTATTAATTTATAGAGATTATTAATTTATCAAGTATTAATTTATAGAGGTTCTACTGTATGTCTTTTGTTCGATGACCTAATCTAATTTTTTTTTACAATTGTATCATTTAAACCATCCGAATAATCTTAACAACTAAGGGCATCCCCATTAGTGAACCCCCCATGGGGTTCACACAGATTTCCATAAAAAAAAATATTAAAATAATGAATAGTGTTGAACCCCATCTATTCCGAGCTCTTCCCGGTGAACCTCTGTCCAACGGGTTCAACACTGTTCACGACACGTGTCAACCATTCATTGGTTCGATTAATTTTTTTTTTTTTTTTTTTAAAAAAGCAAACAGTAAAAAATAATAATAAAAAATTAAAAATATGAACCCCAAGAGGGGTTCACTAATGGAGATGCTCTAACTATACCCTAATTATATGGTGGCGTACTTTATTCTTCTACCTTTCTCTCTCTTTTTTGTTAATAGCTGTAGTGATCTGAAAGAGTCTCCTCCAATTGGAACATTGCAGTCAAGACACAAAGTTTATGGAGTCCTAAAGATCGTTAAAGATCTCTTTTTTCTCTACAACAATCTCAGCCATAGCGAAAGCTACCAATTATGACAAGTGTCGTCCTAGAGATCGCCGTCTTTTCAAAAGTGAGTGGTTTTCATTTTTCTGTTATCAATTATTTTCTAGAGAATCCCTTGATCTCTAAAATGATTCCTCTATTGTATCTCTTTTGCAGAAATATTAGCGGTAACAGTGGTGACTTGTGCTCTAGCAGAGTGGTGACTTGTGCTCTAGCAGATATCGCATATTGCAGTCACACCCTTTCCCTCCACTTGCATAAACCAGAAACTAAACGGTACTTATTCATTCTATCCTTTCATCCATGGGTTTTGAGTATAAGCATGTTGATTTTTTTTGAGGTTGAAGTTAATAAACAAGATCGCCTTATCTGTATTCTCTATTGTTCTTGCTTCGACAGATTGCACTGAAAGCACTAATGTGATTGACTGGCTACTAAGTGAAGGAGACCCCACGTTTTTAGAGGAGCTTTCTAATTTCAAGGAGGATTCAAGCCCTATTGGTTAGTTAGTCGTCAATTCAGTGTAGGCATAGTCTTTTGAATCAAAGAAGTTTTTATAGAGTATTTTTTTTTCTCTCACACAGCCTGGGATTGTTCAGTTTGGATACGTACTTATGCATTGTTTCTTGAGGAACGACTTGAAAGCTTCAGGTTTTTAAAATATAATACTGAAGCAGAACGTCTTCCTAAGGCTACCCCAGGACATAATAAGATATCAAATATTCATTTACTATGTCTTGCGTTTTACCCTCTCTTTCAGATGTTTTTTTTTTTTTTTTTGCGTGTTGTGGATTTGCAGAGGTACAGTAGATCAAGGAATTAGATGGTGAAGTGCTTTTGGTATAGTTGCCAGTTTTGCAGCAGCGACATTAATTATCGCCCCCATCACAAGTGGCAATTGTGAAAACAGATGGATCAATCAGTAACACCTAATTGTTCACAGCAAGGCTCTGCAGGTTCACATTATAATGTGGCCTTAAATGTTATTTTGTAGCATATTATCTGAATCCAGACGTGGGGTCATATATTTTAGTTCCTTTTCCAAGCTAAACAAACATCATTCATTTTAGTTTTTATTCCAAGCTTAACAAACATCATTTTATTTTCATAAGTTCAGCTATTCCAGATCATATGGTTCCTACACGAGAGATGGATAGCAAAAACGCACGTTTTTATATACGTGAGAATTTTATCACCACTTAAACCATGAATCTACCCTCTTGAACTTATGTAATTCAGATATGATGGAACATGAGGAGTGTAGGCAATATCCAGTCTCTTTATTTCCTAGAACCATTACACCCCCACCAAAACGGTAACCAAATAAATCCTTTGATTTTATCTATGAAAACAATCACAAATTTTAGTTTAAATATCTAACATTAACAACTTTTATTTTTAAATGGCAATGATGCTTATATTGTATGACTAATATTTTGGTAGAGATTTACACTGAAAAGAATTCAAACAATTAGTAATTAACCCAATTTGGATTGTGTTGAAATCTTATAAATTCAATGTTTAAGCTCAATATGATAACACATTAGTTATTGTAGGATTAAAAACTCAAACAATATAATATAGATATAACTATCTACAAAAAATATAACTTATGATCTTTATGACTACAAATATTAATAAAAAATATAATAAATTAGGATTTTGAAATAGAATTAAAATCTAGTAAGTAATTTAAATTAGAACCATTTAGTTTTGTGATACAATTTAAGTGATGTATATCATCTCTTTTTTTGTAGTGACCGTATGTGCGTTAGACACGTATACGGGAACGTTAAGAAGTTACACTCCAACAAAACTGAGTTAAAAAAACTGTTTTGGGTAACAACAAATAGCTTCAACGAGGGTGATTATAAAACGACACTTAAATGATGTAAGAAAAGGACATCTTGTCCAAATGGTGTTTCAGAAGTACAGAAAAACAAAATTTCCTACACTGTCAATATTGACAAGCGAACATGTAGCTGTAGAAGATGGGACCTCACCGAAAAACAAAACTTCCTACACTGTCAATATGAACAAGCGAACATGTAGCTACACAAACAAAATTTCTTACACTGTCAATATGGACAAGCAAACATGTAGCTATAGAAGATGAGACCTCACTGAAATTTCGTGTCATCATGCTTTAAATGTGATTAAAGATAAAAAAACTTTATGCCGAGGATTTTGTGACAAATTTTTACTTGATCACTTTTTGAAAGAAGCAATACAGTGATTCAATCACTTCTGTTGAATGAATGAAGTTCTGGAAATATGTTCCTGGTTCTCAGATTGAACCACCGCTAAGACATAAAGAGAAAGATCGGAAGAAAAATTCACCAAAGAGGAAGAAGTCAATTCATGAATCTCCTACAAAAAGGAAAAAAATTTCAAGACAATCGACGGTGATTCATTGTTATCGATGTAGTATGGAATGGCATAACGCTTCATTATGTACACAAACTGGAGCCCCTAATAGGCCGTGAAAGATTTATCCAAGGAAGAATGCCATTTTGTTTCTTTTCTCAAAATCCATATCCTTTCTTTTGTTCCTTTCTTTTGTGTCCTCTTTCATCATTTCGTGACGAAAGAAAATACTAAAACATTAAGATAGAAAGGTGCTTTCAAGTCTATTTTTGTTGCTTTTTGATATTTGAGTCATTGAAAAAAAAAAACCTAAAAGAAAAGGTTTGAAGAGTTAGCTATACAGAAAATGGGATATAAGAAATGACTAAACTACAAACCTCTCTAGTCTTTCTTTCTTACCTACAAAAACAAAAAACAACCTAGGAGCTTCTATTAATAACTGAAGAAGTGCCTTATTAGGATATCAAAAGATGTGTGTCTCTGTAAAGGTTCTGTTTCATCAGCTTCAAGCTCCCCGAGAGAGTACTCCTATTCAAGCGTGGACTGCAACGACTTCCTGTGTTAGTAGTAGTCAGCTTCTTGGCTTCTTCTTCTTCTTCTTCTTCTCAAATCTCAAGTGTAAAGAGCAGCTCCAACAAAGTTTTCTCTAATTCATGAATTTCCTGCAGTTGGCAGATTTGCATAGACATGGCACCTTGAATTCATCCGGCTCATCTGGATCAAACAAATAATCATATCTGCCAAAAACAAAGCATACCCAACCATAATGTCAAGTCATATTTAGTGAATGAATCAAAAGGGTGTGATAAGAGAGTGATTAGTGTATATTATACGTTAACTCCTCCCCAGTAGGTACGGTGGCCTTGGCAATCAGCACAATCCGACTTTCGTCATCTCCTACACTCATTATCCTTGCATAGCAATTCGGCATACACTGCATCACACCAACACAACACACCAATTAGTGTTTTTAGACTCTAAAGACTCTCTGTTCAATGAATGTACATGATGGATTGCTTACTGAATGGTTTATTAGTCTAGCGATATTCCCTTTTTCTGTAGCATCCACCACTACTTCCTCACTGATCTTAAACAGCTGCAGCAAATCCAAAACAAACATAAAAGAGTTTCAGAAATCTTATACTCAAACCCATGTCAAGACTGTAGGTAGCAAGAGAATTCAACTCACATAGCAATCCTTCCCTTCCCTACGATATCTTGCTTCCCTTAAGTCTGCAATGATTCCTCTCACTTGTTCCCCGCGGTATTCAAGAACCTGAAAACAAAAATTCATTCCAACACTTAACACTGATTTCCTTCATGGAATGGAAGAGGTACTGTTATGTTCAGATGGCTCTGCCTACCATTTCTCCTTCTTGGATATTTCTTCTCGCGAAAAGACCCCATCCATGTATCCCAGATCGACCAAAGCACACCCTATCCATTTCAGTCCTCTGTCACAAGACATGAAACTCTTGAGATGCTAATACAACAAGATACATGTACGTAATCTCTTCCAAACTTATGGAAAATCTTACCTGCAGGTGGTGAAGCCGTTCCCTGAATGAGGAAAATGATTTGGGTTCTTCTGCTACATGCTACACAATTATATTTAGCCAAAAAAAGATTCAGTCTCAAGGTAAGTTTCCTCATGCAATTTGTTTATTAGCACTACAGAGAACAAAATTCTTACCCTGAATGCATTCAGAGCTTGGATCGCTGCTGCAGGATGATGACGTGGTCCTCCAGTGTGGTGAGGAATACCTTCTTCTTCAGTCCTCTGTAAATCACAAGCAGGCACACACATTGGATCAGCCTACTAAACAAAGATGATTTAAACCTATGCATAACGCTTCAACAAAGATTTACCTTCTTGCTATTAACCTTTCTTTTAAACACTCGACAACGAGCACAAGAAAATGGATCAACTGGTACAGCCTCCTCAGCAGGCGGCTCTTCAATTTCTTCTCTGTTTGCTAAAATAAGCCTAGAACCTGTACTCTTTTTGTTTTGAGCAAGATTTTTGGCAGAGAAGACACCTGAAGGCGTTTGTATTATTAGCACAGTATCTGGATTCGGCTCCCTACACCAATATAAAACAAGTTAGACAACACAGAAACACAAAACTTATATATCCAAAATCATATTGCAAAGACCATTTACCTGTGAAAAGCACAATACGACACCATCTTTGTAATCTGTCGACCATTTTTCACCAAGCAGTGCAACTACATTCAAAATGTGCATATATTAGCAAACAAGCTTATAGTATAAATACGAAAGCAGGAGTCAGTCAGATAAAGTAAAGAACTTGTTACCTCCATTCTATAGCCAGCTCGGGAGGCACACATGGCATGATAATAAGTAGAGCACTTGCAACACTGAGTGCATGAGCCATGTATTTGCTTGCAAATCACACAGATCTGTTATTCATAAACAAAAAGGAGAATAGTTTTGCTTTTAAGTTTTGCACATGGGATAGGGACAAGTTACCATGGGAGCTAATCAAATGATAGTGATAACTTACATACCTTCACAAAATTACTTGATGGAATACTCAAAATCCCCAACGCTGGTTCCATTTTTTCATCACTGGCAAAACATACTTCAGGCTGAAACCAAGCACATGTCACGTGAACCCACAGTGTCTCCACATCAGTTGGCTTCAATGCACCTCCTATTGATCAGTACACAAAAACTTGCCAAAAGTTAGTTGACAGGCAATAATGCTAAAAATGCTCTTTTAAGTAATATGCATAGGTGCCACTAGTTGTAACAGTAGAAATAAGAAGACCATGTTTAGTACGCGTCACCAAGTAAGTACTCCAAAAGGGAATGACATACCTTTTACAGGGCAGAGGCAACACTCTCGTTTGATCTCAGGGGTCTCGCAGGCTTTGCAGACCCATGATGTGAAGTCACGAACGTTTCTCGTCCCATAGCATTCCTGATGAACTGCTATTTGGCATCTGAGGATAAAAAGGAACAGAGAACATAGTTTTCAATGATATCAGATTATGCTCCACAAGTCAGATAGTTTCCATTAAAAATTCCAAGAAAACAACTATCAGGTCTGAAAAGATTAGAGCAACAACACATTTTAGAACAGCACCTGTTGCAAATAATGATCTTGTTGTAGTCCCAATCTTCAACCCATCTGCAAACTGCACATCGCTCTGTTGTCCACTTCACATTGACCGGCTCATATTTCTCTGCCAATAGTGAAAGAACAAGTCAACATAAACACAGCATAACACAACAGAAACTCTTTGATAAGTTCTGAGATCCGATTTGCGTACTACCTCTAAGAAAGGAAAGCAACCTCTGCTTTTTCTGCTTTATAGAAGGTCGTTTAGGAGGTTTTGCTGCAGTAGCATTTGCGTGGAACTCTGCTAATTTCATCATCTGTAGAGTGAAGGAATATGGCAGTCAAACTTTTATGTAATTGATAGGATGACAAGTACAAAAGAAAGAGAGGAAATTAAGAATGCACAAACCCATTCTTCTAGGGGCAGCTTGGAGCTTTTAACTTTAACACTAGTCTTCCAATTTTTTGCTTTTGAACCAGTATGCCTTTCCCATTCACTAAGTGCTTTCCTTTCGGGTCCACAAGATCCACACTTGCACACGACTCTGTAAATAAACCAAATGGAGTGACAATACTTTCTAGATCATTAAACATAGAGGTTAAAAGGTCATTGCTTTGCCCAGTTCCAGACTAATTCTGAGGCACGAAAAGTGAAGACATTGTGAAATAAAGATCAGACGGTGTCAACTTACAAATGAAGACTTGGAAAATATATGCCTTCAATTCCGGTGCATACAACAATAACCTTGTCAGGAAGCACCATGGGAGAACTGTTTTTGCCATGTCTACACCATAAAACTCTCAACTTCAGAATTTGGTACTCACAACTCAATTGTTGTTAAAAATTAAAACAGTTGGAAGCAAGTAGACCTACTTGGATTTTGACTCTTGTTTCTCTGAATCTGATAGATCAAAGTTAAACTTTGTTCTGCATGTTGGACAATAGTAATCTGTTTCCCCCAAGTCCTTCAGGTTATTCAAACGAAAACTGATCTCAGCACAGGCAAGTAACAAGGAACAAGATAACCTTGACAGAGAGCAACATGGACATGTACCTTAAAATGCTTATGCGATATTTGATCACACACTGCATGAATCCAGATTTTACAACCATCACAACGCACCTGTAAACCATATGTAATCAAACAGTAAGATTGCTAAAGAAATACATTAGGTGATTCTAGACTACAAATATATAACATGATTTGTATGTCTTTTTACCCAGCGCTGACTATCAGAATGATTCCATGTCTTTGTGCATATACCACAAACCTGTTTTGGTTTTGTCAACTGTAACAATAATTAGTTTTTGAGTTTACTGAACTGAAACTGGAATAAGAAGGAGAATATCAGAAACTTTACGTACTCTTGAACAAGGTTTACACAATAACTGGTCTCCGGGAAGAAGAGCTTTCATTTTCTTTGCCATTTTAAAAGAAAGGACCATTCCACATCCTACACAGGCTCTTGGATTTCTATATTTCTTCAACATGTCCTGCAAACAAATAAACTCAGTTTCTATAACCATCAAGGTATAAACTATACATTCTACCCCCAAGAAAAGAGAAACTTGCCTGGCTTGGAGCAACGTGATCAAGATATTGGCTCGAGCCTGCGGCTTCCTGAATCCATCCATATACAGATTCATCAAATGGCTGGTTACCAGCGGCCATGTGAATATCCTGCATCAACTTCTCTGTGAATCCTTGGTCTGCCAAAAGAGCTTCCTCAAGTGCCATCTTAAAATCACCAGGGTTGCATCCACGCAGCTCGGACTGTTCTTGAAACCTAAGTAAGAAGTAGTAAACTATTAAACAAAACATCCAAATGCAAACAAACACTATCTTTTTTTGTAAGATTCTTGCAATGACACACCTGTCTACATACTCCACAAATGGGAAGATCATGCCCCTTCTGACCCATGCATAGTCCTGTAACATAAACTCAAGTTATACAAACATCTTCTAGAAACATACAAGAAGACAAACATACACATACCCTTTCATTCTCAGTCCCAGAGTGACCAAAGAACATGACACATGCAGCATCAGGTATACAAGAGCGCAAAACAAGCTCAGGCGCTTGCGTCATGGGATCAATAACAATAGCTGGCCAAAACGGCTCACTCCTCCCAGACTTCCCCCAAACCAAATCACCAGCGTAAAAATCCTCGGGCCCATAAACACCCTCTTTCTTAGGACGTGCCTCCTCAAGCGTACTAGTCCGTGTCTGCTTCCTCAAGTCAAAGCCGTTATTACTATACCTTACAACCTCATCTTCACCCTCATCATCACACAATGCATTACTACTACTATTGTACTTATGGTTCCTAGGAGTGAACTTAGCTTTGACTTTCTCCTTCCTGCATCCCTCAACCTCTTCCTCCCTCTCTTCACCACTATCTTTCCTCCAATTCTCGAGAACAGAGTCGTTAAACCGAGAAGGAAGCACCTGAACTCTCCCCCTTGATGTCCTCACAAGCGGTGGCCGTGAAACACCAGCCGTGCGATCCCTTCCACGGCCAGGATCAGAAACTATCCTCTTAGACTCATCCTCCTCAGCCTCAAGGGGAGAAGAAGAAGAAGACACTTCCTTGCACCACAAAGCAGAGAGCCCATTCTTCCCGTTGAGTTTCCCTGGAACTATCCCTGCTGATATCTCCCCCAGAAGACTGAGAGGGTAATAGTAACTAACCTTCCTCTTCTTCCGACAAGCTCCACCTTCCTCTTCCTCGTTACTACGTGGCATTCGTTTCAATTTCCGTTTGATAATCATTCTTCAAACCCTAATCCAAGTTGTGAACTTTTTAATCGGTGTTTGATTGAAACTAACAGAAACGCACCTTCTGGGATTGACCCGCTACCGTAGATCGCATTCAATTGCACAAGAATTGATTTTTTTTTTTGGGTCAAGAACAGAGAGAGAGATCTGTTCTCGAAAAAATCTTTCTCTCTCTAGAAAACTAAAAGAACCACCCAGAACGAACACAAGATTGCGTTGATTCTTTTTTTGATTTGGATAAGGGAATTAAATGGAATGCTGAATCGAAAAACGAAAGCTTTTTGTTTTGGTTCGGTGAGGAAGTTTTAGAGAGAGAGAGAGAGAGAGAGCGTGACAGAGTTGTTAAGAGAGAGAAGACGACGACGACGAAGGGGAGAGAAGAAAATAAAAATATATATATAAGTATAAGAGAGATTTGGTTTTCGACTTGAGACGTGTGCACATTACCGGCGATTGATGTAATTTGGCTAACTTGCGCGCTTATTTATCCCTTCCTTCCTTGCTCGATTTCTTGTCTTCTGGTTTTATTAGAGTTTGTAGACTTATTTTCATCTTCATTGTGTTTTTCTTTTTGCTGTTTGGTTTCTTTCTGTTTTTCTCTCCAAAACATGAAACTGTGTTTGCGTGTTTCTTTTTTTTTTTTATTAGAACCTAATAACAATTTCCAAGAACTATGGAAGTATGGAACTGGAACTGAAACTGGAAGTTACATGGTACGATATATTAACAACACTGTACTCGCGAGCTCTTGTTTTGTTTTTTCGTAACCTTTTTTATTTCTTTTTAAAGTAAACTCCTCGTTTTCCTTAGAAGCTTTTATTTTTTTTTTGAAAAAGAAAGAAGTCAACTTTTTTTTCTTTGTAGGTATATAGTTTTCCTTGAACTCATTACTCAGCTTTGTTCTTTTTTTTTGGGGGGTTTCAAAAGAGTAATCGTGAGAATCCAAGTCTTTTGGATCAAATTCGATGGATGACTCAAATCGGCCAGAAGTTTAATTGTTCCGTTGCCCGATTGTTCTGGGGATTTCAGTATCATTAATAATTTATTTTAAAAAGCACTCGTTGGATGATTTGAGTGAAAGAAACACTGGGACGAATACAGAGTAAAAACTAAAAACTAGTATGAGTAGTTTGAAAACGCCAAAAGAATGTTTGTTTTTGATATATATTTTTTTTGATGTGTCATGTGTTCACTGCATTTGTTATGTACTGCATATAAGTAAAAGCTTCATCCGAAACACCGGTAACACCAAAGGGAGTTAGTTATTGAGCAAGAAACCTGTGCAGTTGGTAAAGAAAACAAGAAGAGACACCAATGAATGTGAGGTTGAAACAAACAAAAACCTTATGACTGGTTTAAATCACTTGGGGGATCCGACCCAATTGTCTTGTTGATTTCTCTTTTATAAACTCAAATCGAATCCTGCTTTTGCAACAAGATTAAACGAATTAGAATAATATTTCTGTTTAGATCTGATTGGTTCTTTAATGATAAAAAAAATTGTTTGGATAATCTAATCTATTAAAAAAAAGTATAAATTTAGATTATCCTTTAGTTTTCACAATATTTACATTGCTATGCCACTTATGTATTAAATGAAGCTATATTTATAGATATTTTTATCTTTTTCAAAATTAATACAATAACAATTATTCCTAATTTTATGTTTTTCCATTTTTTTTTTAAATTAGGAAAATATTATCTAAATTAATGTATACATTGCATAGTTATATTTTTTAAACTACATCATATCAATACCATTAACATCAATACACATCAGTAACATAAATGAGCTTTATGTAATAATATGTTACATTTGTCTCTATGATCATTCTCCCATCGTTATTCTTCTTTTATTCTTTTTTTCTTTTGTTCTGAATAAATTTATATTCTCACCAATATAAATATATTACATACACCACTATAACTGTTTATCAAATTTAAAGTAAAATTTGTATTTAGTGTTTTATTTATATTGTCTTAAGAGTTATTGTTAAATGTTTGCATATTTTTCGGTTAATACTATTTTTGTTCTTAATAAAATATTATTTTTCACCCACATAATCTTTAAGAATATTTTATACTATAAAAAACTAAATTATTTGTTAAAAATTTGTGCTCATTCCTTTTTATAGAGGGAACAATAAATATTTTTTTATAAGTTAGCTTATCTATAAATAAAATTCTATAACTGATTTAATGCATCTTTGATTTAGCATATACAATATATCTTATTATATAAAGCTTGGTTCTTCAAAGTTAATAATTAATAAGATTGTGATACATGGCAATTATATATTTAAAATTAAGACATGTGTTAAATTATCTCATAATTAATATATATATATATACAATTATTTAGATAATGAAAAAATAATTTTTGTTAAAAACATAATTTAGAAATATTATGTAATAGTAATTTTCTATTTTTAAATCCTAAATAAAAGATATATACAAAAAAATATTGGATAATAATTTTCCTTTTAATGTGTCTATTATGCTTATGTGTGTTTGTTTTTATGTAGTATTTGTATATAGTATTTTGATATTGTATGTAAGTTAATGTGTCTATTATGCTAATGTGTGTTTGTTTTTATCGACACTATAAAATTATTCATGCTGTTGTAGGTGAGTTAATTTTAATGTCAATTTGTTATCTTTATGTACTATTGTACTTATGCTTCATTGTTAAATTATATAATTAAAAAACTAACTTTAAAAGTAGTAGTTATACAAATGGTAAAATAATAATTTTAAAATCATTTATGAGTATTGAAATAATTATTTGATAGTAATCTAATTTTTGGAAATTCTAAATAGAAGATAATTGTAAATTATTGTATGATAGTAGTTTTTATTTTCTAAAATCTTAAACAAAAATTTAAAATAGTATTTGATATTATTTTTTGTTTTTAAGTTATAAATAAAAGAATATAATATTTTCTTTTTAAAATCATAAGAAAATGAATTTTTTTAAAAAGTAATTAACATTAATTTAAAGCATAAATACTTTGATGATAAACATGATATTAAAACAATTTAATTAACAAAAAAATTAAAAAATAGGAATTTGTTGTGATTAGTTTTATATTGGTTTTTGTATGTGTTTGGTCATACAAAAATCAAACACATGTTTGGTATTCTTGTATTTAGTCATAAAAATAGGTTATTATTATTATCACCTTAAATGATCTTTATATGTATTTAGTCAAAATTAAATCAAGTTTTATCGTCTTCTTATTACATCTGTGTTTTAGAATATAGTACTTCTAATTCATTTTACTAAAATTTTAATATGAAAATATATAATTAAAATGAATTCAAAAAATTATTTAATAATAGATAATTTTAATAAAACGGTCTTATTATTAGTTGGAAATGAGAAACACGTAATTCAAAAATAAGTATAAATTATGTACACATAGAAAAAGTTATAAATTCAAAAACTGGAAAAAACTAAAAAAGTTGTTTGAAATACTATAACTTAAATACTATTTTTAATACTACATAAAAAATGTATAACATCTGAATTTATGATTTAGTGTTTAGGGTTTAATATTTAAGGGATGAAATTAAATTTATAAAGTTATATACAAACTCCAAATGATATATATGATATTAAATGTATATAGTTAAAATGAAATTAGAAGAATTTCTTAATTACCTCTAAGATCGTCTTCTTAAACCATATTAAAATATATAATAACACAATTTATTTATGTATTTATTTTAGGATTTATCATCACAAAATTATATTTTTGTCTTCATAAAAACTATAGTTAAAAATATGTTTTATTATAAGATACATGTATTGATGGTTTTATTATCACTAATTACATGATAAAAGTGATGATCAAAATTATTTCTATGGTTGAATAATTAAAAATTCAAAATCACGTAATCAAAAGATATATTGATGGTCACAAATGCATAAAAAATTAAAAAAAAATCTTACAGTGGCAGTAAAAATTTCACTAAAATGACCAATAAACATCAGAATAAATTTAAATAATAAGAATAACATATTTAATGTCAAATAAAAAATATTGGATTGGTACATATAACAAGTGTATGATATGTGTATGATATTGTCATTAACTTGATTGACCTTATAACTTTCAACTTTTTTTTATTTCACTCTAATTTTTAATTTGAATTAGACTTAGTTTAACCTTTTAGTTATGAGTATTTTTCTGACCTTAAGTATGAAGTTAAAAACAATTCACTTATGTGCCATCATTATTAAAATACAAATATTAACAACAATTTATATCGGTAAACAAATTTTAAATTCTGAAATATCTCACACAACATAGTATACAAAAATAATCCCAAAATATAAAATAATTTATTATTTTATGTTCTTTGTAAAATTAAAACATCAAATAAAATCTCTGTTGATTAAATACAAATACTAACCAGAACTTTATGGGAATTCTAAAATAAATCTCACACAACATATTCAAAAATAATCCTAAAACTATAACATGAATTATTATTTTTTATATATTTTATAAATATTAAAGCATCAAATAAAATATGTGCAACGTACATGTTCATATCTAATGTATTTGTAATCTTACATTTTTATGATCTGTTTAAATAAAATACACGGATAAGAAACATGATAAAAATATACAGATAAAAAATCATGATCAAAATAATAACTTTCTATCTTTATGCTCTTACAAATAGATCAATAACCATGATCACAATATAAATATGAAGCCATATTCATTTAAATTATAAAATATAAATGGTTAATTTATGTAATATATAAATAAAATATAAATTAGTAAAAATATATATATGTTCGGACGAGCGGGGTCTAGCTCTAGTTCATCATCTAACTTGTTTAAAAGGGATTAAGATCTAACTTGTTGCGGTGCTTACAAGCAAAGAAATATCAAATCACTTTTTACTTCACATTATCTAATAAATAATTATATAGGAATTATAGAGACATAATCTACACATCTAACCACCATTACATGACTTAAAAGCTTATTTAGAGAACTCCTTAATATACAAGAACTAATTTGAATGCTTATATAACATTTTAAGATTAACATATAGTTTTATAAATAACACAAAACTAGTTTCTGATGAGATGGGCCTTGTCTCCTTATTCTTCAAGTTCTTCCTTTTCGCTCAGAGTCCCATCCCATCCCTTTGAAACCATTCTTACTTCCTCTCCTCTGTTTTAGCAAACCTTCCTCGGATCCTTGGTTGGTTATCCGCAAGAGCTTTCCTACAAGCATACTGACACCAAACCAAACAAATCTTGAGTTACTTTGAGCTTAAAAAAAAAATTAGTTCTCGATCAGTTAAACGTCTTCAAAATGTTTTTATTTTTTAGCTAAAATGATTACTTTTGATAATCATTTAAAGTGTTTTGTTTGTATACCTTGATTTTGCGCCCAAAGTTTCTCCTGCTCTTCTTGTTCCTGTATCGTGAAAGCTTCTCACGACGATCCTCTGAAGTACAGCTCACAATAATCCTATCCAATGGAGATTGAGCTAGACCAGTACCAAGTTTCTGCTCATCAAAAATATACACTCAAATCAGACTGTTCATAGTAATTTAGAGTCTAAAAAGGATTGAACAAAACAATGGTTCGTAGAACTGCTCAAACCTGTATGTCGCCTTCACTAAAGGCTCGTCGCATCCCATAGGCAGAACCAAAGTCTAACTGAGCAAAATCAGGGAAGTTCTGAATCACAACAGCTTCTTGTTGTGCCTGTGACCAATCCATAGAGCTCAAATTCCCTGAGCTTTCGCTCTTATGCATATCCTGGTTCTCATCGATAGTTGCCACCACAGAGACGTTCTTGATGTCTAAAACATCAGAGCCGACATCAGAGATGTTTTTGATGTCTAAAACATCAGAGAATGGAGACTCCATAGCTGACTTCATCATGAGATCTTGCTCACACTCATAGAAAGCTTTGTCAAGAAGCTGCTGACCACTTTGTAACGACCCGAGATCGAGATCAGGAAGCTCACAAAGCCCTTGGGAAGAGTCTTCACCGCAAGAGATCATGGTTAAAGCAGCTGAGAGTGGGTCAACGGCTAAGACTGGTTCTTCAAGAATTGGATCAGGGGCTTTGAATAGATCTCCTTCTTCTCCGATATCATACTCGTGTATGTGTGATGACTCAGCAAAAGCGTTGTTCTGCAAATAAAAAAGAGGTCACAATCACAAAGTAACATCAGAATCAAAGACCACAACACAAAACAGAACAGAACATAGTTCGAGACATTGAGACAGTAAAGCACGGATCTTTTTGGGAGTGGAAAGGGTATAGCGAATCTTTTTCTATCTTTAGTGGAGCCAATAAAACAAACCCATTTCTTGTTAAGGGCTAAAGAACAAGTCTTGAAGAGCACGGAATCACTCATGTTCCAGAAATTGTGGAATCTCATGTGAAATAAGAAACAACTCTCATAAAAACAAAAAAGGGTTTCTTTGGTTTTCCCGAGAAAACTACTTTTCTCTTTCACGGGCAAAAGAAAGAACTGGCTTTTTGCTGCACAAGAAGATTCTGTTTTATTAAAAAGATTCTCCTTTTTCTTCTGTCCAAAGAAAAAAAAGACCTAACTTTTATTTCCTACTCAAATTTCTCAGCAGCAGCCAAAACACACTTGTGGTCAGGTCAGCAGAACAAAAATATCTCATCAAGTGGCCACACAGCCACTAAACAGTTCACACCACAAGTTTTTTTTTGTCTCTGGAAAATTCAACTTCACTAGTAGACAAATTTGCTTTTCTCATCCTTCTTAACACTCCAAAAGAGAGGAAGGAAGAAAGGAAGATTGATTACATTAAAAAGACAAAAACCCTATCAGAATCTTCTGAGGAAACACACAAAATTTATAAAACCAACCAAAGAAAAAAAAGTAGAGTCATCACAAGTAAAAGAAGAAGACGATGTGTGTATTCAAATGCAGTGACATAGAAGGTTATAATGGAAAATTGAAATTCTAACCATGTCATCATCGGATAGCTTGTATGATTTGAAGAGGTCTTCAAATTGTTGAATATCTGGAGAACAGTTTTGCATGTAATGGAGCATTAACCCTGAATCTGCAAACATTTTGTGGTCTTGGTCTTTTGTTAGAGAAAGTTTTGGAGGTAGGAAATAGTTCTTTGCAGAGATAGGAGAGGAGAAAGTGAACATAAATAAGAAAGCAGAGGCCAAGTTGAGATTATTGAGAGGAAACCCTGAGAGAAAAAGCTTGGTACTTTGCTCTCCTCTTTGCCCTTTTTATGACAGAGAGAGGCTTATTACATTTATATTTGTATATTGGTGGTAATGTGGACACACTAGAGTTAAAAGCCCATTACTATTATTTTATTAAAAGTATATTATTCTATTTTATTTTCAGCATAATAGAAAACAAACAAAAAGGTGTCCACATACATTTAAATGCCTTTTGTTGTATCAGAACCTTTAATTTAGTGTTCTAATATGTATGACTTTTAAGTTCTAACTGTTAACCATAGAGAAAAAGTTCTGACTTGGTCAGTAGTAAACAATTGTTTATGTAGTGATATCATTGTTTTCATCAATACATTTTATATTTTCCCGGTTCATATTTATCTCGTGTCTTATGAATATGATGGACTTACTGATATGAAAAAGCCAGTTCATTACCACAAATATTTGTAGAAAATGGTACTGTCTTCACCTTAGTTCTTTTTTTTTAAGAAGGGCTTTACTGTCTTCACCTTGGTTGATATACTCTTTTGACATAATGCATACAATTATGAAAAGTTGCATATTACAGAATTTAGAGTATACTTACCATTTTTTTACAAAAAAGAATATAATTACCAAATTTCAAAAAGATTCATTAAGAAAATATTTCAGTCTTTTACATTTAAAATGGAAAATAATTAAAATAGAAAACAAAAGTCACTTTAGCTATTGGAACAGAGATCAATCATTTATTAAATATTAAAATAAATTTTAAATTATTTTATAATAGCATTTATAGCTAAAATCGTCACTTTTATTATGCAGAGAAACATGACTTTAGTGGAATCAAAATTTGATGAAAAAGCCGTATATGTGAACACTTAACCATTTGACTAAAGACACTTCTTCGAGTTTTAATTTATTTATTTTACAATACTTTACAGTATTTATGACTTGTTCCATATTTTACGGATATCTGATTTTATGATTTTCTTAATTTCGGAGAAATATGGATATACGAAAAGTTGAATATCTGCGAATATTTATGGATATTTCATGCACTTTATTTAATACATATAATTTTTTTTTAAAATAATACAAATTTATTTTCTAAAAATATCTTTTACATAATATAAAAGAAACATAAAAGTTCGTGAAACTATATTTCCATAAATTTAAATAATTAATCAATTTTTTTAATAAAACACAAAATTTAGAAAATTGTAATTTTTATTCCTTCTTAATCGAATACCTTTTTATCAATTTGAATTTATTAATTAGATTGTAAGTAGAAAGAAACACAAATTAAACACAAAATAAAAGAAAACAACAAATGATAAAATGATGTAAATTGTAAAGATGTCTTTGCTTTGGACGTCTTCTTCATTACTAGAGGTCACCTCTGTTAACTTCTTTGCGAACTAGAAGTCTTCATCGCATAAAAAATACTGGTATTTTTTTGTTGTACTACGTTGATCTTAGCCTAATTTTGGACTATAAATATTTTTCAGTCTAGAATCCAATATATTGATTCAATCATGAAAATTAAAATTGGGATAACCAATTTTCAACGACTGTAAGAATATCACCATACAAAAAGACATTTCATCTTCTACTCTGTTTGTCGTTTCTCAATGGTGGTTTCCATAGTTTCAACGATAATTAAGACTTATCCATATTTCAATACCAAATATACTGTATCAAAATATATATTTTACAAGATTCTTCACATGGTACTGAAGTTGATCGTCTCTTCCTGATCTCATTATGTAATTGTTTCAAATCTCAATATTTTCTTGGATACCGAACTCTTTGGCCGATGCACTATTTGTTGTGATGAATAAACAACGTTGCAATCGCAAACTGACAAGATCTTGTCAAACTGACATCGCAGTGGACCTTTTCCACCACGGAGATGAAATATATCATAGTAGAACTGTCGTATAACAGTACCACACCGACATCATAAATGGATTCCAAAATATGATACGTATCGAGTATTGTTGAATTAGACTTGTCCTTGATGATGTATGAACTGTTCTTAGATTCTGAAAACCTAGATTTTGATTCACCGCCAAGACAAGGCCGTTCCCAATCTCAGCCACGAGAAGGAGAACTGAAAAAACTACTTATTGGCGATTAGCGAGATCATCATGTGGACGTACGGATTGAAGAAACATCATCGGAATTACGATACACTGCCTTGATCATAGCCAGGCTTTGAGAAGTTGAGAGGAAAAGACAATCATAATAACGATCACCAATAACCGTCGACTTTTTCTTTCTCTTCAGTATTTTTTTATAATTTAATACTTTTATAAACAAAATTAATAAAATAATATGTTAAAATATTAATTATTTAAAATTATACATTTATAACTCTATATTTAACTATATATATATATATACATTTACTGTATAAAAGTCGGAGCATATTGAATATCCGACTCTAAATGTTTTAGTATTTGTAATTTACTTGGTTTTTGATGGATCTTAAATTTAATATTTATTTTGCTTCGATGACTAAGAATATCTGAATTTTTTGGGCTAAAAAAAAACAAATCAAATCAAATTTCACAAATAAAATTTTCAGTCTAATATGTAAACATGTAATTAGAACATATGACGCATGACGGCTTGCAAGGAAAATTCATAACCGTACTCCTTGTCAAATTATCACATGACTTCTTTTATATCCCATTTTTTCAATCACATGCTTCCTTTTCTTTTCAACAAAATGTCTGTTGACAACTGTAAAAATTAATTAAACAAGTAATAAAAGAAGAAGAGCTCCATCTAGCGTGTCTGTGTCAGCAAAAATAATCAATCAATCATCACGACATTTCGTTTCGCCATGTCAGCATGGCTTTGGGAAATGTTGGGCTTAATTTTTTGTTTTAATCCGATTTGTTTGATGAAACGGCCGTTAAGCCCAATCAAAGAGAGTTTTTACAATTAGGGTTTACTCATCTTTGCTTGCGGATCTGCAGGCTGCCTCGCCGTGTCTCTTCACATCTTAGCGCCTTCGGGCTTCCTCTCCGCACCATCATCGTCTTCCTCAGGTCCCTGTCTGTCCCGCTGCTGCTTCTCATCACCGAATCCTCCACCATCGTTCTCAGAAACCAACGGTGACCTAACCCTCTATCTACGTCGAGCTTCTTCTCCATCATCATTGCCATCAAGCTCGAGCAAACTCTCCACCGTGAAAATAAGCTTCGCCGACGTGGAAAGACCAACCAAAGAGCTCCATTCGTCGTCATGTCTTGCTTCTTCGTGGCCATCAAGTCCCAAATATTCTTTTGTCATCGTCGCTGGCTCGCTCGCCGTCACAAATCGAAGAGGAGCACGATCGAGGATCACCAATGGCGGATTCTCTCTTTTTGCATCTCTGGTCCTCATACTTCTGACTAATTACAATTTGACCCCAAAACTATTGAGTTCACAAAAAGTCTTCTTCAATTACGCCCACACATTTTGATTGTACAGATCAGACCTCCATAATTGCGCGACGGTTCTTGAACTTCTGGAAAATTTCAATTCGACCCTAACTTTGTAATTTGCATAGATAACCTTTTGAATTTAACATGAAACTTCCAAATGTTTACTCCAACCCCCATAATATGCAAATGAACATACTATGAAATATATACACCTAATATGAATTCTAAATGATTAAAATGAATCAAAACAAGACTTTAAAACTCATCAAAATCATATCATATCACATTCCTAATTGGAAGGAGATAATCAAACATCTAATATTATGATATTCTCAATATATTAGAAATGGTCAAACCATAAACCAATTAAAAATAATGTAAGGAAGACATAAAGATGTATTTCCAGTTATCACAAATATAGAAACAATTGACAACAACTTAATTATGTATAGCGTAAGACAGCAGAGAAGAGTTTCCATACCTTCTAATATTATAATATCTCACTATATTAGTGGATAAATCAGTTTTCTCTCGCACAAACACTCACTCCATTCTTGGAATTTAAGCTTTTCTATCTGATGATATTAGTAGTTTGATGCAAAAAAAGAAACGGTCGAATTGAATATGTAATTGGAGAAAAAAAAAACACAAATCAACCGAAGACTTTTTAGATATATGAACTAGAAGCATAACGATTGGTTGGAATCATAAAACATTTTTTGTCTTGACGAATCCAAAAAAAAAATATATGGTGTAATCAGTGTAGAGGAAAAAAGAAAGAAATGAAAGGCAAAAACATAATGAAAGTTGTAAGAAAATGATAACTTTAATGAAAATATGGTCTTTTGTTTTTGGGCCTACAAATTATATACTAATGGGTTTCATTAGTAGGCTGATTCTCTTCCAAATTTTATAAAAAAAACTTGCAAAAATATATTTTCTTTGCGGGTCAGACGGGTCAAATTTTTGAGTAGAAAAAATAACTCCACTTGTTGCGGGTCGGATGGGACGGGTCGGATTGAGCGATTGAAATTTTTTAACTAAATGAATCACAAAACTAAAAAAAAATGGACCATTTAATTGTTAAATATACAATTTTTCTCAAGTACATCTTTTAGGTACAACCATTGTTAACTTATTTATAAACATAAAAAATTGTTTGAGACATTATAAAACAAAAAATTTTCATACCCGCATAATAATTTGATTTTGATTCTGTGATATTTTATATCATCAAAGCAAAAGACTTATCGATCCATCTATAGATAAAACAACAAAAATAGTATCCACACTTAAAAAGCGCAGCACAAAAATCTAGTGAACCATTATATTAGAAAGAAAACCGCATGCAACACACATGAATCAGGAATTAGTCAATTAGTCTGTTTATATACGGATACTTACTTCTAATTTTCTATAAATTGAGAAATATTTAAATCTTATATTGATGTTCTTCTTGAATAACAAAAATATTTAGATCCGATTTTGATCACACATAATATTAAAATAGTCAAATTTATTGATTGTTATATTTGTACCATACTATTGCTACCACTTAAATTATGTCCATAAGACTATTTATTATATCCATTTAGCACTAATTATATTTTTCGTGCTTCCTTCATATAATCTGTTTACTATAATTCGTTTGTTACTATAATTCCTTTGCTATATTTCTGAATTTTGTAAATAATTTCTACAATTAAATAATTAAAAGAATCAATTAGAGCTATATAGTACATATACAAGAAGCAAATATAATTATAGTAAACCATATGGGATTGGGATAGGTATGAACTGCCAAGTTGAAATAAGCATTCAACAAGCGACTGATTTTAACTAGTTTAGATTTTTGTCAATCTTGGTTTTGCTTCTATTTTTTGGGATTATTAGACTTGACAAACTTTTGTAAACAAGAGCAGTAGACTATTTCGAATAGTTTTTCTTATTTTTATTCTTAAATTGAAGTAAATTTTAAACAAATTTGTGATTTTATTTCAGTTCCAAAAACATTCATTTCAATTTGTATTTATTTCTAATAAATGTTTTGATAATATTTAAAATTATGTTAACCTATATAAAATTCTAAAATTTAACAAAAATCAAAATTTATTAAAATAAACTAATTTATACATTAACAGATTTACATAACCTAATACAAAACAATAGTACAATTTTATTTAAACAGCACAATTACTACATGTTTCACAAATAATCAATAAATTATGAGAATTTGTCTAAAAATACCACAAGTTATATATTACTTTCTAAATATACCTTCAGTCAAAAAAATACTAACACTTGGGTTTATGATTTAGTGATTATTGTTTAGGATATAGTATTAAGGGGTCGAAGTTGGGTTTATATATGTTTTATAAATATTTTAAACAATTAGCTTAGTGTTATTTATCACAAATTTAGGGTATTTAAAAAGTAGTCATTCATTAGTGGTAAATTTGAAAAGTGGTATCAAAATTATGGTAGAACTGAATTTTCCCCATAAATTATGTTCTATGTCTCATTAATTTTGTATGTTTTTGTTAGTTTTGTATTAGTTATACATTTTTATGTTACTGTTTATTATTTAATTATATATATTATTATTGAGTTATAACTTTGTATTTAACTAATTAATTAATGTGCTGTTGATAATTTTTTAAAATTTAATAATCATACACATTTTAGATAAGAATTAAAATAATACTCTGTTTATGCATAAAATAAATTTTTATAAAACTTTTAGATATTGCTATGCAAATAAAAAAAATCGATATTAAAATGAGGTTTTGAATGGTGCTCATTCAAATATGGTGTAACACTATTTACAAATTCATTTTTTCTCAAAATATATATTATTAAAAAAAATTTCTTTATTTTTTTTTATGTTTTCCCTCTATGTAGTACACCATTTGAGACCCTTAAATACCAATGTGAGTTTCTTCAAAATATTAGCATTTACTAAGATAACTATTTTTATATGTTCTCAAAACATTAATTTACCATGTGGTTGAAAATTGTAATGATAGTCAGTGATAAAATTATGAGTTTTTAAAAGAAACCCATTAAAGGCTAAAGTGAAAGGTTTAGATTTTACCTGAGAGCCTTTCTTGAATGGAAACATTAGGAATTATTGTCTAGAAAGCGAGGTCAGAGGAGAAATGGTGAGTTCTTTCTCGGTTAATTGTGTGTTATATAAAAGGAAAATAAAACACAAAAGCTATGTTGCATATTGGTTGTATAAACCCAAATCCGTATGATCTTCAGACTTTAAATGCAGCCAAACTCGTAAGAAGCGGATGGCTAACTGTAGTGGTCTGTAGGTTACGACTTTACTTACATGCATGTATATATTTGTTTAAGTGGAATACTTACGTTGATGTCACGGTTACAACACTTTTCGTTTATCTTTCTCAATCAACTGAAGGATGGGGGTATCCTCACCATTTTATTTCTAAATGGACTAGGTTTTCCTGGTTTTTACTAAAGTTTACTTCTTGCTAGTTTTTCATTTATTGTGTATTTTTCATGTCAATTGTTCAATAAAATTAACTAGAATGATACATCAGTCTAGATTGAAGTATAACTTTCATGCGCACTCACAATTTTTCTTTTTTCTTTTCTTTTATAAGCATTTCAGTTCCATGTTAGTTTAGTACTTCATTTTTATAAATCCCGGGCGGTATTATTAGTTTTATATACTAGATAGCAAGTTAATGATAAAAGATTTGAAATGTTTTGAAGGTAAAAATAAATTTTCATTATAAGAGCATCTCGAAAAGAAACTCTATAACTTTAAATATATAATTTTTTTTTCTCTCCAAAAATAAACTTCAAAACTTCAAATTTGAAGTTTTGAGGAATGAAACTTCATATTTTAATTTTCAATACTCAAAACTCTAAATTTGAAGTTTCATCTTTTTAACTTCATTTTCGTCGTTACAATTACAAATAAAATTTATAATTCATAAATATTTTCTTATTTATCATTTGATTCGATTTAAATTTTTTATATCTCATAAATATTTCAAATCAAATTTTATTTTTATAAATTTAAGTTTATACATAAAACTAAATAAAAATTTAGAGTAAAATTTATAATATTTTCTTGTAGTTTTGTATTTAAAAAAAAATAAACTAAAATTAGACGACAAGAAAGTGGTATTATGCTTGTAGTTAATATTTAATTATGTATTTATATTTCTAATTTTATATTTTAGTGTAAGATTTTACTAATTAATATTTTTATATAATTTTTATATATGTGGTTGTTATTTATACATGTTTTATTAATTCATATTATGACAAATATAAGGATCATAATGTAAAATGTAAATAATTTTGAAGTTAAATTTGAAATTTTGTTTTTGGAGAAAAACATCTTAAAATTTCAAATATAGAGTTTTGGAAACTTTAAAATAGAGGGTCTTTTTTAGAGAGGCTCTAAGTATAACCAACCAACTGAAAGTGAGTCTAATTATACACACTCTAAATCCTTGCCTTTTGAATAAAGGTTCCTAATTAATTGATGGCAATCAGATTTAGATCTTGAAACAAGTACAGACTCAATTAAAGTGTGAAGGTAAATGCATGCATTCTACCCCATTAGTCTGCCAATCAAATACATTAATCTCGTTCACTTAACGAAACATGTTCAAAACGCAATTAAAAAGAAAGAAATATCAGTGACATAAAATAAATTAAGAATATAGTAAAAAATATATTAAATACCATAATGTTTTATTAAAAGGCAGTTGGTAGAATATTTGCATTTAGAATATATAAAGTCTCAAAACTAATTGAATATAATTTATTTCTTTGTCTAATAATATCAGAAAATTATATTTTTAAAAACTATTTTTAAATAAAAATAATTTTATAAAAAATTAAGTTAAAAATATAAATTATAATTATGTTTAAAGTAAAATTATTTATACATATGATATGAGGTATATATATATATAAACATAAATACCTATTAAAATAAAATTATTTATTTATATGATTTTATAATCATTGTAATTTATCATAGAAAAAAATTTAGACCTTGATCACAAAAGTTTATGTGAGATTTTTAACAGTTTTAATAATTTATATTCGTTTTGAAAATTTCAAAACAGAATATATATACAAAAATTTTCTTTTTTTTATATGATTAGTGTAGTTAAGTAATTTATTTTAATAATAAAAACTAAACAAAAATGATATAAAGTATACAGATTGTTAATAAATTTTTATTATTTAAAATTATAAATATTAATATATATCTTAATCGCATTAGGTAATTCCATAGTTTTTATTTAAAGAAAGAATATATAGAAGATTTAGTTTGATATGTTTTACATGAGACCAACGTACCTTGTTTTAAAACTATGATTTATATAAAGTGTTTTAAAATTCTTCTTAATAGAATTTAGAAAGCATAGTAAACTGCCCCATAAAATAGAGTTTTTTTTTAATTAGTAAAAATTTAAATTTATAACTTTTTAAATAATCCTCAATTAATATATAGAAGATATGTAAATATTCAACAATAAAAAATAACTTCAAAACATGTTCGAGTACCTACTTGGTATACAATAATAATGTTTGTAGTATCTGGAATAACAAAATACTACCCATGAATCTGGGTCATTACAAACAGCTTAATATAACTAGGTTTCAAAGACTTTTTTTTTTAATATTGGGTAACACACTTTATATCACCATTTTTAATTTCTAACTCTATTACAGAGGATGGTTAATTACCTGCAACATATGTGTATTGGTGAACAGTTTCACGTATATTGATTTCACAGTAAAGTTCTCTCTGAAGCAATGGAATTGATAAACGGTTTTGCATGTACAATATACCTGATGGACAAATTCTCTCTGCAACACACAACCACAACGAACTATTCTAGACTATTGAACATATATTTTCTTAAAAGATATTACAGAGTATAAATGATATAAAATTAGTAGCTCAGTGACTTTTGAAATAATAAAATAAAATCTATTATCTAGTTTAATCGAGAGAATGAATACTATTTTTTTTTAAATAAGTAACTTCATTTATCTCAAAACAAATAAAAATTAAAACTTTTAAATGGTCGAAGTTTTGAAAATTTGGTCTATAAATTTTCAAATACTAAATTTAAAAATAATACTGCAATGAATTTGAAAAGCAAAAAAAAAAAAAAAAAGCCTCTTGTAAAAATGACTCAAAACTCTGGGTCAAAAATAACTTCATTTTTTTTTGAAATTTTATTTCCCTATTTACCTTATAAATTCAAGTTATTCATGAGAATGTTATTATTTATTTTTTTTCAAAAATGATTGTTTACTTAATCATACCCATCTTATTCTTTAATTTACAACATTGTCATTGTCATCAATATACTAACCACTATGAACAACTAATTTTAAATTATAAATGCACCTAAAAATCAAGGTATACTCTTCATATACTTATTTCTTACATGTACAAACAATTTCTCTTTCACTTTCTCTCTCATTTCATCCTAAAATTCCATCTTTTTAATTTTAAAACTTATAAGCTTTTCAAAAATTATAAACTTATTAGAGTTACTCAAATTAATGGTTCTTTTAGAAGTCTTCTAAATTTTCTTTGTAGCAAAAAAATTCGAGTAGACTTCTCTATAAATCTTCTACGATAAGCATGTTAGTTTTGTAACCGACCAAAATTCATGTGACTCTAAGATGAATTATGTTGAAGACTGCTTCAAGTCTTTTTTGGAAAAGTCAAATTTGACTTTTCCAAAAAAGACTTGAAGCAGTCTTCAACATAATTCATCTTAGAGTCACATGAAATCTTCGAAGTGTGACAAGAATAGGTTAATTTTGCAATTGATGATAAATGATTAAATATTCAATAGTAATTAGAAGATTTCTTATTTAATAATAAATATTTAATAGTAATTAGTCAGATATACCAATTAATTATAGGGGGTTTTGCAAACATGAATCAAAACAAAAATTCAAATGCAAAAACAACCCATGATTTGTTTGAAATTTTCATTTGTCTTTTTCATCTCAGAAGTTTGAACTATTTCGAAAACGCCACCATTATTTTTTAATTTTTTTTTTCAAAATTGCTTGTTTTTTCAGTCATCCTCATCTTTTTTTTATTTACAACATTACCATTATCTTTAATACACCAACCACTATGAGCAACCAATTTCAAGCTCTAAATACACCTAAAATCAACATTTACATCTTCATATTCATATTTCTTACACACACAAACCATTTCTCTTTCACTTACTCTCTTATTTCATCCCAAAATCTCAACTTCTTGATTTCAAAATTTATAACCTTGTTAAAGTTATCCAAGTTCATGATACTTGTTCAAGAATGAGTGGGTAAGTTTTATTAAGAAGAAAAGTGTTCTTAGAGAAACTAAACATGAACCTCATTTGATCTAAGATATTTGTTTTTTTTTCAGATCTGTTTCCCTGGAAGAAGAGGAAGTCTTCTCCACGAAGAAGACTTCTACAAAAGTATTTTGGTCAATGTATAAGTTAGTTTTGCAATTGATTTTCTGTGTATTTTTTTAGAGAAGACTTCTCTGACAACCTTTCAAATTTTGTTTGTTAACAAAAAAAACGAGTAAATTTCTTTGGAAGTCTTCTTGATTTTTATTATGGGAACTGGTCAAACCTTTGGTTATTGAAGAAGACTTCGAGACTTCCACATAAGTTTTCTAAGAGAAGATTTCCACATAAGTCTTCTCTAAAAATTTTAAATATGGTCAACTGCAAAAATAATTTACACATACTTCCACCGACTGTGAGCAGACTTCATGTAACAATTGAAAAGACTTCCTTAGATATCTTCTGTAGAAAGTAAAATTTCTGATACAATTTTGGTCAATTGTAAAACTAACCTATTTATTAGAGAAAACATCCACGAAAGTCTTTTCTCATATTTTCAAGAATTTTTAAAATAAAAAAGTAAACCAATATTTACAAAGGAACATCTAGATTAGATTTGTCTCGCAGGCAAAAGAACCAGTAATGGCAGCAAGCATAGCTTTTTGAACACCTACAATAAAAATTTTGATCCCTTTACTTGTTGCAGAGGGAACAGTTCCAAATCTGGGAACAGTACTAAATCTGCAGTTGGAGAAAGGTTTTGGAGTAGTTTTTGCTTTGGAGAGAGATGGAAAGTTGATAGGCGATAGAATGGACGAAGTGTAAAGTGGGTCAGATTGGATGATAGGAGGGTCTGGTGGCTTGCCAACAGTTATAGTTGACGGATTCTTGCCGGAAAGACGTCTAGGAACTCTCTATTTGGATGGCATTGGTAACTGGGTCAAAAAAGTTTTGACTTTTTATTTGTTCTTAAGTAAGTTTTTAAAAATTACTATTGATGTTTTGAACAAGTCATGAGATGGTTAGGTTCTTTATTTTGGGGCTGTTTATCTTTTATACTATTTGTCCTAAAATATTTGATTTATCTTTTCTAATATTTTTTATAAGAAAAAATGTATATCTTTAGTCCGGGCAGTTTTAGAGACAAAATCCTGCCGTATAATTAAAAAACTTTGACACTATATCTCTCCGGGCTAAATCCAGTGGCGGAACTAGGTGAGGAGTGGATGGGGCAGCTGTCCCCCATGATTTTTTTTTGGGTGTAATTTTACTTAGAATTTTAATAATGCCTTTGATAAAAATTTGAATTTATAAATATATTACTAGTGTTTTTTTTTTGTTTTGCCCGGATACAAATTTATCCTAGATCCACCACTGGCTAAATCCAAATTGTGTTTTTTAAAACTTCTACTAAGTAATCCAATATTTTTTTTCATAAAAATATAAACTCATGAACCATACTGAAAACTGTGTATATATTTGAACAATTTAGGTTGGCTGATTCCAATCACTGTGTGCAAGATAATCCATGAATTCAATCACGAAATCATCCACATAAAAAATAATACTAAAGTTCATTATAGCTTTACACAGTTTAGGATTCGTTATTGCGTATTTCTATATAGCCAGAACTGTTATATTTTGTGAATATAGTATTAACATAGACGTGATGTCTTATTAATCTATCAAACTATTAAAATATAACAAGATTTGATTATTGGTATAATTATAAGGGAAATTTGGGCTAATAAACATATCAAAAAAAAACAATAGATAACCATAGTAAAGCCATGGTTAGGCTATGGTTTACATTGCTGGGTTTATTGGCCAAAATGCCCTTCAGCTGCGCGTGTAGTAGAAAGAGAAGCGTCCTTTCTCTTTTTTTAAGAAACAAAAAATCATTATTCTTTCACACACTAGTTGCATACGAAATATGAGAGAGCAATTTTTAGAGAGAGATTTGGAGGCGCAGTTGTGAAAGAGAAAGGGGTAAACAACAAATCAAGGGGTTTCTGAGCGAGAGAAGTTGGAGGAAAACAATTATGGTTTCTGGCGGTCTTTCATAGTTACCGGCGGGGTGATTGCAAAGGGTTTGGAAAAGAATCAAGGTTAGTCCGTGTTTACCGAATAACATAAGGGCCCATACGGATAAGATTTTTTTTTTTTTTTGCAGATCCCGAGCGATGGAGTAACCGATGGTGAGAAAAAAGTATTATGTCAAAATTAAGTGTGCTGTACAGATATATAATTGGTGATTCGCAACTGTACACAACATCAGAGACTTGAGTGATGTTCAGTCTGGTTGTTCAGGTATACTATATGGCTGCTTCTGTAGTATAGTTTACATTTTATGGTTGTGTTTTCATATCACTTGTAGTAGAACACAGTTACTATTCTATATGAAAGAGTAAAGTAGCATAGTAGCGATTACTTTGGTTGCATCGTTTAACAATGAATACTTATACTATAATGTTCTTATAAATAGGCTTCATTAATAAGATCTCAATGTCCTTGTTAGCATGTGTTTTACTTGTCAATTGTGTTGCGAAGCATTGTTGTAGCTTTCATTATGCAGTGTAAATGAATTACAATTGCATATTTTTATACTTTTCCTAGTCCCTAAAAATATAGTATTCATGTTTTGTGGGTATAAAGACATGTTGTTTTATGGGAGTTATATTATGTGTTCATTCTTTCATCGAACTAAACGTTAGTGTTATAGTGATGTATGTTGTAGCCACACAAACTATACTATATGAACGAGTAAAATAATATAGTAGAGACTGATTTTGTTGCACAGTGAAAAAATGAATTCTTATACTATAAAGTTCTTATAAATAGGTTTGATTTGTAAGATCTCACTGTCCTTGTTAGCATGTGCTTTTCTTGTCAACTGTATTGCAAAGTCTTGTTGTAGCTTTCAATATGCAGTGTAAATGAATTAGAATTGCAGTTTTTATACTATTCTTATGCCATAATAATCCATAATAATATAGTATTCAGGAGGTGTTGTTTTACTCGCCTAAAGTCTTTCTTGTTGCAGTTATAGGATAAAAAGTTAAGTAACGATGCCGTGTCAAAATATGTAGTATAAATGATTTAGAACCGCAATTTTTATACTATTCCTAATCTGTAATAGTATAGTATTCATGTTTTATGAGTATAATGAAATGTTTTTTTTATACACCCGAAATCTTTCTTGCTGCAGTTATAGGATGGATGCGGTACGCTTGCCTAAGCGGTTGCATCAGACAATTAAGAACCATCATGCTGGAAATGCATAAGTAACTACTTTAATTTGTGATGGATCGAGGTGATAAAAGTAGCCCTTTCAAGTTTCTCATTAGGAGCAGTTGGTGCACTCTAGTTTCAGACAACTAAATCTCATGGAGACGCATACATTTTCTATTATATTTTTCCACCAGTTTTTGTCTCGTCATTGGTTACATGTAAGAATTATGCGCTATGATGGCTTTTAGATAAGAAGCTAATCCGGTATGGGACTGGAGAATTCACTTTAGTTACCATGCATAATTGTGGAATACCTACAATCAATGGTTTGGGAGAAAAACTGGTGGAGATGTGGCTTTTTGGAGATGTGGCTTTTTGGAAAGCATGTAAGAATGACGCATACATTTACTTTTCCTTTACATTAATGGAGATGTGGCTTTTTGGAAAGCATTTTTGAAAGTCGGTGCTTGTGTTTTCAGCTTACATTATTGTTATATGTTTCAATCTATGTCTTCTCATTAATGTAAATTGCATGCTACTTGTGTTTATCATGTTCACATTTTATTCAGTATCAACTTTGGGACGAAACTAAAGTAGGCTCCTATTCACTAACTTGCATCCCCAAATTTTTTATTT
>CAKOAT010146265.1:4042-76226 GCA_932364175.1 Eruca vesicaria subsp. sativa | reverse complement strand
AGATGATAGAATAAATACGAGCCACATAAAAAAAATACAAGAATTTAACCTTTTAAAACTAAAAGGTTTGTGTTATGATAAATATGTGCCAGAAATGAACAGAAAAATGGAGTACATGTCTTTTACCTTCCATCGTTATCTGAGAAGAATAAGAATATAGTTTTGTATTTTACATGTTTAGATGTTGCGTCTCAAAGCAACTGAACATGTACCTTTATGTAGCTACTTAACTGTCAAGATAGTATAGCCCTTGCGGATGGTAAGCTGGATGTTGTACGTTTGTAAAAATGTATCCCCAATAATATACTTTGCGGACATCGTATTGTTTCTCAGCTAATCATACTATATTATATTTACAATAGTATAGTTTCTTATAATTGGTGTTTTGAACGTTTCCTTTTAAATCTTGAACCATAAATCTAAAATTTGACATCAACATTAGGGTTTAGATGTTCTAGGATTAGGGTTTAGGGTTTAGGGTTTAAGGTTTATGGGTTATGGTTTAGGGGTTTAAGGTGTAGGTGTTAAGGTTTAGGACTTAGGGTTTAGCCTCTATTTTTTATCCTTTCTTTTGCAACACATATGAAATTAAAATCATATGGACCTTAGCGGACATCGCATTTGTTTCAAAGAAACTGAACCTTGAACTTTATGTACTCACTCTAGTGACGACCTAGTTCCCTAACCGCCTTTCACATTCTATAGTATATCACTTATAATATATCACATTTGTTTCCACTAGCATTTCCCTTATATGTTGTCTTCCATATTTGTCTCCTATATAGTACAGTCTAACATTTTCAAACCTTTTATGTTGCCAGCTTGTATAATTTGATCATATTCTATTCGAATCCACTTTGGAACCCCCAAATATGTCTTTGCTTTTGGTGTATGCTATACAAGATATATTATAGTACAGTTTGTACTACATCAATACATTCTAGTTGTGATTGTTTACTAACGTTATTTACAATGTATATTCTCGATTTTCCAGTGTCTAAACTATATCATATATACGATAGTATATTGTTTCCCATTGCTCATACTAGTACATGCCACATAGCGTTACCATACACCTGATTGCTATAAGAAAAGTGTTACGGTATCAGTGTCTCACTTGCCTCTTAAGGATGCATAGGTGTGTGAAAGGAGAAAATCGTCCAAAAGCAACGCTAAATATCACATCATACTTGCTATGATTATATTCTTTATTTTTGTATATTCTATGAATATTCATCAAATTCACCCTAATTATAAAGATTTCCATTGATTATTTCTTCTATATTGTTCTGATGCAGGTATTTAGGGTCTCAGTTGCTCCCCCTTTCAGTATTTTTAGTCATTATCTGCTTTTAGTGTTTTACATTTCTCTTTGTAGTACCAAATGTTGTCCCTTTTAAAGGAAAAATAAAAACAATAAATATGTAAGTTTTATGCTCGCAACTAGATATTTGTATCCTTTATGTTCATTGAATTAATAGGGAATCAATTATTAAGACAACATGGGAGCAAAATGTGTATTCTATGACCAATTTATGTAGTGAAGTACCTAAAACATATGCTAAAATTACGATCAGATTTTGAGATCTAGAGAATTTTTATTTGGATTTCACAAATGTTACTTCAGTAAACTGAGTTTTGATGATCTACACTACTTGATCTGCAAAATTGCTCTCAAATTATCTCGAACACGACATTGAAATCTTTGTTGATAATAATAATAGTACACTATCCATTTGTGTGCTTATTTTATATCTATACTATTAAAACTCAAGATTTTTTTTTAAAGTGCCCTTCTGTTTTAATAGTATTTACAGATCTCTGCCACTAGAATATTTTAAAGCTATGGTTTTTATTAAATCTCTTATTTTCCAAACAAAAAGTTGAGAAAATCTTATTAGGGTCCAACAGTCAGATATTTACAGATTCATGCCACTAGAATATTTATAAGATATGTTTTTATTTAATGATTTTTTAATTAAGAAATGAAGAATTCATCAAATGTATGTTACTATAATTCAGTTAGAACAGTTCCACTCAATATAATCTAAACTAAAGAATATCCACGTACTAAACTGTGTCAAGCCACAACACGTGAACTATCATTATATAAACCAAGATTTGAATGCCACTCAATATAATCTAAACTAAAGCATATCCACGTACTAAACTGTGTCAATCCACAACAAGTAAACTATCATTATATAAATCAAGATTTGAATGTGGCAACAACTGAAGTATATCCACGTAATAAACTATATAAGCCCATAACACGTAAACTATCATTATATAAACCAATATTTGAATGTGGCAACAACTGAACCCACCAAACGTAAACATAAACTATCATATATAAGTATTTAATTTAAACTAATATTTATTCAAAATAACGACATCAAACATAGTTCTCGAATTAATCCATATCGATACAATTAAACTGTATATCTTAAAACATATATTATCAATACTTATATCATCAAACAAAAGTCCAAACCCTAAAACATATCTCCAAACCCTCTAATAAATTTTAATAAATAGTAATATTTGTTAGTTACAGCTAAGTTAAGGTTTTAAAATAACAATATTTGTTAGTTACAATATTTTTTCACCTAATACCTGAAACAAAATCTGTTTTGTTATTGGATTACAAGATTTACTTTATGCTAATTATATTTTGCATAATTATGGTAACAAAATTCTAATAAAACGAGCAAACCCTTTAAATTTCAGTTAGCAAATCAGATTTTTTATCTTACTATTCATTTTAAAAGATATTTTTTCATGGTAAAAAGGGGAATATCGAAAATTCTTTCAAATAGAGAAACTTCATTTATTTAAAAATAGATTGAAGACCTTACAAAATTTTCATTAAATTTAGTTACAGATTTGCATGTATCAAAAGTTAAATATAAGTTCAATAAATCGTGCTAACAATCAATATAATTAAATTCACTGTATATAAATAAAATTAAATCTGCAAAGTAAAGCAAATTAAGTGCCCTTAAATCATAGGTCCATTACTTAGTAAAAAAACTTCAAAGTATTTATGTAAGCAGTCCAAATAAATTTAGTTCTTCACATTATTTATCTATTCAAATTAAACCAATTATGTTTTGTATATAGTTGAACTAGGTGTTATGATACACATGTGTCGTCAAAACATTTTTAACCACTTTGGATGGTTTAATTCAAATCTTATTATTAGCCCAACTTGGATTTTCTTAAATAAAAGATGTGATTGGTCCAATATTTTATTCGTTCATTTTTAAAATACTGTATAAATTGACGTTGCTAATATTATTTTTGAATTCGATTTTGCGTAGGAACAAAACCCGCACTTTCAAAATGCCCTCTTGTTTCAACAATATTTACAATTTCATGCCACTAAGATATTTTAGGCCATGATTTAATTTAAATATTTTTTTGGTAATTCATATTAAATCATCTCCTTATAAAGTGAGCTATTTAGGCCATGTTTATTTTTTAGGCCATGTTTATTTTTTATTTTTTATATTTTACCATGTGTAATTATAATTTAAATATATTTGATTTTCATGGTTATACGAATTAAAATATACATCAAAGATTTTAGGTGTCATTAACTTTTGAAAATATTACAACTATCTCATTTTATAGTAATATTTTGTGTGATTTTTTTATTTGAAATATGAAATATTTATATACAAATATTATAGAAAGTTATTTCTTAATTTATAAATTAAATTAAGTTAGTATTCATTTGTAATGAATTTCATCTTATTTACGATTTTATTATTAAAATAATATTAAACCAATAAATATTTATATTTTAAATAGAAAGATATTAAAAGATATTGTTAAAATGTGATTTTAGAAAAATAGTTAAGAATATATTTTTGATATATTATTTTGGAAAAAAATTTAAATATTGTGTTAAGATTATGTGTTTAATTAATAATAAATAAATTTTGTATTCAAAATAATAAAAATTAAATAAGTCATTTTGACTTTATTTGGGAGAATCGGAGAAACGTTTATCCTTCTAATATATATTTTTCATACGTCCAAAGTTTTAGGTATGTACAGTTATATTATCATCACTAAGTGATAACATTTTAACTTCTAATTAATCTTCCATTTTCTCATACGCTCTAAATATATTTGAGGTTTTCTGAAGTTTATTTCATACCTTAGCAATTTAAAAACTGAATATTATAAAAGCAAATATTCAGTAGATATTCATTAAATTTTATTTATAAATTAAAATGTTAAATTAAGATATTAAAAATTGTTAATATATATTTAATTTCATACAAATTAAAAAGATAATACTTATATCATTTGTTGTATAAATGATCGGGTTACACCTGATATTTTACGACTGCAGTTTCTATCGTTTTTTCATTAAATAAAATATTTCATTAATAGATGGAATAAAGAATGGTTTAACCTATTCATTTCTAAAGTTAAAAATGAACATGGACCAAATGAAAAACGGGTTCCATTGTTTAATTTGCTAAGAATTTACAATAGTGTCAGTATTTTTTTGCAACTACTATTTAATTTTATATAACAAATTATGAAACTATAATTTATACTGATAAATTCTGATATTTGAGGCAAATAACTTCGTCGAATCAATTTAAAAACAATAAATAAATATTTAATGAAGGAGAAAATCCTTTAAAAATACAATAGCACAAAATTGATATTATAAAATATTTTGAGGTTAAAAATAAGAATGAATATTTTAGTAAGATGAGTATTAAGAAACAGATAATAAAATTAACGAGAAATAGTCTTGAAAATAGTATCCAAATAAAAAATTCAAACTCGAACCGAAACAAAAAAAAAACTAAAACCAAAACCATACCAATATTCTGAAAAACCCAAATAGTTACTATTTCCCAAACCCGAAAACCAAAACTAAAATCAGAACCACACTGACAACCGAATAAGTATCTAAATATTTGAAATATAATAAAAATATTAATTATCATAATGTATAATATAATTTATATATTATATATGTAAAACCCTAAATTACCTAAACTACCTTTTTGGATTTTCAGGTTAATTCAATTTTCAAAGTTTTTTGAGATTTATGGCTTTAACATGACTCTAACTATTTATAATTCGGTTTTATTTCGGTTTTTACAAAAAACAATAAATGTAAACCGAATCCGACACTACTCAACTTGAACTAATCCGGAAAATGTTTGGTTCTTACACGGATCCTAAACATCCAAACCCAAATAAATCGCAAAAGTATAAATACAAACCCAATTTAACATTACTTAAACTAAACCGATCCGAATAATTTAACGGTACCTAAACATCCAACCCAAATTACTATAAGACAACAATATAAATTACTTTTAATTATAGACCTCAAAATGTAAATATTAAAATTAAGAAAAAGACAAAACTGTAGTAATTCCTAAATTAAAAAAAAAATTAACCAAAAACTTATCCCGCGCTTTCAAAGCGCGGATCAAAGTCTAGTTCATACTTATAATCGAAAAATATATGCGCATTTTAGTTGTGTGCATGCGTGTGTGCATTTGGAGTTCTCCACGCGCATACACATTCTTTTCCTGAATGAGATCGCGCATACACATTCACCCAAAATCAAAAGTGGTTCCAATAATGTATTCGTTCAAAAGCCTCTCTACATCTAATTTACAAAACATTACAACATATAAATTAAAAAACCATCAATTTAACTATGGCCTACAAACTTAATTACCTAATTTAAAAAGCAACCTTCAAACACTTTGAATTCTAACCGCACGTGGATGGTTTAGTAGTGAATCGTGGTCAAAGCAACCAAATGATATCAAACATGTGTACAAAGATATGAAGTCATGCTTTGAGCCTCATTTAAATACGTTGATAGAAGATACATCTGTAGGCTACACCTTTCTTGAAAACTTAGTCTAGACCATTCCATCATCCTGAAATGTCCACCAAATTCATTTTGAATTTTCAAAATATGGTTATCCTAGAACCATTAGAAAAAATGAGAACTTACTTCGATCAACTTCAACCAAACTGTTAAAATAAATAAATCACTAGATTTTGACCCGTGCTTTGGAAGTGCATGATATTTTTGAACAATTGTTTTGGATTACAAACTACTTGTTGTTAATAAGACAGTATTTTGTGGTTGGTGTATATTATTATGTTAAAAAGTCATATTATATCAAAAAATAAAAATTTTGATAAAAATATTATACTTTTTGAAATAGTTTATTTGTTATTTTATATGTACACTCTTATGTAACTCCCTTAGGCATGGATCTTTTACCCGGACCCAGAAAACTAAACTGAAAATATCCGAAATACATGGTCGGGTTTAGTCCATGTCTAAGCAAATTACCTATTCGTGTATATTTGATTTATTTGGATATTTTTAATATGTTTCAGTATAACAGATAATTTTAAATTTTCAGGTTTGGGTTTTTGGTTGTAGTTTGAAATTTCAGAGAAGGTATTTTTTGGTTTCTCGAATCAGATTTAAAAAACAATTTTGGGGCTTTTTGCTATTTGAATATTTTTGGGTATCTTTGAATTTTCGGAAATGTTTTAGTGATGATACATATTTTTTGCTTTTCAAATACTTTCCAGTTTTTGGGGTATTTTGAGTTTTTTGGGTTTAAATATCCAAACCAATCTTGGCTGTTATATATGTAAATATTATAGGTATTTGAATTATAAATGTGTATAACCAACTGAAACTGAAAATTTTAAATACTTAATTAGATACAAATGTTTAACACCCGGAAGGATCGAACCTAAAATGAATTGATTCGTACCTAGTCCGAAGATTCGATGCGATGCTTACTCTCTCTTGCTATATTCTATATGCATTTTAGAAGAGTTATATATATTAATTTGGTGAGAATTAAAATTTACTTGGACAATTTTAACTAATTTAATAGTATATATAGATATAGTTTTTAATATTTTATAGAATTATATTAAATAAAAATTGTATTATAAATATTTTTATAAAAACTAATATAATGTAATATATAAATTTGTTTTTAACAGATGTTTTGCTAAAATGATTTTATCAAATTTGATTTTATAAATAATTGAAACTATATAACGTGAAAATGAAATGACTACATAATATGTTATATGACATATGGTAACTCATTTTAGTTAATGTGTAGGTCCATTATTGAGTATAAGATATAGTATATAAATCTATTGCATAATAATCGTAATGTTGGATGACAAAATATATTTAGATAAAAGTTATATCCCACATGAAATAAAGAGTAATAATAGCATGGATTAAAAAGTTGTATTATTAAATAATTAATGATAAGAAAAAAATAAATAGTTTTAAATAGTTCCAAAAACTTTTTTTATTGTAGATTTTAATAATGATTATTTTAATTGTATATATAGTTAAATAATATATTTACATTTTATTATATATTTATATTTTAAACAGATACTATTTATCTCAAACATGAATAATCTTTTTTACCAAAAACAATCAGGATAAAAGTAATTCTGAAGTTTTGGTAATGGGATTCAATAGTCACGTCTTGGTTTTGAAATTTATTATTCACGGTTTTATTGGGATTAATAAATGATGTGTTGCTAAGATGTGTTTTAATAAAATTGAAGTATGAATAATCCAAATGATATGTTGAGTTTAAATGAGATCCTTTGTATAGTTAGAAAAAATACAAGGTAGCGTCTAGCCCCATCTATACTATTATTTGTGAAGTGATTTTTCGCAACGGAGCTCTCACGTTAAAAGTTTGAGTGGTTAATATCGATTATACCCTTAATAATACTTTTATATATAATTAATTTTATAATTACAAACAAAATTTTAAAAATAAAATTAGATTAGTATGTTATTATCTTAGATAACTTAGAATAATTAATATAATAAGTTTATAAAAAAATTAAAAATAAGATAATTCTTATATATGTTATTATCATCTGAATATAATATTGTAACAACATGATAATGCTTATATATCTTAATTTTATATATAATTGATTTTGGCTTTTAAAAATAATATTATTCTATTATAAAATTAAAAAATTAAAATTTAAAAGTCGATTTTAATTAAATATTAATCAAACAAAAACATTTGTATAAAGATACTTTTAATTATATAATTAAATATTAGATATTAAAAATTGGAACGATTCAAGTTAATGATACCTTTAATGAAATTTATATATTTATATATAAATTAGTTAAAAGCAAATTTTATGTTAGTGATAGAAATTTATATGTTATTATATTAGTTAATTTATTATAAATTAATAGGATAATTATCCACATTCATGCATATTTAAAACATAAGATATCTTAGAGAATATTATACAGTTATCTGGAAATAATATTTTTTATTATGAAAAATAAAAAATTAGTTATAAAACAATTTAAAATTAAATATTAAGAAAAAATATAAATATATTTTCAAAATATTTTATTATGTGGATGTTTTTCAACACTATAATAAGCATATGGATTTTGATGAATATTCATATAAAAATATTTTAATGTTTGATTTAGGTTTTTTAAAACTATAAAAAATAACTTATAATATTATTTTAAAATTAATAAAATAATAAATAATAAATATTCGTAAGAAAAGTTTGCCCGCATATGCGGGCACAACACCTAGTCGAGAATATTTGGTCTGACTCTAATAAAATATGAAACTCTGGAAAACATTTAATTTGTCACAATAAATTGGTATCAACGATAAAGTTATGTGAACTTTGTTTTGAATATAGGATTGTTAGAATTAAGTTTGGGTATTCGGGTCCTCGGGTCAGATTCAGGTTGGATCTTGTCGAGTTTGGGTCTTTCGAATTTTAGATATTTAGATTCAATAGGATTATTAGAATTTGTGAGTTCGAGTTTGGTCATGTTGGATCCAAGTCAGTTCGAAACTTATATAGTTATACCAAAAGGTTAATTATAATTTGTCGGTTCGAGTTTGGTTCAGTTCAGGTCCTATCAAGTCCGGCCCAAAAAAATACCCAACAACACTAAAAATATATATGAAAATATTTAAATACATTAAAATATGTACAAGTTTATCTAAAATCTGACTCGAAAACATGAAAAATACTGAACATTTATCCGATTATTAGAATTATATGTTTTTTAAATCAAAAAGTCTATATGAAGTCCAAAACCATATTCGAAAACCCAAATCTAAAACTTTAAAAAAATACCTATTATACTATATCTAACTAGACATTTACCTGCCGCGTACCCACACGGATGTTATCTTTATCTATAGTTTTAAGTTGTCGTTGGTTTATACATGTTTGTATTTGTGTAAATTGTTCATATTGTGTGTTATTGTTTGATATATAAATAAGCAAAATATTATATTATTTATGGATCAAGGATGAGGTGGATCATTTGTATAATATTGTTTATGAATGGTTGATCATAAGATATATAGTTAAGAAAAAAATATTGTTAGGAATATAATTTAGATTTTTCCAAATGAATATATAACCATTTATTGTATATAACAAATATATTCACAATTACATCACTCTTAAAGTTTTGTTTTTAACCGGAACACATGCATTTTTAAATTTATTTTTATAACTCACATTTATCCTTCTCTTAAAAGCAAAAAAAAAAGTTCTTTTTTGAAAGAAAAAATACTCTCATGTTTGTCAAAAATAATAATACTCTCATAATGGACCAAATGATATTAGGCTATTTTGTCTCAGATTATCCATTTGCATATTTTAACTGTATGGCTTATTTTAAAGGTCAACTAATTAGCGCAGGAAAAAAAATCAGTTAGAGTTACATAAAAGAAAATTGCCACCGACTAGAAACAAAGGGAAAGTTAGGGTTTGTTTCATCGTTCACGATCTATCAATATAGTGATTCATCAGGAAATCATCTCTTGCCAGTTTTATAAGCTAGTTGTGATTATAGATAGGTTACATATGGTTGTTAACCGAGATCTAAGGATTTTGTTTTTTTTTGATAATCCAGGATTCCCCGTTTTGCGGATCATTCCATGGATCCGGTCAGGCAGCGGTCCGTTTCACAAGGAAGGATTATACCTGGGTCTAGGCTCAGTATCGCTATGGTGACATGGAAGAGGCATTCCACCACTGCATAGCGTCGAACCTGTGAGCATGACAATTGGCCCCCAAGGTCCTTTACCAGGTGGGCTACTTCATTCCGTCATAATTGTTTTTAGTTACCTTATCATGAAAAATCATAAAGTGAATTTTCTAAATTTAAATCGACAATTTTTACTGAAGCAGAAAATTAGGATGCTAAAGAGAATTGCTCCTCAAAATTTGAATAAAATTTCAGTTGTTCAAATATTTGGATGTTACCGTAGAATTAGTGCTTGTCAAACATTTGTTATTATGAATATATTGGTATATCAGTCCACAAAGCATATTTCATTTATGTTTTGATTTTAAAATATAGACCAAGTAAACCGATGTTAAAATTTAGTGTTTGATTTATGATCATAAAAATACCAAAAGAGAATCTATATAATAATGATTCACTTTTGACGCTCCTAAAGCTATCCACATCAGCAGCCGAGTGGGCTCCGCGTATTTAAATTTTAAAAGCTTATAGTTGTTTTAAAATGACTATGAACAATGAATACACTTTAGCAAAGTGGTATAAGGCATTTAATTAAGTATGCAAGTGTGTGGGTTCAAACTACGCAGCTGTTATGTATTTTAGTTTTTCGTTTGGATTATTATCATATGGGTTTTTTAGTTTTAATGTTTTTATGTTTTTTTTCCTCTGGACTTATTGTTTAAAGCCCAAAATAGTGGAAAAATCCTAAAGTTTGACGAACTCAAACCCAAAAACAATTAAAAATGGATCAAAAAATGAATATCCAAAAAAAAGAAAAAAAAAACGAGTCTCACACGGCACTATCATGTCCTAATATATATTATTACTGTTAGAACATATTTCCTAATATATATTTTCAAAAAATTAAGTATGTGAAATAAAATAAAATAAATAGTTTTGTTATTTATAAAATAACTATGTAATTTCTCTTCAATTTTTAATAGTTACTATAATTTCATTTTTATCAGACTCCGCGGATGGATTTCCACAGTCGATGACACCGTAAAGAAAAATACCACATTATTCATGAACAAAATCCAAACTTACAAAAAAACATATCCAGACCTATCTATTGAAACCCAAACAACAAATATTAGCTTAAATTAAAGTTATTTTCAAATTGATAAATCGTTTAGTACAAATATAAATATTATAAATAAATATTTATATCAAGTTTTGACATCCGATATAAAAACTATTTCCAATATAAAAAAACAATATAGACATCTATTTTTATACACTAAAAATTATATTATAATTTAGTTATTCCTATAAACCTTATTTCGAATATAAATAACATTTAATACCTTATATATACAATATTTTCACTTTGCACTCTTGCTACATTCTTTCTATTTCATCATTCTTTGGTATTATTAGAATAACCCACTAAACCAACAACCGAAAAAAACACAGATCCCGGTTCCGCGCTTGTGCGGGGTTTATGCAACTAGTTCATAAATGAGATCACTGAGACTTAATATTATGATGATTCAGTATGAGATGAAATTTATGTTATGGCCAACGAAACTTAAAGGATATAATATATCATGTTCAAGAAACTTTTAAATTTTGGCTTATGTTTACCAATCGAGAGATGCTTAGTTTGAGGGTAATGTTTGTAGTAAATAATATTAATAGATCGTTTGTATGTATGCAAGAGTAAGTTGTCAATGGTAAAAATAGATTAAAGTTAAATGTAATTATAAAAGATATGGTTCATGTGTTTATTTAGTAATTAAGATAGATATAAATTATTTTGATATTTTAATAAATGGACCTAGTAGAGTTCTAATTAGTAGATAGAAATAGTACTTTTCTTTTAATAGAGAAGATATATACTAGAAGTTTGGGTATTTTGGGCACCTTTTCAGATCTCGGATATGAGTCATTTCAGATCTAATATCCGCGGGTCCTCCACAACATGATCCATTAGGGTAAAAAATTGGTTTGGTTCAGAACCGAGATTTTTTGATCGATTTCGGGTTTGATCTTCAGGTCTGGGTACAATATTAAACCTAATTAAAAATAAATAGATAATCCAAATCTCACATAAAGTATTATACCAAATAACTTTTGGGCGCAATAGATCCAAAAATAAATCCACAATAATTTAAGCATAAAATCATTTAACATTAACATCAAAATCAAAGTGTTTTTTAATTAAATTAAGTAAATATAGTAATAATATTAGAGTTAATATATTTAACCATGTAACCTATATAACTAATAAATTTATACATTTTACTTCTAAATGAATAGAATAAACAACTAAAAAATATGAATCTATACATTAACATCAAAATCGAATACTTTTATGAATTTATAATAAGTATAAAAATAATAATAATAATAATATAAAATTATTTGATTGCATCTTCTACATATTTATTGTGATATATGGTTTTACGTTTATATATGAAGAAAACAATGATTTAGTGTCAAATGATGATTTGTTAAATTTTTATAAATTATATTTTTGTAATTGAACTAGAACAAAACTAAAAAATTAACTCGATTGAATTGAAAAATACAAACAAAACCATATTAAACCTAATAAACATACAAACCAAACCAAATTAAAACTGAACCAAACCAAAAATAAACCAAACTAAACTAATATGGATTGACTTTGGGGTAAAGTTTTAGACCCAAACAACTCAAACCAGACCAAACCCAAACCAAACCCATAATACAACCGAAATGCCACCCCTAAAATGGATAATATCATATTTAACGAGGAACTAAACATCTGATGAGGGACATCTATATAGTTGAACGTCTGCTTACAAATAAAAACATAGTTATATTATAGGGAAGTTTACTCAAATATAACAAATCTTAGGACAATTGACTAGAACCATACAATTTTTTTTTTATTATTGGCATTTTTTAAATACTAAGCGTGCCATTTTTAATGTTATAAGAAAAATGTATTTACAAGAAAGCCATTACTTTTCGCTGCCACGTAAGCAAAAATCTGACGCCACGTAGAAATTCGATTCCATGTTTTCATTAAGTCAGCCGTAAAGTGCTACATACGTCGTTATGGCTGATTTATTGCTACATTTCGGCTGAATTACCAAAAGCGACTAACTTAAGAGAAAATGGCTGACTTAAGACCATAAGTCAGCCGCCGGGTATCACTGATTTACAGAAAGCTGGTTGATTTATGCGATAACGGCTTACTTACGTATACAAGTTACACCTGACTTATACATCAGCGGTTTGATTTCTGGAAAATTTGGATGAGTTGTAGTAACGACACAAATGAGAATAAACATCGAACGACTGAGTTACTGAAATTGCGGCCAACTAATGGGATGTTGTGATGGCTGAGTTTATATTAATCAGCCGTAGTAGGATGGATTAACAGTAAACTCATTTTGTTTACGGCTGAGTTACTAGCGAAAGATTAATTTCTAGAATATATTTTCTTAATGACTGATTTATGTGACGATACGGTTGGCGTATGATTTTCATTCTAATTACGGCTGATTTATTAGCAAAATATAAATTACTGGAATGTATCCACGATTTGGCTGACTTACTTATTAAATGATTTTCCATGTCATCCGCCAGGTCATCAACTTGGATTTGCCATGTCATTAATAATGTTACAACAGTAAAATAAGGGTTTATGTTACAGATGCAATGTCTTATTATTCATTCTTCATCTTCTTTATTTATCTTCCTCATCTTATTCTTCATCTCTCTCTGAGACCTTATGGATCTGGTAATTATTATTTTCGGCAATTGGGTCTAAAATAACATAGATTTAAAAAATTGGAAATATGAGACAGATCTACTTCAGTCGGTTAGAGGAGAAGTTTCCTCTCCTCCAATGTCATGTATGGTGGTCAAACATCCTACTGCTCCCTTTACTATTGGGTTCGCCGTCTTGCAGAAGAAGAAAGAGTCAAAAAGAGAGATGAAGAAGCTAAGTCCGTAAATTGTAAGAAAATGAGAGAGTTGAACAAAAAAATTAAGAAAAGGAGAGAAGACGAAGAAGATGATGAAATTGAAAGCTGATTTTATATGTTTGATGACTCAGATGATGCATCATCTGAATATGATAACTTTAGTTCATACAGTGAATCTCCAAAACATACGTTTTGGCGGAGTTATGCATATTTTACGGCTGAGTTATGTATATGTTACGGCTGAGTAATGCATACATTACGGTTCAGTTTAACTCTAAGCTATAAACCTAAAATCTAAACCTAAACTTTAAATAAAAAAAAATATTAGACCTAATGTTCAAAAGATAAACTTTATATTTTTTTATAACTTTATAGTTCTATAGTTTAGGGTTTGGGGTTCAAATTTAAGAAAAGATTAAAGTTTTAATATTGTGTTCAGAGTTGAATGAATGATTTTCCCACCCAAAATACGAAACGTCGCAAAACAAATTACACTTTTCGGCTGATTATAGGAACGTTACGGCTGAGTTATGCATACGTTACGACTGAGTTTAACTCTAACTGTAACCTAAATCTTAAACTTAAAAAAAAAAATAGATTTAATGATCAAAAGATAAACTTTATAATTTTATAATTTTATAGTTCTATAATCTAGGGTTTGAGGTTTAAAGTTAGTATTGTCTCCAGAGTTGAAGGAATGATTTTATTCCCACCCAAAATACGAAAGGTCACAAAAAAATTACACTTGACGGCTGATTTATAGGAACGTTAAGACTAACTTATACCATTCAGATACGTTACGGCTGAGTTATGCGGTTGATAACTCCTCCATGTTTCCTAGCTTCATTGAACTCCTCTGTGTCATCTCTGCAGAATCCATCACTTCTTTCCATTTCCTCCGTTATCTTCTTGTTCAATCTTCTCTTTCACTGGAAAAAAAATTAGATAATATAAATCTGGGTATCAAATCACAAACACTGTAAAATGCTATAGAACTTATGTATTTAATTTACAAAATTGAATTATAATATAAATTAAAATTAAAACTACACCAAAATTTAAAATTAAAATTGAATTATATTTATTAGTTAAAATCAAATAAAATTAGTTTTACAAAACTAAACCAGATTTTTTTAAAAAAAATAAGTAAACCAGAACACACTAAACAGAAGACTAATTAACAAAAATCTAAACCTAATTAACCAGACCCTGATTAACTCTAAACCTAATTTCTCTGTTGCCGTCTCCCTCTTCCTTTCCCTCTTTCTTCTCGATGTGTTTCTCCATTCTGTCTCCATCTCCGGCACCATTGATGACGACCGAGACGAGTTTGATACATGTGAAACAGAGGCAAGCTCGAGACCGAAGGGCCGAGATGTCTCCTCTGTTCACGACCACTCTGCTCAAGACCGGTGATGACGAGGGCAAGCTTGAGAAAGAGATGACCATTACATATGTCTTCAATCTCCATGGAAGCATGCTATGCCTCTTTGAAACATAAAACAAAAACAAAAAAAAAAGAATTCAAAACAGAGAAAGAGAGAAGGAGAGAGGTCGGTTGTGGTCATGGTGGCGGTGTTGCTCTAGTTTTATCGTCTAGCATAAACAATGAAGAATAAGGGAACATATACAAAATAAGTAAGAATCATGAGGAAACGATATTAACCGACCTGATTAAGGATCCTTTAAACATCAGTCTTCGTCACTCTATAACCAGCTACCATCTTCAAGCTTTCAATGTTCAACACCTGATGAAAAAACTGATAGCATTGGAAAATTTAATCATCGAAGAAAGGATAAAGAAGAAGTCTTTTTGCTTGAGAATAGAGATGTAATTTTCTAAGGGTTATGAAAGAAATAGAAAAAATGAGAAATGAAAGAGGCAAATCGTATCTTCATAGAGGGAAACCTAATTTTAATTAAAAATAATTATTAGTGACGTGGATATAACAATTAGTAACATAGATTTGTTAATTAAAAATAATCTTAATGAGAAAAAAATAACCAAAAGTCTTAATTGTCATTTAGTAGGGATGTCCAAACATTCTAGTAATTTTAAAAATATATTACACACTCTAGTAATAAACCAACTTTTCTTATACATTCTAGTAATTTTTTCAATATCTATCTATACTATTATATAAGAAGTAAATTTGCTTAGTTTTCAACTTCTCCTTTATTTTAGGTAAATTTGTTTATTTACCTTATTTAAATAATTTCATATAATTTACCTTTTTTATTATATAAGAAGTAAATTTGCTTAGTTGTCAACTTCTCCTTTATTTTAGGTAAATTTGTTTATTTACCTTATTTAAATAATTTCATATAATTTACCTTATTTAATAAAAACGAATTTATATTAATATATCATATTTTTAGTAAATAAGATAATTCTTGTGAATTATGTTGTTATCTTGAAATATATTTTTATATATAAAACTTAAATTTAAATTGAGACATAAACACTATTATATTTATCTAAAATGAATTTATACTAATAAATTAGTATTTAAATATAATTAAAACAAATTTATATTAATAATTTAACATTTTTCTAAAATAAGATAATCATTATGGATTATGTTGTTATGTTGAAAATATATTTTCCTATTATAAAATTTAAAATTAAGATATAAAAATTATATTATTAAATATAAATCATAATTAAGCTTAGTTGTCAACGTCTCCTTTATTTTAGGTAAATTTGTTTATTTACCTTATTTAATTAGTTTCATATAATTTACCTTATTTAATAAAAACAAATTTCTATTAATATATCATATTTTTAGTAAATAAGATAATTCTTGTGAATTATGTTGTTATCTTGAAATATATTTTTATATAAAATTAAATTTTAAATTAAGATATAAACACTATTATATTTATCTAAAACAAATTTCTATTAATAACTTAATATTTAAATATAATTAAAAAATTATATTAATAATTTAACATTTTTATAAAATAAGATAATCATTATGGATTATGTTGTTATGTTGAAAATATATTTTCATATTATAAAATTTAAAATTAAGATATAAAAATATATTATTAATAATTAAATATAATTCATAATTAAATAAAAATCAACAAAACAATTATTTGAAAAGTGAATTTGTTGATTTGTCTGATCCTAAGTAATTTTGATCATTTAGCAGAATTTCTATAATTTTGTTTATTATTGATTATATAATTAAAACTAATTTATATTAATAATATGATATTTTATAAAATAAGTTAATTCTTATGTATTATGCTGTTATTTTGAAAAAATATTTTTCTATTATAAAATTTAAAATTAACATGTAAAAAATCTATAATATTATTTAAGAAGTGAATTTGATGTTTGCTGATTTGTCATATTTTCCATGCTTTTAGGTAATTTTCCTAATTTATCAATTTATATAATTTTATATATAATTTATTATATATTTAAAACAAATTTATATTAATAGGATCAGATTCTGAAAAAATAAAATGCTTCTTATGTATTAAATTGCTGTCTTGAAAATATATTTTTCTATTAGAAATTTAAAATCAAGATATAAAAAGTTGTAGTTATTCTATAATTGAAATAAATTTACACTAATAATATTATACTTTTAGAGAATATGGTAATTCTTATGTATTATGTTGTTATCGTGAAAATATATTTTTATATTAGATAATCTAAAAGTAAAATAGAAAAATTATTTATTATTAATTAAATATAAATCATCACTAAAAAAAAATTATTTAAGAAGTGAATTTGCTGATTCATTAAGTTCTCAATGATTTTAGATAATTTTAATTATATGTCATCATTGCTATAATCTTATATAATTATTATATAGTTAAAAAATCGTCATATTATATTTTCAGAAAATAAATAACTTATGCATTATATTCTTATCTTGAAAATATGATTTTCTAAGATATAAATATTATAATTAAATATAAATATAATCTTATATAATTATTATATAACTAAAAAAAAATTATCATATTATATTTTCAGAATATAAATAACTTATGCAATATATTGTTATCTTGAAAAATGTTTTCTATTATAAAATTTAAAATTGAGATATAAAATATTATAATTATAAATTAAGTAAAATATTTGTATAAACTTATTATGCTGATTTATAAATTAATAAAATATCAACTCATAAATATTCATAAGAGAATTATGCCCGCAAGTGCGGGCAAAACACCTAGTTATATATATATATATATAATTAATATGATAAATAACCGACGACGATGTTTCAAAGAAAATAATAACCGATGCAGTGATTTGTTTTTTTTTTTTTGGAAAAAGGGCTTGCAGTGATTTGTTTTTCTTGGGTGGGAATCTGAAAGACTAAGCAACAAAATTTACGGCTTCCAAAAGATAGGAATCCATGAGATGGGTTACATTAGTTATGAAAGCGCATTCGAACCCTTTCTGACTTTCTGTTATATATTTGTCTATAACCAATGAATTTACGAGGTAATGGACAAAAATCCAATAGCTTTCAATTAAGTTATGGACAGAAGAATCTCAACACAAAAGTTGATTGAGTAAACCATTTTTTTTTTTGGTAAACTTTTTTTTTTTGAGTAAACTCTTTCAACAATGGGAATTTGCAGTTGTAAAGAAAAATTCACTACTTTTGTTTGTCAAAATGTTTTTTTAACACAAGAAATTGTTCTTAAACGAAAAATATAAATATTCTCATAACTTTTCTTTTGTAAAAAAATATTTTAAACAGAAACAAACCCAAAACGAAAAACCCCTTAAAGAAACAGAGTTTTTTCGTGGGCAACCAAAACAAGGTCCTAGTGCTATTGCTTCCCGTGGAAGAACAATCATAAGAAAACTGACCTTTTGGGTGAAAAAACTGAACACCCCTTAATCTAGAAATAAAACTATAAAAATAAACAATTCTGTGAAAAATACTTAAAAGTTCATGCCAGATACGAGTTCCATAGCTAGCCACCCACTTTTCCAGTTTCCAACCTTCTTCGTGTTCATATTGTAAGTATGCAACAATACTCCTTTCGTTTCTTTTTATAAATAGTTTTAGATAAATGTTTTTTTCAAAATATAAATAGTTTTTAAAGATTTAGGCAACTTTTACATTTAGTGAATATGGTATGCCCAATCAAATAATACTAACTATTTATGATTGATTAAATTATATTTAGTTCAATATATCAAATATTATTTTAAAAACAGTAACAACTGTTTCTTAATATTTGTGCATTCAACTAAAACTATTTATAAGAAAAACGGAACAGTATATTTTTACGATCATGAGACATTCATAAATAATTCGAAATTCATGACAATATATATATATATATATATATATATATACATGTCAGTCCTAATTAAATTGAACTAAAACACTTACGTCAGTTATATTTTCAATGATCGACAAGAACCTAAAAATAATATATATATTATTTTCTATCGGTACATGAGATGGCACAATGATCTCTGAACTCATATCCAAAAATTAATGATCGATGACAACCTACTCTCGGGTATGACTTCTAACTCATTTTGGATTGTCTATACATGTGCGTCTAATCACATGACTGACTCTTCGTACTCGTTTGATACAGTTTAATTATTTCCTATGGATTGAGGTTGCATGATTTCAATCGAGAATCTATTTGTGTCGGAGTAAATATGCTCTTGGCATCATATCGGAAGTGGGTCGTCTTGGAGCAAGGCATGTCGGGTCGTCTTGGAGCAAGGCATGTCGCATTTCCTATGGACCAAGATCATCTTATAGCGCTTGATGAGGGAGAAAACTTTCATGATCTGAAACGCCATAGACAATTAGTTGTTCAGATGATTTATCTTGCAGTAACTCGTACTGACATATATCACATGCTATACATATTTTGACACAATCATGAAAAAAAAACAAGCAAGCTCATTAGGAAGCTTCTTTAAGAGTTGTCCGGTATATCAAAAATAAAGCGTGTCAAGGTATACTTCATGGTGCTAACACATCATTGACATTGTTTGCTTCAGATTGGTCAGGTTGTCCCCTCACTTGACGCTTGCTCTGTGGTTATTATATTCAACTTGGTCAGTCTCTTATTTCATGGAAACAAAAAAGCAAAACAATGTATTTATCTCATAGGCGGAAGCTGAATATCGTGTGATGCAATATACTGTTCATAAACTAAAATTAATTAAGGCACTGCTCCTTACACTTAGCGTTGATCAGTTAGCTCCAGTACACCTAATATTGCGATTGTAAAGCCGCTATACACATGGTTGCCAACCTAGTCTTTCATGAACATATTAATCATGTTGAGAACAATTGCCATTTTTTCGTAATGCGGTCAAAGACTGATTGTTACTCAACATGTCTCAACGGAAACATTGACCAATATCTAAACAAAGACATTGGGAAGTGCTGAATTCGGCAGTTTTAAGTTTAAGATGGCATTCTTGACCTCCATGCTCTATCTTGAGTGGAGGGGGTGTTCGTATATTGTATATAATGATTAGAGGATAAGTTAGTCATCTATTTTGCACATACTTAAGTGAATTATTTTTATAAATACCGAACTCCGACATATGGAATAAAACACAAAAAAAATTATGCGTTTTAGGTTTGTGACAAAGTGAAACCAATTTATGCGAAATGATATTTGCCCTAGAAGGTGAATGTATATATTTATTTTATATTTTTTTATTAATTTGGGAGTATCTCAGACTCATAGAAAGACTCAGGCTAATCATTAAATGGAGGTGTAATCCACAAATAGACCCTCTTTCCGGACATTGAAATGGATCTAAAGCATGAGTCCATATATGTGTTAGATGAACATAGATAATTGTAACTTAATTTTGTGTAGCGGATAGATCGGAGCTGAAACATGTTAGTGTCTCATTTCTGTCTTCTATTTATTTTATATCACAATATCCAATCATTTATTTTATATTTTTGATCCGATTAATTACGATAAGTGGACATTTCTTGATGCGCAAATCCACATCTTTATATCTACTATATTTAAGTATTGTGATGTTTATTTGCATATAGATTGACAATGCTAAAATTAATGGGTTCGATCACGAATTTGACGAAGAGACGGCGTTATACGTGACTATAAGGTGAAATGAATGATACCATTTTGTGGTATGATACTCAACTATTATTTTGTTTTTTAGGCGCTCTATCCTTTTTTGTCTGTAAAATTCATTGAATCAATATAAAGAGTGATAAAATTATATGTATTTGAGCAATATGCCAACAATTCTAAATTTTGAGAGTATGTTTTGATACCTGGTCTTATAAGATATTCTATATGTTTTACTTTAGTTGTCATTTTAGATTTTTACACACAGATAAAAATAAACTATTAATTTTACATATTGTATAGATATAAACACCATTATCTATCCACATAACCATTTTTCAAACAATATAAAAATAGAAAAGTGGATAAAATTAATAAACTATATATTATAATTATAAAATGATATTTTCAAACAATTTTTTTTTCTTTTTGAAATGATGAATAAACTGAAACAGATGAAGAATAAATTAAAACCGAGGGAGTAGATAGGAAACTTATGGCAGGAGAAATGCTAATTCTACTATTAACTGGAAGCAAACCGAATATATAGAGTATTCTTATAAATACAATAACTCTCCACTAGTTCCAAAACACACTGCAAGAGAAAAAGTGAAGAGACAAACACACAACCACAAGGATCAATGACGCTTTCCCGATCACCAATTTTACCTTATCTCAGCACATTTTGAAAAAATAGCTCACTGAACCTGCTTTACGATTATATTTAATATTAATATACCCTCAGAATAACATCATTTTACTTATATACCTATATGAATAAAATAACGCGTTGTTAATAAAAACGAAGAAAATAATGTATACTGAAATACATTGACTAAGATTTATAAAGAAAACGAAAACAAAAATGAAAATGTAAATGCAAACAAAATATTCCTTCTAAACAACTTAGAGCAGGTTTAATGAAAAAAATTAATCAGTTGACAAAAAGTAACATTTTTTTACAAAAGGTATTCTTTGTACATATATTAATATTCGTAAACAACATCATTGGGTTCTTAGAGGACGTGTCCTCTATTTATTTTTGTAAAGCAACATTAAGAGGACGATTGATTCGAGTCTAACTATAGAAAATTTAATGTATAATTTAGTCATAGAATTATTATTATTATTATTTTTGGTCATAGAATTTTTGTTGTAGTTATACCTAATATATCTGTAGAAATTAATTAAAAATGATAAAAAGAAATATATTTCTACAACAATACTTTTAACTATAAAAAATAAGATTTTTAAACTATTTCTTATCTTTTAGATTTTAATTTTATAAAACATGACTGATAATTTATAGGGTTGCAGATAAAATTAAAGGTAAAATCACTTGTTACAGCTCAACTAGTCATTTCTGTTATAGTATTTAAAATCTTTCTAGCTAGATGAACTTTGGTATCAACAGTGATTGGCTGATGATTTAGGATAGGCTTATTTAGTATATATAAGGTATAATTTAGGTGGATTCTTATGTATAAATTAAAGTAAAAATAAAAGCAAAATCGGAGAGGTATATTCTAAAACGATTAAAAAGAGAGGAATAAATTAGGAAATGAACATGAAAGGACTGGTATAAATAAAAGAAAACAGCTGGAGGATGTTTGTGCGTATGTAGAAAGAAATTGCATCGCAAATACACTACACTACATTTACTTCATTTCAGCAACACTTTTGTTTTTCTCTTCAGACAAACAAACAAAAAATAATAACGGAAATATGTCCCTATAACAATAAAAAAACATAAATGCACTAAATAACTAAAATCATACTTTCTCTCCCCTTCTTTCTTCCTATCTCTCTCTACTCTCTCTCCTAAAAAACTAATTTTCCTTTTTTCCTAGCTATTTGGCAAATAAGTCCAAATAATAATTTTATGAACATTAACAAATACACGTTTTAAATGGAACTATATAAATGGAAAAAAAAAAATTTCTCTTTTGGTTCATATTTGTTTTATATGTATTTTTAAAAGATATTTATATATATTTTTTTATCAAAATTTATATACTGAAAGCTTGATTGTTTTTTTCATTATCACTCGCAAACATTGTTCTTGGCATTTGAAGGTAGTCACAAAATTGTCTAATTTTTACCGCTTCATACATTAAAAATCAAAATTTTATATCTTTTGTTATTTACAGTTGTAAGACACAAGTGAATTTAGAGTTGAATTATATTATGTACTAGTGATAAGTTTTCATAATTATCTTATAATTCACATAACTGTACTTTAGGAAAAAAAAAATCGATGGGTGCATAGATACCCTATCCCCTTCCTTTTTTCGTCCGTGGTTGGAAATAGTTATGAATGGGTAAAAAAAAATACTTGTTTAAAAAAATTAATATATATAAAGTAATAAATTAAAATTAATAATTTTAATTACTGATATATAAATACTTTTTAAAATTTTCTAACTGTAAATTACTAGCCAGTATTATAATTTATGTTCAGACTTTAAACCAATTTGTTTCAATAATAGTTTTCTTAGTCACTAATATATATATACACATATAAAGCTAAAATATATTATCAAAAAATATTAATTTTTACAAACAAAAATGCTTTATATAAATTATAAGTTTCAGCTAAACTAATTTTTATATAAGACTACATGTTATAATCAATTATATTAAATAAATACTTTCTTTACATTTTGTTATAAAAATAAGATGCTGATATTTTTAATTATATAATATTTTCATATGTATATATTAATAAATTAATCTTAATTATTCCATAAATGGTTTTTTAAACCGATGCACAATTGTATAACTCACTTATAACACTTAAATCCTGATTATACAGATTTGTAACAGTTTGTATTTGTAACCTTCGTACAGAAGAAAGACATGACGTATCATTGGATGGATGAACTATTTTTTACTACCATTTATCATTTGTTTATAATTACCAAGCAGTTCATTTCATTTCAAAAAGTAATAAAAATATGTGATTAGTTAGCAATTCAAATATACAAGTAATAATCATGATCCACATTCTAAAGTACTATCTCCATCTATTTGATGTGTTTCAAGTGTACCTTCTTCTGTACCTTCTGTCCATTTTTTGTTGTTGCTATTATTAACATAATAATAAGTGATTTCTATTCAAAATTATGTTTTCCTTTTTAAAGTGTTTATAGCATCCAAGTATTAAATTATTTTTATTTGACAATCGTTACTATTTTTCATACACTTCATCTAAAATATATAAAATACACTCATGCTGTTTCAAAATAATTCATATTTTAAAGTTTTTGTTTTCATATATATTAATAAACATACTAAATTTCAGTTATAAGGCATAGTTTTTTTGTTATTAATTTCAGTCATAATTCCAAACAAATAAAAATCCAACATGTGCAATTATTTTTTTAAGTTTGGAATTAATCATTATTAGTTGATAAAAATGTATTGAAAATACAAAATATATATTTATGGAACGAAATAAGTAATATATATATATATCATATTTATGTATTGAATAAAATGAAACATGTCAGTAAAATATTTAAAAAAATCTAAGATTTTTTTTTAAGTTAAAGTTATAACTTAAAAAATATATTAGATCAAATCTTAGATTATTCGCATATAATGTGTGTGGTTTCTTTTTGGATATTTAGTCAATTCACTCTAATTAGAATTTGTGTTATGAAAATATATAATATTGTAGTTTAGATATGTATACTAATAGACATATATGTATTTCGGTAATTGCTAATGTTTTTGTATTTTTATTTTAGAATTGCAATAACATGAATTTAGTGTAATACTTATTGCTATTTATGCATTGTATTTATATACTATGTATTTTGATATTTTATTGTAATTTTTGTTGTTTATATTATATATAATATAATTTATTCGAATTGTTTTTATTATTCAAAACTGTAATTTGTTTCCATGATCTGCATTTTTTTTTCTCATGATTTCTTTGATTTGTATGTATTTTGCTTTATCTCATGATCTGCACCCTTCGAACAGATTTTAGCATTCAAAACCTAATCATATCGTAAGTAGCATGATGAGGTACATTTGCTTAAGACTTCTTTATTGGCACATGTGAGAAACTTCTATGTAAAACATGTTTTAAACCCCAAATTATTATGTCTTTTATGCATTGATTGACCTTTCTTGGTGGCGCACCATTGAGTTGTCTTATAAATTATATGTACATTTAATAGTTATTTCTCTGCATGTGTATTACTATTTTAGCACTTTGTGACTCAATCATTCACATAATAAATAGTGAATTCTACTTCTTTTAAGAGTGGGTGTAAAGTGGCAATTTTAATTAATTTGTTTTATGGCTCATTTGGTCTTCTCTATATGAACATTTTTATGATTTCATATCCACTTCATAGTTAATTGAAAATTTGATATTTGAATATATTAAAACTGAAGTATTAATGAGGATTGTTTGGAAACACATATAACAATATTAAAATGGCTTTAATTCTAGAGTAAATTAGCTAAATACCATAAAAGAGAGAGATATCTTCACATTAGGGGAAAAAAAGCGATAAGTGGAGAGGAGAGAGACAGAGGGAAATAGAGTTTATCCCTAATTTAAGGGTTTTGTGTATAGATGGTGCAAATTCTCTTAAAATTGTCATATATTATTTTGTTCCAAATAATATTTATAACGATTCAGCCCGAATCATTACTATAATTTCATTTTTATTGATATAGCGGTTACTATGTTGTTTATAAAAATGATTTAAAATGTATTTCATATTGTTAAAAAATATTTCTTCTTTATTTCTGTTACAACAAAAAATTCACTTGCGTAATATAGATTTTATCTATATAAAATAGTTAAAATTTATTTCATTTTATTATTTACAAAAATGAACATTTCAATATGATAAAATAGATGATGAGAAATATATTGTACATCTGTCAATTATATATACATAATTAAATGATAGATTTTTATCTATATAAAATTGTTAAAATTATGAGAAATATATTGTACATCTGTAAATTATATATATGTAATTAAATGATTACATTTACATCATACAACATGATTTATAAATAATAATAATATGTAATTCATTATATAGTGAAACATATAAATATAGAATAATTAAAATGAAAAGTATTTATAAATATAAAAAAAATTAACATTTACAATATAATTGCATTACAAAATGATAACACATCAAAATATATAATGATTATATTAAAACATAAATCAATATATATATATATATATATATATATATATATATATATATGTATATATATCAACATCCGTGTGGACGTGGAATCAAGTTTTAGTATTCATTAAATCTCAAGTATTTTACTGGATATCCAGGCCGCTCTGTTTTTTAAAGCTAATTAATAACAATAATTCAAATTTCAACAAAAAAATTACAGTCTGCATGGATAAATTAGTTATTTTTTATTAATTTGTATAATTTTTAGATTTTAATATTCCTTGAGGAATAATAAAATGACAATGTGTTTACAGACAATATCTGAAATATTTTCATCTAAAAATGGTTTCATCCGATTCGTACCCAAATCTATAAAAAATTAAGTTGTAACCAAGAAAGTACAATGATTTATAAGCTAATAGTTTAATTTTTTTTTAAAAAAAATCAAGAATAAGAAAGTGTTGGAGTACTTTCATCTGTATTTTTCTCAAAATAATAGATTTTGATAATATAATTAATTAAAAATAAAAGTTCAACTAATCCACAAGAGATAAATGTCTAATGACTTTAAAAAAAAATCTTTAATATTTTCTCACACATTCTCTTCTTTTTAATATTTTTCTTTTCAAAATTATGAGATACACATTTGATAACTTTTTTAATGAAGTTTCTCTGAGGTGGTTCAAATCTTCTTCCTCTTCAAAGAGTGTTATGATATTAATCGACTGAAGTTTCTAATTTTTTTTTTGCTTAAAAAGTACCTAAATTTCTGTGAAATTAGCTTTAATAATTGTTGGAGACCAGAACATGTATTTATATAGCTTCTACTCATGACCGATACTGTTTCGATATGTACCTTTCAAATGAGCATCATATCAATGTCATTCATCATATACACAACTTAAGACACTATGAACAAAATGTAGTACAAATTTATTGTTAATGAAGACGTGTAGAGTCTGTAGACTGTGTAGAGTGTAGTACGAATGTACAAAACATTCTCTTGGAATTTCAGAAAGAATATTAATTAGCCTTTTCTTGCTTGCTATTGCTCCATCGAATCTTCTCTCTAATAGCCTGTTTTCTTTTTATAAATTTTATTAGCTATCTGATAACACACTTAATTATTACGGTATTACAAAGTGGACAAGCTTACAATAATATCCAATCCAAAATAAGATATCTTTTGACTACTGCTAAAGATAGACCAATTATCTATTACGATTCACTAAGCACTTGGAAGTTGAAACGAAATCCAAACTATAACTGGACAAGCTTATTAGCTATCTGATAACACATTTAATTATTACGGTATTACAAAGTGGACAAGCTTACAATAATATCCGATACAAATTAAGATAACTGTTAGGGATAGACCAATTATCTATTACGATTCACTAAGTATTTGGAAGTTGGAACGAAATCCAAACTAAAACTGGTCAAGCAACGGAAATTTAATTCTTAGTAAAATTAAATTCAAGACCGATGCTTTTACATCAAGTCTTAAAATACATCTTAAAACTACCATCACTTAATTTAATGGCTAATTTTATTTAAGTGATTTTCTGAAAAGTCAAACACAAACTAACTTTTTCCTCTATTTATAATTTATGTGTACCAAAATTAATTTTCTTCTAAGAGCCACAACATGCGCTATAATCACTCTCGTCTCATATTTTAGATTTAGATCTAATACTAACATGTGAAATTTGTGGATGAAAACACTTGAAATAATTTGTTGTTTTGTGATCATGCATTGTAATTTTTAGAGTAAAACAATATGAAACATATTGCGGACAATCATTCCATCTCTAGCTTTCAAAAGCTCAACTTATGTTTCTCATATTTCACCCATTTTCAGTCGGTGATCGGTGAAAGGTGTCTTATTTTCTTTTTTCTTTGTCATTTCTAGCCACCCATGTTTTCTATCTCGTGATTTGATCTTAAATTAAAACATATCTGGTGGTGGACCTTCTTCTTTCCAGATGCATGCGGTGGTTCGTAGTATCTTGGCGGGTGGTGGTTCTTCTGCAGTCCTGGAGCTTTGATGACGGCTCCGGGCATTCGTTCCTCATGATTTTTCCCTCTCCCAGTTTATCTATCTCTCTGTTGTCTACTTTGGTGGTTGTCGATGTGAGTGGAACGGTTTGCTAGCCGGCATAGAGATGGTGGTGGTGCTGTCTGGTGGTGGAGTTAGCTAGACCTGTCAGTTTTTTTCTAGGTTAGACCAATTACTAGACTATACAAGTCAAATACCGATCAAGTAACAAGTACCAGCCAAATAACCAATGGCATACAATTTTATAATAGGGAAGTTAACTCAAATAGTATGAATTTTATTATTTATTATCACAACCATACAAAACTTTTTTTTTATTATTATTTTTTTTAATATCCAGCGTGCCCTTTTTTTACGTTGTGAAAAAACGTATTTACAAGAATGCCATTATTTTTTTGTGCCACGTAGGCAAAAACTCGACTCCACGTAAGAATGCGGCATAAAACTCAGCCGCAATACGATATGAACTTCGTTACGGCCGAGATATAGGTGCGTTGCGGACTTAAATAATCTAGCTGACTTATGAGAAATAAGCTGAGTTATGAACATGACTCAGTCGATCGTTACGGCTGACTTAAAAAAAATCTGGCTGGTTTATGTGATAACGGCTGAGTTACGGTCAAATATTACGACTGACTTATACATCCTTAGGCTGGTTTCTGGAAAATCCGGCTGAGTTCTAGTTATCATACGGCTGAGTTATATCTACACTTTGTGGCTGACTTATATTAACGTTCGGCTGTGCTAGTTAAGTGATAGGGTGAGTTATATAAACATCGAACGATGCGGCTGAGTTAGTTGAATTATCTGGCTGGTTTATTTAAACTTCAACGTTTCGGCTGAGTTAGTTAAGTATATGGGCTGGGTTATTTATACGTTACGGCTGAGTTATTTAAGTTATCCGACTGAGTTATTTATACGTTCGAGCTGAGTTACTTAAGTGATTTGGCTGAGTTATTATTTGTATTCATTTGGGCAGATGGATTATTGGAAATCATATAAGACTCTGAAATTTGCAAGGGAAATCGATATGGGAACACCTGAGAGTGGTTTTGAAAACTTGCCTTCTTACTTATTCATGATAAGAAGGGAAAATCCTGATACAATAACTCGTCTTCAAATCGATGAGTTTGGAAGATTCTTGTATGTGTTCCTTGCGTTTGGCGCGAGCATAAATGAGTTTCCTTTCATGCGCAAAGTTGTGGTTGTCGATGGTACGTTTCTTAATGGCAAATACAAAGGGACGCTTCTAACAGCACTAGCTCAGGATGGTTACTTTCAGATTTTTCCAATCGCCTTCGGTGTGGTTGATACAGAAAATGACGATTCGTGGAACTGTTTTTTTACGCAACTAAAAGTTTTGATTCCTGACGACAAGGGTCTTGCGATAATCTCAGATATGCATAACTCGATTGGGAAGGCTATTTGAAATGTGTAAATCGTTTGCTGAACGAAGAGAGGATGCTGAATCGCAGTGAACCATGCTTACACGTGCTGTAGAGAAACTACTACTTGTAAGTCAGTCGTACTTATTAAATAAGTCAGCCGTTTCATTTAGTAAGTCAGCCTAAGTAAATATCATAACTTAGCCGTATTAATGATAAGTCAGCCTAAATAGATTTCATAAGTAAGTCGTATCAATGATAAGTCAGCCTAAATAGATGTCATAAGTCAGCCTAAGTAGATTTCATAACTCAGTCTCTAATGTTTTTCACAGTTCATTTTTTATTTAAAATAGGGTCGTGTTACTACCTCGAGACTGTTGACTGTACAAAGAATCGATACTCATCACACTGAAGTTACATATGGTGAGTCTTTGCATGTTGTTAACTTGGAAAGGAGAAAGTGCACATGCCGGCGTTTCCAGCTGGAGAGATTACCATGTTCGCATGCAATTGCAGCTGCAGAGTCCATGAATGTTTGTCGTATATCCATGTGCAGTCCTTACTATACTAGCGCTTATTTGGTGAGCGCATACGCCAATTCAGTCATGCTGGTTGATTCAGCATTACCAGTTTCAGATAACGTGGTTAACCTAGCATGCTTTCCCCCGTCTATTCGTCTTCAGCCAGGAAGGCCTAAGAAAAATAGGATGAAATCTGCTTTAGAGGTTGCACTTGAAAACAAACGTCCTAGGAAAGAACACATATGTTCTCGTTGTAGACAGAGTGGACATAATGTGAAAACTTGTCCGATTTAAAAGTGTTGTATTGATATGTAGACTATGTTGTATTACAGCTGAGTTATTGATTTTAATGTTTCTAATTATGGCTGAGTTATTGACATGCTAGGACTGAGTTATAGTTCTACTACGGCTGAGTTATAGTCTACTGCGGTTGAGTTAAATAAAAGTGTAAGTTTAATAAATAAAAGGTTGAGTTAGAGTATACCGTGGCCCAGTTAAATAAAAGGCTAAGTTATTAATATATTGTCTATGAGTTAAATAAAAGTGTATGTTTAATAAAAGGCTGAGTTAGAGTATACCGTGGCCCAGTTAAATAAAAGGCTGAGTATTAATATATTGTGGTTAAGTTAATTAAAAGGCTAAGTTAAGTAAAAGGCTGAGTTAAATAAAATGCTTAGTTAATAATTTACTGCGGCTGAGTTAATAATATTACAGCGGCTGAGTTACATAAACGCTACGGCTGACTTTCAAAATAACATAACTAAATACCAAACACAACCTTTCTAAAAACCAAAGTTATCAGGTCCAAATTCTTCAAACATATCCACGAGAACAAGCCAAACTCTTGTTAGCATCCAATTAGGCTTCTGCCCACCAAGCACCTAATTCCTCTTCAACACCCACATTTGATGAAGAAATATCGTTTTGGCTACGCGATTAAAATTTTCCCAAACTTCGTAATTATACTTCGGATCCCAAGTGTTATTTCGCTAAAAAATAAATAAAATAACATAACGAATATTAGAAACATAACAGCTGTTAAATTTAATAGGGATACATAATGGATGCTTACAGCGAGTTCAAGAAACCAGCGTTCCTTAAAATGAGCGGGAATGACACAGTAAGTCGGCCACTCATGAACACACCCGTCTCGAAGAATGGACGGGATCGCAACCGATAGGTCATGCAAGAATGTAAACCACTCTACGGTGGTTTTGGAAACAGTTACACCAAAACCAGGGTTTAGAAAGGGTAGGTTATCCCGATCTGCCGAGCTTAGAATAGCATTGACAATGTTCGCTAGCGATAGAGACCAACCAGGGACAACCGACATAACTGTTTCTATAATACGAGAGAAAAGCGACAAGAGGACTATATAAAGAGAGGTATTAGAATGCCAAAGGTAAAGATTAGGTTACACAAAGCGGCTGAGTTATTGAAATATAAGACTGAGTTATTTCTTCCCGCCCAAAAACACGAAACGTTGCGGTTATGGCGGCTGAGTTATTGACATGCTACGACTGGTCATAATTAAATTGAAATTAACGGCTGAGTTATTGAAATATAAAAATGAGTTATTTAGTTCCCGCCCAAAAACACGAAACGTTGTGGTAAGGGCGGCTGAGTTATTGACATCGTAAGGCTGAGTTAATGACATGGTACAGTTTAGTTATTCATTCTATTACGGCTGAGTTATTTAGTTCATGAACGGGTTCCCAGAAATATGAAAAACGAAACGTTGTATGCCATGCCAGGATCATGAAAGGTCGCCTTCTCGAAAACAGAAGACCCCTTGTCAACTCTATATAAACACGCAATCAGTTCACCCTTGTCGACACAAACTGATTATCTTAGAAAATGGAAGGTTTTCCGATTCTCGAAATGCCTGAACCTCTTCTACCAAACACTCATCAGCCCATTTGAATAAATGTCTCTGCTTGCATTAATATAATAATCAGATCTCAGTAGCACGAAATGAATATAAGGCAAATAAGAACAAAATTTAACCTTAGTATATCCTCTTGCACAACAATAGTACAATCTCCCTGGATTTTTAGTTGGTCTGGATGTACATATTTCTGAGGCTGCACCACACCAACACTGTTTTGGTGTTCCTCTCTTCCCATTTGTACGTACTCAGTTTACATTTCCTGATGAGATAATGTTAGAGGAGGAAGACATTTTTCCTTTAGAATCCTAATCCCCATTTTTTCCTCTAAAAAAGTTGCTTTATTACATCATTATATAGAGCTGGGCCAGGTATGAGTTAGAATATTTTCAAGTTCCCGCACAAACATATTTTCAAGTTCCCGCCTAATTGCTGAGTTATTGGCTAGTTAAGGCTGAGTTTATGTTTAGGATAATTTTATGTTTTAGGTTTAGGGTTAAGTATTTGGGATTTACGGTTTAGGGTTTAGGGTTTATGGTTTAGGTACCACTGTAAAATATAAGAAATTACACAAATTCAATTGAAAAAAAAAAATTATATGGTACTTTGTATTTGGTGCGTTCAACACCTATATAGTTACATAAGGTTTTAAGTATTTGTAAGACAACTTATACCTCAAGATCATGGTCAATCCGAAACTTGTAAATTCAATGAAGTATACANGTTTAGGGTTTATGGTTTAGGTACCACTGTAAAATATAAGAAATTACACAAATTCAATTGAAAAAAAAAAATTATATGGTACTTTGTATTTGGTGCGTTCAACACCTATATAGTTACATAAGGTTTTAAGTATTTGTAAGACAACTTATACCTCAAGATCATGGTCAATCCGAAACTTGTAAATTCAATGAAGTATACACATTGTGTTGATTACATATTCATCTAAAACTGATAATATCAATTTATAATAACTTTTTAAAGTACATTTCCTAATATTAGGGTATGTTTGTGTTATGGCTGAGTTATATAAGGCAAAACGGCTGGATTATAGAAATGTTGCGGCTGGGTTATATTAAACATTTTAGATTTTAGGGTTTGTTTGTGGTATGACTGAGTTATACAAGGCTAGATGGCTGGATTATTGAAACGTTGCGGCTGGGTTATATTAAACTTTTTTTGATTTTAGGGTATGTTTGTGGTATGACTGAGTTATATAAGGCTAGACGGCTGGATTATAGAAACGTTGCGGCTGGGTTATATAAAATATACCATTAGCAAAAAAATTTACAAATCGTTCAAAGGCTACTCAAACTGTGAATACATGTCAGTTCGTCATTCATCCAGGATCTCTGCTGCCATCTTCACCCCTATACCTTGAATAAGCCTATCATTTATCCCAGCAAAAGTCACGCCAAGCGCTAAGCATTCCACAAACTTCAATGCATACACTCCACAGTCACCAACTTGGATGTTTTGGGGAATGTAATCGCCTTTTCTCCTTCGGAACGAAAATTGCTTCTTTCTGTGTTTTCGGAATTTGGAAGGAATATTTTCATTCAACATCGTAGGTAACATTTGCGTAAGAGGATTAAATGCATAAACCATTCTCTTTTCACCTTCGTCTGTGACGTGTCCAATGATTGGATCATAGCAGTCAATCTTCTCACTAAGCAGATCCACGTGAAACACCACCCAATGACCGCCTCCAGTTTGAAGCACTCCGTACAGGTGATCCACATCTCATACCCCTTCAAGTTTGTAGAACAGTCTGCGGGCATCCTACCGTTTATTAACTCTTCATAGCCATTACCAGTGAATTTCATCCGCTTAGGATTGAGCTTGTACTGCGGGTAATCGCGAATCCAAGAACTGAGAAATTAGGTGTCAATAAATGCAATGCGCTTGGACCAGAATGGGCTAGGATCTCGCATGGACCTTTTGATGGGGATTCACAGAAACGCACTAACAAAATCAAGTCAATATAATAGAATATATAACTTAGTCGTAACAAAACACATAACTCAGCCACATAGTATACTAAACTCAGCCACAAAGTATACTAAACTCAGCCACATAGTATACTCAACTCAGCCGTAAAGAATAATAAACTAAGCTACTTAGTCTTCTTTAACTCAGCCTTAAAGAAAACATAACTCAGTCACATAAAATTTATAACTCAGCCGTAAGGAATACTTACATCATCATACAGCCATCCATATTGAATGTCTTTCCACGGTCTTTCAGTGATGATGATTATGTAGAACTCACCCTCATGGGACGCTGTTGGGGTAGTGGGAACGTCTTTATGTTTCTCTAGGTGTTCCATAAGTTTATCCCATTTTGCTGGATAAACCGGTGCTAAAGAATCATATGTTACTGGTGAAGGTAATAAATTATTCCTCATGCACGTCGTACATTGTCTCCAATCTGAGGAAAAACTGGTGCTGGAGGAGCATTATCAGAGAGTTACAATGCAGACCCAGTTGCAGATAACTGAACATTTTTCTCCCGATATTGTTTTATTCTCTCGGATCTGATCATATCCTCTTCATCCTCATCAGACTCCGGAAGCACTTCGTCTCGTGTTGCGAGAAGTTCGTCAGTAATATCCGCAAGCTCACTGTCGGCTTGAGGTACATGTACTGTTATTAAACCGCGACATGTCCTTTTTGCGACCGGATTTTGTAACTCAGCCATTTCTTTCTTCTTCAACTCAGCCGCCTACTTTTCCTCAGCCTTCCGTTGCCTTGTCTCAGCCGCTTTTTTTCTCTTTTTTTCAGCCGTCTCCTTCTTCTTTAACACAGCCTCTTCTTCCCTACTTACAGCCGTTAAGTTATTCTTAGGATACGCATCCTTCTTTCCTAACTCAGCCGCCTCTTTGTCTTTCTCTTTAACCTCATATCTTTTTTGTTTAAACCTTATTATCATGTTCCCGCGTCCTAAGGCTGGGTCCTTTGCAGGAGAAATACCAACGAAATCAACAGTGTCTCACAAATTCTTAGCAAGTGTACTATGGCCAGAGGCCTTAGCAGGTGGACTATTGACTGACTGCTGCGGAAAAAAGTTCGGCGGTGGAGGTGGCGTGGTGGCGGTGGCGGTGATGGTGATGGTGATGGCAACGTTAAAGATTCTTGGGGAATTTTAGAGAAGTACTCGTCCACTGCAACTCTGACCAAATCAGGAATGTTCGTATAACTGGACTCGATTCTGGATAACCGCGCGTCGTAGTTTTCGAATCTGTTTTCGTGGCTGTCTATTTTTGAGACAATTCTATCCAGAATATACATTAGTCTCAACATTATCGGATTTTCTCCAATACTATCCTTACCTTCCTTCTTGTAAGCACCCTTTCCCTCCACAGCAGCTTCATCCTCTTGGAAGCTGCTCACTTTCTTCTGCTTCTTAATGGGTGGTTCAGCTTTTGATGAAACACCAAAAACCTTTGCGTTTGTTTGTTTGCGTTTCATCTGTGTTCCCCAAAAACCTCCAAGAGACCGACATGCATATATGTCTATTATCAAGTTAACGAGTTGCGGGTCAGCTGCTTCATCCGGCCACTGAGGAAACATCTCTTCTACGGAGTCCTTCATAACCATTTTTCTCACGCGCACCTACAAAATCAGCCACCAAATACATAATAACTCAGATGTCAAAGTACTAATAACTCAGCCACAAAATACCAAAAACCCAGCCACCATGCCACCATATAAACACTATCTCAGCCATCAAATAACTAATACCAAAAAACCCAGCCACTATGTACATACTAACTCAGCCATCAAAACTAATACCAAGAGGCTGAGATATTGTTTATATGGTGGCTGGGTTTTTGGTGCTTTGATACTATTTTTATGTGTTCATAAAACAACTAATAACTCAGCCATAAAATAACTAATAACTCAGACACTTTATACATGCTAACTCAGCCTTCAAATAACTAATACCAAAAATCCCAGCCACTTAAGTACATAAGTACTTATAACTCAGCCAACATATAAACAATAAATCAATTGACACCTTACCTCGCCATGTTTTCTAATCTCCTAAGTAATGACAGTATCAAAACTTGAACGTGTACGATTTCCACCCCATCGAAAAAGTGGAACTTCTTGCTCATTTACCACTCTCTCAAAACGCTCTCCAAAACAAATGACAGATTCATACGCCCAAACCAACAACACGTCCTTCAGACCGCTTATGGTGTATGTCCTTCCTTGTGGATTCAACATCTTAATAGAGTTAACAAGAACTTCATATGCAGTCCGCCCTCATGGATACGTCATCATGGATTCATCGTCGAATACTCTTTTTGCACTTTCAAACGGTATCCTAGAATTATGATGCAAAGCATAAAGTCTCATGGCTTGAAGAAGTAACAGCCCTAACCATTTACGATTTTCAAAACTCCAGGCCGGACATACCTCTAATGCTGCCCTCAGTTCATCTAACTTGGGTCACACCCCAAGCGGCAGATTCAACTCCTCCCAAAACGCTTTGTCTTGGTCATGTTCAAATCTTTATGTTGGCACTGGATCTGTGTTTAACCCAGTGATCTCACCAAATTCGAGTAAGCTAAACCTGATAGGTTCATCACCAACTAGACTCCAAATCTCCTTCATGTATACTCGAAGCTGTCGACATAGTAGATAGTGGACAGTCCTACCAGACCACACGCTTTTGCGTTCAGCTAGCTTCACAATAATTCCAAGAGGACCCTGCCTCATGTGATCCCACACATCCCGTCCTATTGCTTCTTTGACGTTAGGGAAATCTCCCATCTGCAAATTGTGATTAATCTCTTTGTTTTCTAGATTAGAAGCCCCTTCAGCGTAAAGTCGTGGAGGATAATCCCGTGCTTGATCTTCAGAAATAGCCATCTGATCCTAAAACACATATATAGATAAATCAGCCGCAATAGTAACAAAACTCAGCCACAACATAATAAATAACCCAGCCACCATAAAAGGCAGTCGTAATAGAAACAAAACTCAGCCGAAACATAATCAATACCTCAGTCAAAACATAATCAATAACTCAGACACATCATAAATAATATATAACTCAGCCACAACATAATTTATAACTCAGCCACACCATAATCTATAACTCAGCCACAGTAATCAATAACTCAGCCAAAACATAATCAATAACTCAGTCGGATCATAATCAATAACTCAGCCACTTCATAAATCAAACTCAACTCAGCCACACTATACAATAACTCAGTTACAACATAATCTATAACTCAGACACGTCGTAAATCAAACTCGGTCACAATATAAATCAAAATCAGGCACAACATACCAGAGAAGATGATGTCGTAGATACGATTACGTCAAAACTTTTGCGGAGAAGAGGATGTCGACGAAGATGATATCGGAGACGGTTAGGGTTTAACGAGGTCGACAAAGATGATTTACGATATCAGAAACAGCTCGAAACGAGAGTATTAGTTGTGACGAAGATGATTTTGTAATCGGTTAGGGTTTAACGAAAGTTGTGACGGAGAAGTGACATTAAGAATTTTTTTTTGTTCACCGGAGATATGAGACTGTTGATTTTCCAGTGTAACTGTTGATAAAACAAATTAGTTAGTGACGTGGATTGTCAAAATTATGATGTGAATTTAATAATTAAAATTTGTATCAATAGTAACAAAATTACACATGGATGTTTATTGTAATTTATTAGAAGTCTAAAAATATTCTATTAATTTTTAGAAAATATATACTATTTTATCATATATAAGTTTTTGTGTATCATTCTAGTAATTTTCTCTTTATAATATACAAAGAGCGCTGAGAAGAGAAATTATTTCTTCTCTGTTACATACTTAGATTGGTTTAGACAAATCGACAACATTTACATATACCTATATAGATGGTCCAAATTTGTCGAGTGTATATGGAAAATGTCATTTGGAAGTGGAAAGTGGCAAGTGGGTGTTTACCTCATAGCTTGGATTTGAGCCCCCCATGATGTTGGATCTTTTAGTTTCTTCTTAACATCGACACTTAATTATATCATTTTCACGTTTCTTTTTATTTATTTATTGATATCTTGTCTGTTCTTCATCTCATGATTGTGAATAATGCTTCATTTGTTTTTTCTGATACAATCAGTGGATTCAAACTTTATTCCCAGTGTTTCCTGCGAGAATAATCAACCCACTCGGTAGTTTAATCAATATTTTAGAAAATTGTCATAAATCGGTTATATTTAAATAGAGAAAATAGTCATTGAAACTTTAACCTTTCAAACTAAAGCCTAAAAACCCTCCAACTTGTATCTGAACAAATTTTTTTTCTCAAATTTAAAATATTAGTTGTTTTAACTCTTATATTTTGTTGACTCGACCATTTAAAAACCGAATATTAATTCTTAAATGTAATTATAAAAATAAATGCATGTTAATTCTGTAAACGAAGTTGTTTTAAAAAAACAATCAAACAACGTTATTTTTCTTTTTTAAACACTTAAAGCAACTCCTTCGCGAAACTAGAGTCCAAAATCGACTTCATCTTCCTGACTCGAAATAAGAAAGATGAAGTCGCTTTGGAGTTCTGGCTTTACGAATAAAATGCTTTAAGTGTTTACAAAAGCAAAATGATGTTGTTTGATTAATGTTTAATTAATTTCTAAAACAACGAAATTTAAAGAATTAATAAAAAGAACGTATGTTTTTGTAATCAAATTTAATAATTGACTATTTAGATTTTTTAAATGGTCAAATCAACAAAATATGAGAGTTAAAATGACAAATGTTTAAAAATTATTATTTTTAGTTCAAACATGAGTTTAAAGGTTTTTTTGTTTTAATGGCCATTTTCTCTATTTAAATATAAACTTTAAATATATAAATGTGCTAGACCCAAATTTCGATTAGTCCGGAGTATTTATTAAAAGAATGTGTGAGGTTGAAGTGGATAGTCTATATATCCGGTTTTGACTTGGATGAAGGAGGATGTAGAATAGCAGATCGATAAAACTAATCTCGTTTGATTGAAATAGATCAGAAACCTTTAGCACTTTCAAGATTCAATTTTCACCTCTATATGCACAACCCTGTGAATCCAGTGTTCCCGGCCCAGATACAGATCCCGAGATTATCGATCAACTGATGAGCAAGCGGAGAAGGAGTTCTCGAATGACAACAACTGATGAGCAAGCAAGAATGAGAGATGATACATATGAACATTTGGCCTCTCTTTGTTCGTCCTTCTAAATAAAAATCATATTTTTTTTACGTCAAACAAAAATCATATATGTGAATAAAGAATGTATCTGAACTTGTATTAACAAAGTACAAAATCATTGTGGAGATTACCAAAAGCAAGGAAGTTTCTTAGGAAAGATGAACTAAGAGAATGTTTCAGTTTTAAAGCATTAAAAAGTGGTCCTTAGACTAATTTTAATTTTGTGGCCTAAATCCTGTGCTTTATGTGCCTTAAGGAAGGGATTCATTAGTTTAAAGTTTATCATTACTTAATCTGCACAGAAATCAGAGAAGGCTGAGATGCAGGAGACGATCATGCTGCTAAGGCAACAACTTGATTCATTAGCCGATGGCTGAGGTGGGGGAGGATAATTCTGTTTAAAACGAAGTAGTACTTACCAAAACAAATAAATTATGTCTTAATATGGTTTATGAACCTACAGAGTTCTTATCGTGATCCATAGTATTCTCGTGGTCATAAAATAAATGTCAAAGAAGTAACTGTGAGATGATTGCTATTCGCTAGTGAGCTTAAGCCAACTAGTTAGATGATGTGATATATTGTAATCTTTCTATATATCTGTAAAATAAATATTTTTAAGTTCATTGGCCTCATTATACAAAGTGTCAATTGTGTCATCACAAATATTGGTGACTGCTAAAAATTTCACATGGCAAAGTCCAAATTGGTCTATGTTCATATCCTCGGTTATATCCCCAACAACAACAAAAAATAAAGGAGATTGATTGATGTATCTAACTAAAGCGAGAGTTATAACACTGGGTTATAACGTTGTGGTGAAATTGATAATTAGCATTAAACGATTAAACTCATTTAGTGAACAGTGCGTTTGTCTCTTTCAAATAATTGATGAATATCGACAAAACCATATACAGTTAGGGGTGAACACGGATCGGATATCCGGGTTTTCGAAGGTATTTGTGCTTTGCTTCGTATCTTACGGATATCTGATTTTGGTATTTACTTTGCTTCGGAAAAATACGGATATCCGGAAAAACGGATATCCGGAAAATAAACAGATATTTGCGGATATTTACGAATACTTACGAATATCTCATCCGTTACAAATAATCTTACATAAATTTATTTTGTAATTTTTTTTTACATGATATATAAAATAAAAAATAGTGAATTTACATATTATATAATTTTTTATGTTTAAGTTAACAACTATAATAACACAAAACTTAAGATTTTTTTTATAATTTTCATAATTTTTCTCTTTTTTATCTAATAATTTTATATAAGTAATAATGTGAATCTAATTAGTTAAATCATAAGCTATAATAATAATTTTATACATTTAAAATTTTAAATATAATCAAAATATGCATATATTTATATATTTCCGGATTGGATCGGATATCCGCTTCCCAAAATTTTGATATTTGTGATTTGTTTCGGATATTGATTTTTAGTATTTGCTTTGATTCGAAAGTTTACGGATATCCAGAATTTTCGGATCGAATCGAGACGAATAACGAATCGAATCAAATTTAACGAAAAAAATGCCCAACCCTATATACACAGTATAGCCAAATTAGGTTTCCATCTACTATATTCATGCTTACACTAAAATGATCTGAAATGTCTCTCCCATTTGAACAATTGAAGAAGTCCCAGCCATGGTTAAAACTTATTATAAATGACTGAGGTGTATATATGCAGTTGTTAAATCATCCATAACCATAATTTATTTCTTACATTAAAATGAAATTTGAAATAAATTTTTCTTCAATCCCAAGCTATATCTTACTCTGTTTAATGAATTTAATGTTTACTAATTACTCTATTTCTACTATAAAATCGAACGTGATTAAATAAAATTTATCTCTATTATTTTCATGGAAAAAAAAAATTAGACACTGGAAATGATCTTACTGCCGCTTCAACTGGTGACTATACTTGAAGTCTTCAACCAAACTAAAAGTAACCCGTATTAGATATAGTGATTTTTAAAAAAAAATTAATTTCTTAGTTGAACTATATACTTGAACAAAATTAAAACCAACCCGTATTCCTAAACTAAACTTGATATAATTATTAGACCCAATACAAAGAAAACCAAAGCTACAAGATATAGTTTATCAAAATCGAATTAACAAACCCAAGTATAACCGAAATGTCCGTCCCAGAAATACATACATTTGTATGCTACTGGCTGTACTGTCATACCGCTTCAACCGCAGAGACCTAACCACCATTCATAGCATAAAACCTTGCAGAAAACTGGACACATGTCATGTCAACACAGTGGAAAGAACCTTTTGCTTTCAAAGTGAATGCGTTTTACGCAAATGAAGGACGTTGGTATTGCATCTACGCAAGTAGATTGATGGGTTTCATTATTCCCCTATGTGAAGTTGAAGAAAGAAGGTTGTAGAGGAACGACAACCACAATCTGGACCACATTCCAAACTGAACCGTGGCTGGACCACAAACGTGTCACGTGGTCCCAGTTCATCTTTTTACCGAAAACGGCAGCCTCGTGACGTATCTAAGAAGCCCCATGTGTCCCACCACACCGTCACGTGACACAAAGAAGCACTAGAGAGGACGTAATCGAACAGAGAAAGTACAACGGGGCCTAGTTTTGTCCGGTTTAAGAGCTGACTCATAATTTGAAGAAAACCGAATATTAACAAAGATTCAATCAAGAAAACCAAACCATAGAGCTTAGGAAAATAACCGAACAGGTATGCTTTCAAGTATACAAAACAAAGAAAAGTAGTTTAAAGGAACAAGGCTTTCAAAGATGAAGCAAACAACAAGATGGTAACGAAGTAAAACTGTTTTTTCTTTTTTCTTTTTTTTTGTTTGCAGAGAAACCAGACAACACTACGCGAGCATCAGTTTATCTTTGCGTTTGAGAAGTCCATCTCTGGATGCTGCATGTAAAGAATCGAAAAGAAGAACACGGTTCAGTCAAAAGAAAGACGATGTGCTGAGAACTCAAGATACAGATGTTTTAGGGGATGTATTGACATTGTTTACCTGAGACATGAATTTCTTGAGAATGTCTTGCTTCTGTAGCTCATCGCTTGTTGGAAGACCCATCTGCTTTTGCCTTTGATCAAACTAGAGATAACAAAGAACAAAGAACAAGAAAAACACTTTAACGTAAACAAAATTTGATCCGAGAATCTTGAATGGATTCTAAATAAGACACAAAGTACCATCATTTTCTCAACAGTGGAGCGAGTTTCAGGGTCAAGGTCAGCTAGTTTACTGTTCTCCGGTTCAACTTTCTGGGTATCGATTTCAGGTTCACCTTTCACACAGCATTTCCACCACTCCATCTGATCTTGCTTAGTCAACAGAATTGAAATCATCTTCTGATCCTCTGCAAAGCACCATTGAAAGAATTATATTGCTTACCAACCATGAAAATTCAAATTTCTGGTGTGTATTGTTTCCACACAGGATTTAGGCATGTACCGATATTCCAGTAGCAGTCATCAGGCTTCACAGGTCTGTAGAGCTCTCCCTATATTTATCTCAAATTTTAAGTGGAAGGGATGGCATTTGAATAATTATTAACATGATAGATAAACAATAGCAGATGAACTTACATCGATGATTGGATCCTGGCCTTTGAGACCAAGCTTAAGACGGTTCTTCTTAATCTCACATACAACAGACCGTGCTTTAGTGCCCGTAGGCACTGGAATGTTAACAGTGACCTCCTGGAGAGTCTGGACCCATGAGTAATTCTCAAGATCCGTTCCATTACCTTTGTTAGGAACTGCAAAAAAAAAAAACGAACACAAAATTAACTCAGAAAGAACATTTAGTAGAAAGCAGGAGATAGAGGTCTATAAGGTTTTGCTTGAGACATCAATTTCCAGAACTCAAAAATCTTCCTTTCAAAGTGGTTACTAGAGCTAGGTGAACACAGATGATGATGATGCTTGATACCTCAGAAGAACAATATGGATTAAACAATTCACTAACTCAGACACTAAAAACTCCTCTCCAAGGATGATATAACACATGATTAATATCAATCAAAGTATTCTCCTTTACTATTTGTTAAACCAACCTATTCCATCACATTATATTCATCAATATCAATCAAAGTCCCAATCCCAAGAGCCCTTGCTAGTTTCAAGATTCAATACAATCAAAAGAAAAAGATTTGATATTTACCAATGGGACCAGCTTCTTTGTCTTCCTTAGGCTTCTCAACTTCCATAGGCTTAGAGCTTGAAGCAGGAGCCAGGGTCGGCTTCACACTCTCCTTGTTCTCCACAGGCTTCTTCTCGACAGGTTTAACACTCTCCTTCTCAGCTTGCCTCAGCTTCTCCTTGACCGCTCTAACCGCGGCGGAGATCTCCTCCTCGGCGGAGGGTTTCTTCAGGAAATCGCTCTGTTGGCCAAGAAAGTCAAACACTTTCTGCAAGAAACCTAATGGGTTTGAAGAATCGAACGTCGCCCTGAACGGCAACATCGAGGGTCGGCTGCTGCTGGATTCCTCTTCAACCTCGGAGATGATCGCCATGGTTTAGGGTGTTTTGTTCTGCTTGTCGTAGAATAAACCCAAAAATTAGAGTTTTTTTAGAGATGTATTTCTTCATTTAAAGCCCTAATTCGAGAGGGTTCGAGAATTATTGTCCACCTTTTTACTTCACATTGCTAACCCTTAGAGGATGATTATTGGAGGTTTCTTAAGGGTAGGGATCTTAACGAAATTAAGAAATTATCACTTAACTTTTAACTAAAAAAACTAAGAACTGGATCTTAAATAAGAGTTTTAAAAACTGGTTCTTAGTCTTTTAATTTAGTTAAAAGTTAAAAGATGATTTTTTAATCCCTCACTACCAGAAAATAATTTTTTTACTAGGCTATATTCATGATTAATTTGTCGTAAAGGTCCTATTACGACGAACAAACTAGAAAACTCGAGAAGTCGTTTTATAAAACTCGAGAAATCGTTTTATAAAACTCGAGAAGTCGTTTTATAAAATTCAAATAAGTTTCCAAACAAAGGAAATCTGCAGAAAAACTCAGAAATCGTTATCTCGAAAGAACGAAATCAACGCTGATTACACGATCGTCCGAGTTAAGCACAAAACCGTGAAAAATCGCATCCGCCGTAAACCGCAAGCTGGTTCGGCCGAACTAGCTCGCCGTACGGCGAGCTATCTCGACCACAGCTAGCTCGCCGTACATCGAGCTATCTCGACCAGACTAGCTCGCCGTACGGCGAGTTAAAGGCGTCCCGTATAGCTCGTAGTACGGCGAGCTGAACCGGTCCGGTTCGGCTCGTCGTACGTCGAGCTGATCATCCCGAGCCTCGATCTTCCACGTCCTTGATTCAAGGCATACATCCTTCTAAATGATCATATTCCGAACCACGGTCGAAATGTCTCTCGTTTTGTCTCGATCCGTCCTATCGTTCGAGTTTTACGATAAAAACCGTAAAGTCTTGTTTTCTCGAAAGAACTCAATGAAATCATATAAAACGGTAATGGTTAAACAAAACACCAAACATTGCCTAAACTATACGATTTACTCGAGATTTTTTGTGAGAAATCGTAAAAAACGCGTTTGTTAATAAAACTTCGAGTGAATCGTAGAAAACGGCAACGATTAAACAAAACATCGAACATTGCCAACGTTACGATTAACTCAAGAAACTTATTTAAAGAACGGCATCGCATCAGGAAACGATCTCGTATAAATTCGTAAAACGGTTTTACCGCAAAACGGCTCGAAAAGACCTAAAACGCTATAAAAGCCTATCTTGCGACTTTGACGAAGTCTAACCCGGAGATACGATGACGTTTTGATAATTTACTCACAGAAAGAAGATAAATGTCAAATTTGAAGATAAATGTCAAGTTTAAAGATAAATAGAAGATTTCTGCGGGAAAAATGAAAGATCGAAATAAATGGAAAATTCTCGATAAACTCGAATCTGGGCGAAATGAAAGGACGAAACCGTTAAAGGAAGGGAGTATATAAGCAAGAGGCATAGGACAGAAGCAGAGCATGAGTTTTTAGACCTTTCACCACCAATCTTAGCATTTAGGAATATATCCGTTTTCGTTATCGAGCTGTGTCTCAACTAGGGTTTTAGTCTTAGATTGCTAAGGTTAGGAATCTCGCCGACGGCTCACGCACCTAGGGCTACTCTTGTTATACCGTTCTCACGCGAATTCGGAATAAAACTCCTTGCTCTCAATCTCGTTTTTATTTTCTTTTTACTTAATCTCGTTGTGTTCTTAATTGCTTGTGTGCGGTTCGGCAGATAGCCGGGTCCTCTGGGAACTTAGGGTTTACTCAAAGTTCCCTTATTTTCGATATCTTGACAGTAGGTGAATTTTGGTTCCCACAGTTTAGCGCTAGAAGGAGGGGGGTCGAATCTATCTTACACCAAAGCCGCAACACGCTCAATCGAGAAACTTGACAGAAGAACAACAAACTCGCGAAAGCGACAAAGTTGACAATACTAGAGCAATTGGTTCATTCGCAAAAGATGCTCTCGGATTTTAACAAGAAATCGGACGAGCAGGAAAAGCTCATTGGTTCACTCGCAAAAGAGGTCGAAACCCTAACTGAGAAAACCAGAGCAATTCGCCCCCGCGGAACTACTAAGATCCGCGGAAGGAGGCTCAATTTTGCGACTCCTATGGATCGCCCCAGAACCGAGCAGGGAAACCAGGCGGAGAAAGACTCCGAAAAAGATAACCCTGACGCGACGCTAAACGAATCGGAAAAATCTCCTACTCGCGAACAGGAGACCGAGGGAGACGGCATCGAAAGGGTTAACCTGGAAACAAGCGACCAAGCCTACTCGTCAGACGAGGACGCGGATGTCCATCCTAGGAGAAGAAAAACTCACAGCCCTCAGCCAGAGTCTTCTCCCGAGCGTTCTCTTACTGGAGACAAGGAGGAGCTCTATTTTGCGCAACGCGCAAAAACAACCGAGGAGCGATCTCCGGTTATTCGCAGCAAACGCCGACAAGGTCGGAAAATTGCTGGCGAACTAACGGAGATTCGCGATCTCCTCGAGTATATTAGCAAAACGGCCGCAGCGATAAAAGCAGTGAAATCTCAGATTCACCATGCTACCAGCGCCGCACCTGAAATCGATCAGCTACTATACGAATCTCGGAAAACGCCTTTTACGGCTCGTATCACCAAGGTCAAGCTACCCGATCCAGGCAAGCTCAGGGTGCCGACTTACAATGGGACGGCTGATCCCAAAGTGCACCTACAGGCTTTCTAGATTACCATGGGACCAGCCAAGCTCAAGGATCACGAAAAAGACGCAGGTTACTGCCGTCTTTTCGTTGAAAACCTAGAAGGAGCAGCGCTCGAATGGTTCGCCAAACTCAGGCGAAACTCAATCGGGAGCTTCCACCAGCTTGCTTCTGAATTCCCGAAGCAGTACTAGATGTTTATAAATCGGGAAAAGGAAGACGAATCCCTTCGCAATTTCATTAGCAGGTTCAAACTCGTAATGGCTAGGGTTAGCGGAATAAGCGACAAAGCCACCATCGACGCACTCTGAAAGTCGCTCTGGTTCAAGTCGAAGTTTCGAAAGTGGATAACTCTCGAAAAACCACGGACGATCCAGGAGGCGCTCCACAAAGCTACCGATTACATAACCATAGAAGAGGAGACTAAAATCCTGTCCGAAAAGCATAAGCCAACGAAAGCATCCGCAAAGGATATCGCGTCCGAGCAAAAGCTGAAAAATAAAAACTCTCTTAACGACAAATTCGTCCATCACGAGGGACATGATCTCCAAGGGGCGCAAAATTACGCCATTAACTCCGGAATGGAACAAGGGCGAACTACGGGGAACACGTGGTCAAGGAATCCGAACTACGACGAGAATTCCTTTTGCGATCTCCACCAAACCCGTGGGCACTCTACCGTGAACTATAAAGTCCTCGGTGCCAGACTCACCGCAAAACTGATCGCGGGAGAACTCTCCGAGATAACCAGCGGCAAAGATCTCATCCGCGATTCAGATCGTCCTCCAAAAAAAGACAAGAACTCGCAAGTGGAAACTCCGCCTTAAGGGAACCAGTCGGGCGAAAAACGCGGACGAAGGCAAGACGAGAAAGGTAACGATGCTAACCGCCGAAAGATCAATATGATCATTGGCGAATCGCAGTATTGCAACGATACCGTCTCGTCTATCAAATCTTACTAACGAAAAGCCGAAACCGTCTCGAGTTAGAAGGTGCCATCGGACAACGCCCCGAAGGAGGTGATCTCTTTCGATGACGCAGAAACCGGCGGAATCGATCAACCACACGCCGATCCTCTCGTCATTGACTTAGTCATAAGCGACCTAGAAGTTGCTCAAATCCTGGTCGATACTGGAAGCACTGTTAACGTAATCTTCCGCAACACATTGACACGCATGGGAATCGATTTATCAGAGGTCGAACCGATACTGAAGCCATTGACTTGTTTCTCTGGCGAAACATCTATGACTCTGGGATCAATCCGACTACCGGTCGCAGGCAAGGAAGTGACGAAAATCGTCAACTTCGCGGTCGTCGATTTCCCAACCATCTACAACTTGATCATGGGCACACCTTGGATAAATTCCATGAAGGCGGTGCTGTCGACATATCACTTAGGCATCAAATTCCCGACCCCTACAGGAGTCGCAGCGATCTGGGGATGCTAAAGACAATCGCGATCTTGCTTCTTAGCCGAACATAAGCAAAGGCAATTGGCGGTTGCAACCTTGAAACCGAAATGGGCGAAGTACACACCACCGCCCGCAGAGAATGATCCAAAACCAGCAACGGTCGAGAAGAAACAAGCTTCCGCACCCATCGCTTCTACCCAACCGAAGGAAACGAACCCGGACCAAGACACCGATCCAGCGACTAAAGTGATCGAAGAGTCTGCGACAGCCGAGTAAACACACTCGCACAAATAATCAGAACTACGATATGGCTTGATTTCCAAAAGGAATACGTAGGCAGCTCGCCTAAAGACGAGTTCAGCTATCCCCCTTTCCAAAACCGGGGGGGGGGGGGAGTGGGTGCGTATACGAGTATTCGTATACTCCCAAATTTTAAAACATTCGCTTTGTAATCGAAATTTTTAAAACTCTTTAGTAAAGACAAAGTTAAAATATTATAAAATCTCTGCTACTATCGAAAACGCAAAAAAAAAAAAAATCCAAACATCCGGAAATTACTTCCGCAGTAACAACTACTTAATCATTTCTACGAAACTCGTACACCAAAATATTTTCGGAATGAACCAGCGAGACGTCGCCTAAATTCTTAATAAAAATATTTCATAAAAGTCCGTCCGCGACTATAAAAACACAAACGCTCGACGTTTTGGCCCCGTTGAGCACGCTAGCCGTCCTAAACAAACGCACTGACCCATTGGTCCGCTTACATCCGACTAGGAAAAAATAACGCGCTATAAAAAATCCAAACTTTTGGTCAGCACTTCTGGGCAACTTAGAAATTGTTCCCGGTGAGATGCTCGGTTCCAACCATACGAATCGTATAAGCCAAGAACCTATCGCGGATTCTAAATCGGTATGGAATCAGGTTAAAATTGCAACAGGCAAAACGAAAGCCGACTAGTTATCGCATAGCCTCAATCCGAAAGTAAACCTAGGTCTTGCCCTAAACCCAGCACACTGGTCTCTAACGTCTCAAGGCATGAATTGAGATCCTAAAGGCATGTCTCTTCACCCACATCTAAAACACTCGCGAAAATCGAAACAATCCGAGTAAACGAACCGGACGATCTACACCAAGAGTTAGATGCGAGACGACAACTCGTATTCTTCCCTCTACATCCAAAACGAAACACAGATTTCATACTTAGAAAATATTTTTATTAAATTTTTTTGTCCAAATACATGCCGCCCAGCGGCAGGGATTCAAAGCCACCAACGGCCAGTCCCGTACAAACAACAACAATATCAGAAAACAATAAACATCATACATCGAAATCATCAAACACGGACGCTGAGCCCTGGCCAATGTTAGCATCAAACCACGGTTGATCAACTTCGCCGCTCGCGTCCGGAATCTCAGGTCCGACTTCAATTGAATCCGGCGACACGACAATCGGGTTCCACTGATCCCACATCCGTGCCCCGGGGTTAACAAACTCGGCCTTCTTCCTCTCTCTTTTAGCCAAGCGCGCTTTCTGTTTCCCAGACACCGAATTATACAAGTAGTCTGGATGCTGGGTGAGATGCAAACTGCCAACAACACCTCGGCATTCGCGATAGTCGCCATTTTCCTTTTGCGCATCCTCAAACTCCACATAAAGAGGCACGAACCGTTCGCGGCGGGACATCATCTCCGCGGAAACTTCTCTCTTGCCCGCTCTACGGGCACGACGAACCATCATGTCAGAAAGCTCGAGGCCACGACGAGATTCGGCTTCATATTCCTCCCTCACGCGGGTGGCCTCCCTCCTGGCTAAATCTTGGGCACGAGAGAAACTAGCTCCGATCTCCTCTTTGAGACGAGCAGCCTCCATCTCCGCCGCTGCAGCCCTAGATTCAGCCTTACGAATTTCCACATTACTCGCGCTCACCGCTTCGTTCATAAAGCGAAGACCCTGCAAAACACATGAAATCTTTCCTAAAAAAAGGATTTTTAGTAATTTAAACCCTTAACTAAAGATTAATCGTAAAACAAACCCTCAACTAAAAATCTTGTGAAATAAACCCTCATTTTTATGTTCGTTAATGTTTTCGCCCCTCCGTAACTTTTGTCGTCAAAGTTGACGGAGAAACGTTAAATGTTGACGAAAAGGTTACGGAGGGGCGAAAACATTAATGGACATAAAGATAATAGTTTATTTCACAAGGATTTTTAGTTGAGGGTTTATTTCACAGGATTTTTAATTGAGGGTTTGTTTTACGATATATCTTTAGTCGAGGGTTTAAATTACTAAAAATCCTTTTTTTTTGAGAAAATCCTATAAGTATTGATTATTTAGTAATTTTATGACCGATTTTACTGTTAATACAAACTCAGTTTTTTGTCAATAAGACCTCGCATTCCTTCGGTAAATCTTACTTGTAGCTATTCTTGTTTTCATGTTCGCTCTTTCACAAAAAAAAACTTGTTATTGAGATTAATGTTTGGTTTAAAATTCAGGTATCCAATCTTCATTTTGGTGAGGAATCCACATCAGCTCAGACAACAAATTAAGTGGACCAATCTCCGTCAATTCGTTCTTTTTTCTCTAACAAATCATCGTAGTCTATTAATGCTATTGTAAAACCTACCTCAGCGTGTTCATCTTTCAGTGGTCGTCCTATAAGGACAGCGACTTAATTGCCATTTTCAGTGGCTACATCACTCAAACCAGTCACTCATGCATTTCCATCCGACCCACCAACCAATCTTAGAAAAGACAAAAGGTAACTTAAATATAACTTGTCCTAATTTAAGTTATAGATATGTTAGAAGCGTTCACTGAGCCACCATTCTACACATTAAATGTGGTATTATTTCTGTATTTATTTATGTTTATGTTAAAATTAGTAGGTTCTCTTTTAGCATTGAGAGACTGAGATGATTTGTTCGAGAAGAAAGATCGAATTGACGGAGATTGGTCCACTTGATTTGTTGTCTGAACTAATGTGGATTCCTCACCAAAATGAAGATCGGATACATGAATTTTAAATTTCGGTCTTAGGTTGTTCCTTTGTATGAATTGACAAATGCAAAACCTAAACCAAACATTAATCTCAAAAACAAGTTTTTTTTTTGTGTGAAGGAGCGAACATGAAAACAAGAATAGCTACAAGTTAAATTTATCCTCCTTCGAGGTCTCACTGACAAAGAAAAGTGAGTTTGTATTAACAGTAAAATCGGTCATAAAATTACTAAATAATCAATACTTATAGGATTTTCTAAAACAAAGGATTTTTAGTAATTTAAACCCTCAACTAAAGATATATCGTAAAACAAACCCTCAACTAAAAATCCTGTGAAATAAACCCTCAACTAAAAATTCGGTGAAATAAACCTCATCTTTATGTCCATTAATGTTTTCGCCCCTCCGTAACCTTTTCGTCAACCGTTAACGTTTCTCCGTCAAAAGTTGACGACAAAAGTTACGGAGGGGCGAAAACATTAACGGACATAAAGATGAGGGTTTATTTCACAAGATTTTTAGTTGAGGGTTTGTTTTACGATTAATCATTAGTTGAGGGTTTAAATTACTAAAAATCCAAAAAAAAAAGAAAGAGAAAAATCGCATATGAGGCGAGTACAAAATTAAGGTAAATTAAACAGACCTTGTTATAGAGCCTCGACGCCTTCGCAAACGGCGTATCGGCCGGTGCTCTGGACGATGTCTCGGTTGGGTCAAAATCAGAGCAGGGAGCCGAGAAGTCAATGAGATCCTCGATGTTGACAACATCACCAAACATTCGACCTTGATCAATCGGAACTTCTCTTTCCTGCGGAGATATAGACCTCTCCCTCTCTTCTGCACCATCAGCCTCAACACGACCATCCTGAGAAAAACCGGATGAATAATAGGCAACAGCACGACGAACCCTTTTCGGAGAAAAGTATCCCCAATGAAGCGGACCGCCACGAAGAAGATTCACAACCTTCTTGTAATCTCCGAGTAAAGGCGTACGGGGTTTAGATACTACAAAACGCAAATCACACGCAACGGTTAAAATTTGGCAGAAAATATATGGATATATATATATATATATATATATATATATATATATATATATCACGCAAACAAAGTACCTTTTGTTGCCCATTCGGTCCTGAACGAAGGAATGCAACTTTCTTCCACCGACGAGCTATCAATTTTGACATAGAAAAACCAATCGTTCCACTCGTGATCATTCGAGGTAAGCCCGCCAATGATCGTCATATCCCGCCGAGGGGTTAGGTAAAAGCCGCCTCCTTGTGTGCGCTTGAACGTAAACATAGCCAAAAGATAGTCCGCATCGACAGACATGCCGCGCTCGTATCCCAGTACCAAAATCCCGCCAAGATGCTGCAACCCGGTGGGACGAAGCTGGCTGAACGGTTTGCCGAACTTATCCAGAAGCTCGACGATAGCTCGCGGAATAGGGAACCATAACTGACAGTTCTGCAGAAAGGCTTCATAGCACGTAAAATAACCCGGAGGTGGATTCTCGGCATCTTGACCCTGTACAGGAAGGCGGAACTGTACCGATTCGGGGATCGCTGATATACCATGATTTTGACCCGTTTTTGGTCATGGTATTGATATGTTTTTATAATAATTATCTATGTTTTGGAGTCTATTAGGTATGTTTTCAGGTTTAGGAGCATTTTGTAGTAAAATGTTGATTTAGGTGCCTTATGGAGCTTAAAGGAGAGTTTTACAAGATGACTATGAAGATCCGAAAATGAGAGACACATATCGATCGATACTCACCTTGTGTAATCGATCGATGTACACCATGTACCATCGATCGATACAGAGTGTGATGAGCAAGATTTACTTGGCCGACTTGAAGCCCAAGTTCTCACCAAATTACAAGATTGCCCCTGACGAGTTTTTAACCTAATTTTACTCATATTTATAGTTATGCCTATGAGCCCTAGAAAGCAATGAATCATAAGATCAAATAAGAAAGTATTGAGTTTTTATCTAAGTTTTGTATTCTATTTTATACTTAAGCAATAAAGTGTTTCTCTTCATCTTATTCTTTTGCTATGAATCTCTTTGCTTTGTCTGAGTAGATTCATTTGTTAGATTTGAGGCTCAAATAGTTATGAGGGATTAGCCCCAACTATGGATTGTTGAGTTGTTATATTCATTATCCAAATGAACCCTAATGCTTACTCTAGATTTGCTACCTAGAGTTATGATTATGGAGTGACTAATCTAATAGTCATTGTCCTGAAATCATTTGGCTAAGCTCAGACTCTATTAGGCACGAGCGATAGCCGGTCTAATAGAAATTCTCGGGTGAACACAGTTTCAATTCGATCTGATGCTATATCGATCGATACTCTTATAGCGTCATTGATCGACGGCAACATATATCGATCGACACTGCGATAGCAACATCGATCGATACTGTTAGCAATCAGATCAATGGAAGAGTCTAATAGCGACAGCTATAGATTTGTCTAAGGATTGAAGTTCTCATATATTTGCAAGCAATTCGTTAAGAAATCCATAGATTTATAATCCTGATTTTCTGAATAGTAACCTTGAATCTAACTACTTTCTGTCATTGTTTTTAAACCCAAAACCTATTTTCCTTAGAAACTTACCATTGCCACCAACTTTTATTTATTGTTTTAAACCTTTTCAAACTAGCTTAATCACTTAGGATTATATCTTTTGTGACTCTAGTTCCTTGTGAATTCGATCCCTAAGTACTACAATTGAACCTCTTATTTGAGAGAGTAAATCACTCCTTAGGGTTAAACATTTGAGTGATATCAAATTAGGCGCCGTTGCCGGGGAACTAAGATCACTATTAGATTTAATCTGATTCAGTCTAGGTTATTTGTTACTTTTTATTTTTCCATCTTTTGAGAAAATTTTGTTTTCTTTTTCTTTTTGTCTCTTTCAGGTACATGCCCAATAGTACTAGAAGCAACAAGGACAATCAACTTTTGTACTCAGAAGATCCCAACAATCTGGAACGTAGCATCCGCAAAGACCTACGCTCCACATCGATCGATACAATACCTCTATATCGACCGATACGCGCTTTACACCGACGATCAACAACCGTTCGTCGACCGATCCCTCCACCATCCCATCGATCGACATCAACAACCGTTCGTTGACCGACACCAACACCAACTCATCGATCGACATCAACCACCGTTCGTTGACCGATACCCTTCCCTTGACATCGATCAATACACCTCACCCTACAGCGATCGATACTAACTGTCGAGACATGGTAGCGCCTATGATTCTCATACCCGATGAGAATGGAGACCTGCGTGATCAAGATGGTCACCTGCGAAACACAGCAGGTCAGAAGCTGAATGATCAGAAGGAGGTCATTACTGAAGAAGAGACTGCACCCACATGCATCATTCAACCTGTAGAAGAGACCAGAACTTTGGCTGACTACAACCGTCCGGATTAGTTCTATTCAAACCGATCATGCATCCTCCTTCTTGCTATTCAGAGAGGAGATTTTGAGCTCAAGCCGCAGTACTACACACTTGTAGGACAAATCCCTTTCTGTGGTTTGCCCCATGAGCATCCTATGGACCATCTGGAGAGGTTCGAGGATCTTGTAACCCTAGTCAAAGCAAAAGGAGTCCCTCAAGACTATCCTTTCTGCAAGCTTTTCAAGTACTCTTTATCTGGAGAAGCTTTGCAGTGCCTGAGACAACTACCACCAGGTTCCCTTACCACCTGGAGTGACATCAAGCACGCCTTCCTGCGTAATTTCTTTGATGATTCACGCGCTGAAGACTGGAGGAAGAAAATTGCTACATTCACCCAAGCCCCTGAAGAGTCATTCAAGGATACTTGGAACATATTCAAATCCTACCAGCGAGATTGCCCACACCATGGATTCAACAAAGTGCAATTGCTCTGCACTTTCTACAGAGGCATCAGCCCAGATTTCAAGAGAGCCCTTGATACAGCTAGTGATGGCAATTTCACCACCAGAAATCTGCAGAATGCTATCAAGCTAATTGACAACTTGGCTTCCAGCAACAGCACAAGAAACTCTGTGACGCAGACTACATCATCTCTTGGGAAGGAGTATGTCAATGAAGTTCAAGCACAGCTAGACAACATTCAGAAGCTCCTAAACAAGCAGATCTGTTCAGTGGAAGATTCAGACATTGTTGAAGAAGATGTCAACTGGATTAGTGGAGCTGGTTTCCAGATATCTGGTAACCAAGGAGGATACAGAAACTTCACAGGCCAGAGAAGCAACTTCAACCAGAGTTCCCAGATGCCCAACAACTTCAGCAGCAGCAACCCTAATAACAACAGAAGCTATGGAAGTGCCTTCTACTCAAATCCACACCCACCCACCCAAGACACTAAACTGGAGGAATTGATAGACAAGATACTTTAGAGTCAGCAGAAGCTCGAGGTAAACTTCAATGAAAAGATCGATTCTGTCTACACCACCTTCACCACGAAGATAGATGCCCTCAGCACCCATGTGAAGAAGCTAGAGACCCAAGTGATTCAGACTGGAGAAGCACTTAAGAAGCAAGAGTTTTCCCACACCCAGAACATCAACGCCCTCCTAAATGATGACTTTTGGCAAGAGGTGGTAGAAGAGATTCAGAGATCTGATGATGAGAGTGAAAGAGAATTCGCCTACGACTACTATCGATCGATATCACCAGCTCAACATCGATCGATATCGCCTTTAGTACGCTGATCGATAGACTTTGATGAGTGTCGATCGATGGACTCAGACGAAAACCCTTGCGAGTGCAATTCCGTCAAAGTTATGTCTCACGCCGCCTTCGCAGCACGTCACCCACATCCGCCCGTCCCTGTCATCGATCGACATGATGACCCCATCATCGACCGACACCAATACCCTGGTATCAACCGACACACTCCAGCCAGTGTTGATCGATACACAGTACCCCAACGCCGAGTGCCGCTTCCTAAGATTGATAGTGCACGTCTTGACGCTTTCCGGGAGACGTATTACACGACCAGAAACCCTACAGCAGCCCTAAAAGAGAGACCCACGGATATCTTTGAGTCCATGGAGATAAAAAAGGAAACTCAGGGGAGAGTTCTCAGAAAAAGGAAAGAGAAGTTACCTAAACCCTATAAAAGAGAAGCTACTGAGAAGGAGTTGTCAAGCTTCAGAAAAAGAGTCCTCAGAATACCTAAAGAGAAACCTTTTGAAGAAGCCTATTTTTCACACAGATTGTGGATGTCTTCAGAGAAACCAAGGAGACCGAAGAAGACATCAGGAGGATGTTTAACCAACTTAGAGATAGCCTCAAGCAGAAGATAACACTGGAGAAGAAGAGTGATCCAGGGAAGTTCACAATACCATGTTCCATCCAAGGTGTTGAGTTCTCTCGTGCCCTATGTGACACAGGATCTGGAGTCAGCATCTTACCCAAGCTTATGGCAGACCATCTAGGTCTGAAGATAGAGCCTTCTGAAGAAACTTTCATCTTTGTGGATTGTTCCCAGCAAAGCTCTGGAGGAATCGTTCGCAACCTTGAGGTACTGATTAGAGAAACCCTAATTCCTACAGACTTCCATGTCCTCTCCAACAAGCTCAACTTCAAGACTTCTCTACTACTTGGAAGAGTCTTCCTAGCCACAGTTGGAGCTGTTTGTGACCTACAAACCAACAAGCTCTGCCTCACCCTTATCAACCCTTCCATCCACTACAACCCTGTTCCAGTCATCAAGTTTCCAAGAACAGCAAGCTCAACACTCGTAGCCACTTGTTTCTGTGCCCACTAGTATGATTCTATGGAAGAGTATGAAACCGAAGAAGCAGTATCGACCGATGACAACCCTTCACCATCGACCGATACCAGTGCATACCCATCGACCGACAGCACTACCTGGTCATCGATCGATGGAGTATTCCAACAGATCGACGATGAGTTCCTAGACACCGATTTCAGTGCAGATGAGTGGGAAAATGGTCACTACATGCCCGAGCTAGCTAGTATCACTACTCTGGAGGAGTATGATGACGATTATGAGGAGGAACGAGCCATAGAGTACCGATTTCTTCGAGAAGATGCAGAACACCCTCCTAACCCGACCTTCCTCCGATGAGCATCGACCGATACGGAACCCTGTCCATCGACCGATATGCCTCCACCCAGATCGCTCAAACGACGTTTCGAATCAACGAGCGATGAACCTTATTGCAAACCAGTCTATGTCCCATATGAGCCACACGACGGAGATTACTCGATTGGAAGTTGGGCCAGCACTTATCATGAAAGTTTTGCAGTAGATACATCACCTCTACAAACCGTGATCCAACCTACAGCACCCGTATCGATTGACACGAAGCACAAGCCGTCGACCGTCATGCTCCACAAACAATCAACCGATACGGAGCCCTCTCCATCGCTCGATATCAATCTCCAACCACCAACCGATCATGCCACAACACCATCTGAGGTACAAACACCTAAATTTGATTTAAATTCACTAATACTGGATGAGTTTGGTATTTTCAGGGATTCAGATGGTCATGCACGAGCTATAGATGGGAGAATCATTCCAATCTCCACAGAAGATGTTGCAGACATCCTTCAGATGGCTTATAGACCAGTCACGCCCTCTACACAACACCCCGCTACCCAAACATCCGCACCAGTTTCAACGAGCATCGACCGATACATGGAGACGTGCATCGACCAATATACAATGTGAGTTTGGGAAGAGAGCCTTCCACAACGGAGTTCGTCGTTTCTTTTGGGAAAAGAAAGACGAATATGGAGTCTACAGAGATGAATCTGGCCACGCAAGAGCAGTAAACAGAGACATCATCCCTGTTACCAAAGAAGACATGGGAAACTTGCTGAAGAGAGCCTCATTATTTGGACGATCTTGTTTCTGTCTACCAGAGTATGCTGAAGCCTATGTTAAAGGAGTTCCTGATTGCAAGCTCTACACACAAGCCGAAGTACCACATATGCTAAATGCAAGAACCGGAGATCAAAATTGGGAGATAGCAGTCATGCAACATGAACATGAGAAAGACCTATCAAGACTTCGAGGTGAACTACTCTGGAACACCACCAGCGATGACTTAGTACGATATGAAAGAGAAGCCTTACAAGAAGAAGTCAACACCTTGCGCGCACAACTGAGATCTCAGACACATGCATCGACCGATACAGCTACCCTTGCGTCGATCGATACACCCGTCCATAGCCCGATCGAGCACCACTTCCAGAAGCTATCGATCGATGACAAACCCAGTCCATCGATCGATACCGTGCTCAGGAATTCTGTACCAGAGAAGAACTAGAAGCCGCCACAAGAGATATCTGCAAATCGATTGAGTTTTGTGGAGATGAAGATTACAGATTACTGGACAGATATTGGTTTCCATTATACAGTGACGTCAAAGGATTACAGTGCACAATGGAGGATATTCAGAAGGAGCTAGAAGATATTCAAAGACAGCTCGCCAGCCGACCTGACCCATCCCCATCGATCGATGAAGCAAACAACGCATCGACCGATATGTAACCTCTAGAATCGACCGACGATCCAACACACCACGACACCATGCAGCGGACTACATAACACATCTACAGCATGCTTGGAAACCATCAGTACAGCCTTGCCAGCTTAGAGGAATGGTTGGGAAGGATCCAAACTGAAGTTTATGGTTTGAAGACTAGTATGACCAGAAGTGAGAAAGCCACAAGAAGCTTTTTAACCTCATGGTTTGAAGAAACACAAGAAAAAGAGGATACTTGTTTCCCAACAAGTACCTGCAACCCACCTCACTAGCCACCATAATTCCATAGTCAAGCTAACTGACTTTAACTAAGCGCTGAGTGGGAGGCAACCCACTGTTAGGTATTTTACTTTTTTATTTTATTTTATTTGTACTTATTAGTTTTGTTTTTAGGAAGACAGACACATGATCAATACCTATCGACCGATACGAACCAGTCGATATCGCTCGACACAGACCTACACGCATCGATCGACGATGGCGACTCACCATCGATCGATAACCATATCGGTCAGGTATATCGTTCACCACTTCGATATCAGTTACACATTTTATTTTTCTCATGCTCTTACTCTGACTTATTATACACTGAAAACAGTGTATGATTTAAGTATGGGGGGAGATGATTACTGATGCTACTTTACCTCTTTTTGATCTTATTTAAAAAGTTTTCAAAAATTGGTTTTATTGAGTCAAGAAAGGGAAAAATTTTAAAAGTCTTACTTTTTATCTTACCACTCTTTAGCACCATTCTTAGATTTGTTGATTGCAGAAAGTACTATAGATGCTAAAGTGGATCACCAATCACCTATGTCAACACTTTCATGATTGTCTGGAAGAACCAAAGCTGATTTCCAACCTAACCTGACATCTACTGCTTGTCTTGGGGCTTGGTATACAAGGAATCCTCCTGCAAGTCTGGAAGGTAAAAGTCTCAAAATTTTTGGTTTCCTTCTTTCCTTCCTTCGGCATCCCCAGAGAATAAAAGACTGATATGATTTCCTGAGAGGCAGAGGGAGAGGTACATTACCTATGACCCCACTATTCTACATCAAAGGAATGATCAAAACGAGGGAGACGTACATTTTCTATGACCCCACTATTCGCTTACACTTTGTCAAGAAAGATCAATAAGATGAACATTTGTTGTTCATTGGGATTGATATAAAAAACAGAAAAAAAGAAAGAGTTGGGATTCAGAGAAGGGGGATAAAGAAAGAAAGGGAACCAGGATGAGAATGCCTGAAACTTGTTTGAGTTAAATCTATGTGTTCCTTGATCGATACTCCTAAGGTAAAGCCTACACCTTTATTTTTATGCATAAATGAAATCAGTAAAGGGGATAGTCAGACAAGGAATGTTTAAGTTGATTGGCTAGATGTATTTGGTTGCTAAGATAGGATATGGTATAATGTACTTCTGTAGTTGATAGATATGAGATGTGGCTTGCAACAAAGTAAGAGGTGATGATTTTAAAGTTGAGATTTTGATTGAGTCCCTGCTGTTTTTAAACTTCCTTCAAAGACTAACTTAAGGTTTGCTTGAGGACAAGCAAAAGGTTAAGTCTGGGGGAGTTGATATACCATGATTTGACCCGTTTTTGGTCATGGTATTGATATGTTTTTATAATAATTATCTATGTTTTGGAGTCTGTTAGGTATGTTTTCAGGTTCAAGAGCATTTTGTAGTAAGGTGATGATTTAGGTGCCTTATGGAGCTTAAATGAGAGTTTTACAAAATGACTATGAAGATCCGACAATGAGAGACACATATCGATCAATACACACCTTGTGTAATCGGTCGATGACGATTCCGTAGAAGTTGAAGTCGAGATACTCCATCGATCGATGTACACCATGTACCATCGATCGATACAGAGCGTGATGAGTAAGATTTACTTGGCCGACTTGAAGCCCAAGTTCTCACCAAATTACAAGATTGCCCCTGACGAGTTTTTAACCTAATTGTATTCATATTTATAGTTATGCCTATGAGCCCTAGAAAGCAATGAATCATAAGATCAAATAATAAAGTATTGAGTTTTTATCTAAGTTTTGTATTCTATTTTATACTTAGCAATAAAGTGTTTTCTCTTCATCTTATTCTTTTGCTATGAATCTCTTGGCTATGTCTGAGTAGATTCATTTGTTAGATTTGGGGTTCAAATAGTTATGAGGGATTAGCCCCAACTATGGATTGTTGAGTTGTTATATTCATTATCCAAATGAACCCTAATGCTTACTCTAGATTTGCTACCTAGAGTTATGATTATGGAGTGATTAATCTAATAGTCATTGTCCTGAAATCATTTGGCTAAGCCCAGACTCTATTAGGCATGAGTGATAGCCGGTCTAATAGATATTCTCGGGTGAACACAGTTTCAATTTGATCTGATGCTATATCGATCGATACTCCTATAGAGTCATCGATCGACGGCAACATATATCGATCGACACTGCGATAGCAACATCGATCGATACTGTCGGCAATCAGATCAATGGACGAGTCTAATAGCGACAGCTATAGATTTGTCTAAGGATTGAAGTTCTCATATATTTGCAAGCAATTCGTTAAGACATCCATAGATTTATAATCCTGATTTTCTGAATAGTAACCTTGAATCTAACTACTTTCTTTCATTGTTTTTAAACCCAAAACCTATTTTCCTTAGCAACTTACCATTGCTACCAACTTTTATTTATTGTTTTAAACCTTTTCAACCTAGCTTAATCACTNGGGGGGGGGGGGGGGGGGGGGGGGGGAACACCGGCAACGTCCAAAGCTGACCAATACTCCGAGAATTCTTTCTCGCTCATGGAAGAACGCCGGAAGATTGGCCTGGGAAGGGTGCAGCCATCGGAAACATCAAGGTCACTCAGGTCAAAGATTGATGCACGAGCATGATCCAAAACTTTTCACTCGGAAGACATGTTTAAATCGAAAAAGAAAAGAAGATTCAAAGGAGAAGTAGAGAGAAAAACTTCTTGAACCTTAGATACGTTATGGAAGGAATGAGTAAAGAACTTGGGGAATCATTCCATGTACTTATAAGGAAAAGTTTTACTATTCACCTTTGGACTTTTGGCAATTAAAGTTCCGCCTAATTCTACCAAACTTGCCTAACAAGCTCAAACCACTCGCAGGAACTCCACTATTCTTACGAGCTGGGGGGCTAATTGTTGGGGTCAAAATCGGTACGACGGAATTAGTAGTCAAAACTTTCTGTAAAAGAATACTAAATACGTTTTATAAAACTCGCCAAGTCATTTTATAAAACTCGGGAAATCATTTTCTAAAACCCGGGAAATCATTTTATAAAACTCGAGAAATCGTTTTATAAAACTCGAGAAGTCATTTTATAAAACTCGAGAAGTCGTTTTATAAAATTCGAATAAGTTTCCAAACAAACGAAATCCGCGGAAAAACTCGGAAATCGTTATTTAAAAAGAACGAAACAAACGCCGATTACACGATCGTTCGAGTTAAGCACAAAACCGCGAAAAACCGCATCCGCGAGCTGGTTGGCCGAACTAGCTGAACCGGTCCGGTTCGCCTCGTCGTATGCTGATCTGATCATCCCGAGCCTCGATCTCCCACGTCCTCGATTCAAGGCATACTTCCTTCGACACGATCATATTCAGAACCACGGTCGAAATGTCTCTCATTTCGTCTCGACCCGTCCTATCGTTCGAGTTTTACGATAAAAACCGTAAAGTCTTGTTTTCTCGAAAGAACTCAAGGAAATCGTATAAAATGGTAACGGTTAAACAAAAGAACGAACATCGCCTAAACTATACGATTTACAGATTTTTCATGAGAAATCGTAAAAAAACGCGTTTTTAATAAAACTTCGAGTGAATCGTAGAAAACGGCAACGGTTAAACAAAACATCAAACATTGCCAAACGTTACGATTAACTCGAGAAACTTATTTAAAAAACGGCATCGTATCAGGAAACGATCTCGTATAAAGTCGTAAAACTGTTTTACCGCAAAACGGCTCGAAAAGACCTAAAACGCTATAAAAGCCTATCTTGCGACTTTGACGAAGTCTAACCCGAAGATACGACGACGTTTTGATGATTTACTCACAGAAAGAAGATAAATGTCAAATTTGAAGATAAATGTCAAGTTTGAAGATAAATAGAAGATTTCTGCGGGAAAAAAGGAAAGATCGAAATAAATAAAAGATTCTCGATAAACTCGAATCTGGGCGAAATGGAAGGACTAAACCACCAAGGAAGGGAGTATATAAGCAAGAGGCATAGGACATAAGCAGAGGAGGATTTTTCAGAGCTTTAACCACCAAACTTAGCATTTAGGAATATTTCCGTTTTCGTTATCGAGCTGCGTCTCAACTAGGGTTTTAGTCTTAGATTGCTAGGATTAGGAATCTCGCCGATGGCTCACGCAGCTTGGGCTACTCTTGTTGTATCGTTCTCACGCGAATTCGTAATAAAACTCCTTCTTACTCTCAATCTTGTTTTTATTTTCTTTTTACTTAATCTAGTTATGTTCTTAAGTGCTTGTGTGCGTTTCCGCAGATAGCCGGGTCCTCTGGGAACTTAGGGTTTACTCAAAAAGTTCCCTTATTTTCGATATCTTGACAGTAGGTGAATTTCGGTTATTTTCAATATCTGGACCGAACCAAGTTCAACGTATGACGAGCCGAACCAGCCGGTTCAGCTTGCTGTACGGAAAACTGGTCGGTCTCGGACCAGCTCGCCGTATGGCGAGCTGGTCACCTTAACACAGCTCGCCCTACGGCGAGCTGAAACAATCCGGTTCGGCTCGCCGTACGTCGAGCTGACCATCCCGAGCCTCGATCTCCTACGTCCTCGACTCAAGGCATACGTCCTTCGGCTTGATCATGCTCTGAACCATGGTTAAAACGTCTCTCATTTCGTCTCGATCTGTCTTACCGTTCAAGTTTTACGACAAAAATCGTAAAAGCCTCTATTTCTCGTAAAGTTTGGGAAGATCGTATAAAACGGAAACGATTAGACGGAACATCATGCATTGTCCAACTATATGATCAACTCAAGAAATCCTTTAAAAATGGCATCGTGTCAGGAAACGATCTCGTCTAAAATCGTAAAGCGGTTTTTATCGCAAAGCGGCTCGGACAGCCCAAAAGCGCAATAAAAGTCCACTTACGACTTTAAACGAAATCCAGCCCAAAAATACAATGACGGTTTTAAGATTTACTCGCAGAAGGAAGATACATGTCAAGTTTGAAGATAAACAGAAGACTTCCGCACAGAAAAAGGAAAGATCGAGATAAATGGAAGATTCCCGATAAACTCGGATCCGGGCAAAAAGGAAGGACTAAACGCCCTAGGAAGGGAGTATATAAGCAAAAGGCAGAGGACAGAAGCAAAGGACGAGTTTTCAGAGCTTTCACCACCAAACTTATCATTTAGGAATATTTCCGTTTTCGTTATCGAGCTGCGTCTCAACTAGGGTTTTAGTCTTAGATTGCTAGGGTTAGGAATCTCGCCGACGGCTCACGCAACTTGGGCTACTCTTGTTGTACCGTTCTCACGCGAATTCGGAATAAAACTCCTTCTTGCTCTCAATCTCTTTTTTATTTTCTTTTTACTTAATCTCGTCGTGTTCTTAATTGCTTGTGTGCGGTTCCGCAGATAGCCGGGTCATCTGGGAAGTTAGGGTTTATTCAAAGTTCCCTTATTTTCGATATCTTGACAGTAGGTGAATTTCGGTTCCCACAAAAGATTTCATCAGTTTCTTGATCAGGTACTTCCACTTCAGTGACACACGCTTCTTCTTGCAAGGGTGATTCTTCTCAGCAATTATTCGTCCACGAGGTGTAATCTTGATAACAGCTAACCAAGTTGTTCGTGAACTTCTAAGGCGAGGGTATGGAATGAAGCTAACTTGCTCGGCTTGAGAAGCTAAGATGAAAGGTTTTAATTTGTTGTATCTTCTTGAAGAGTTGACAGCCACAACACCGAATTTGTTAAACCGAACACCCCTGTTCACAACCGGGTCGAACCACTCACATTTGAAGAGGACACATCTGAGCTTCAATAATCCCGAAAATTCCACTTCAATAATCTCCTGCAAAATCCCATAAAAGTCTGTTTCGCCTTTTACACATATTCCATAGTTACTTGTTGCCCGACGACTCCCATAGTCGTATGTATGAAACGTAAAACCGCGTGTAAAATACATATGTGATGTGGTGACTTTCGCTACTGGACCTCAGACCAAATCGTGAAACCATGAGGGGTAATATGGATCATCAGCTTCAACCTACAAAAATTAGTATGTTAACAATTTATATTAGCATTACTTACGTAATATTTGAGGTATATATATTACTTGAGATTTTAACCACGTGACATAGTGTTGATCTTTTCGTCGGTCCACTTCAGTTGTAGATACTCCAGGTATTGCTGCTTATTAAATGAATGTATTCACATCAATATATATATAACATCGCACTTCATATAATTTAAATTCACATAACTATTTACCTTTCAAATGAACGTGTCACTGAATGCTCGCAGGTTAGCAGAATATAAGTGTGGACACTATGCTTATCCTCGTCACTAGACCACCATATTTCTCGCAATCTACCACCAAACCGTCCAATTTGGCAGAAAATATCAGGAACATTGCTTATTGGATATGTGGGGATGACTCCACCATCATCATATCTTCTAGGAACTCTTTTTCTTGTACGTACTGTTGGTGCAAAGTAGTATGATGTGAAGTGAGATGTTTCCGCTGTCAAACTCCCAGCAATTATTGAGCCTTCCACCTTTGCAAGAATTTTTGCTTTCCCCTTCAAATGTTTCATGGCGCGCTCATACGGATACATCCATCCATGGTGAACAGGACCACGAAACAATGCCTCGTATGCGAGGTGAACAACAAGATGTTCCAAGACGTCAAAAAATTCTGGAGGCAAAATTTTCTCTAAGTTGCACAATATGATCGGAATGTTCTCATGAAGTTGCTCGATAACTTCTTCCTTGAATGTACGTGTGCTTAGGTCTCTGAAGAATGCTCCAATGGCTGCATATTGCTTATATAATATTAACATTTCCTAACATATGTATATATAATATTAAGTAATCAACAATATTTACCTGCAAGTGCTTCATGTACCTTTGATGGAAGCAACTCAGCAAAAGCGAATGGAAGTAGTCGTTACATAAACACATGACAGTCATGACTCTTCATTCCTGAGAACTTTTGACCTTGTTCAGCACATCTTGAGAGATTAGAAACATATCCATCATGGAACTTAACTTCTGATTGAACCCAGTTAAACAAAGTCGTCTTCGCTTCTGATGACAATCGGAAGATAGGAACTGGAATGTTTCCATTGCTTTTGATATGTAAGTCACTTCTTAGCAAATATCAAGTAAGTCCATCCTTGACTTTTTGCTATCTTTTGTCTTTCCTGGGACGTTCAGTATTGTATTCATGATGTTGTCAAATAAGTTCTTCTCTATATGCATAACATCGAGGTTGTGGTGTAAAAGAAGATCCTACCAATAAGGCAGCTGCGAAAATATACTCTTCTTATGCCAATTGTGACTGACCCCATATCCATCAGGCATATTTCCAGGAACATGCCAGTTTCCTCCACGTGGAACAGTTTCCTGAGCTCCATAGTAATCAATTTGCGCTAGGATCTGTTCTCCAGTGAGATATGGAGGAGGACTATCCTTTACAACGTTTTTGTACCTAAACAATGTCTTATTTCTTCGGTATAGATGGGTAAGAGGAAGAAATCTACGATGACAATCAAACCAACAACTCTTCCTACCATTCTTCAATTGAAAAGCATTTGTTGATCCAAGACAATGTGGGCAAGATAACCTTCCATGTGTAGTCCAACCAGAAAGCATACCATAAGCAGGAAAATCACTTATTGTCCAAAGCAGAACTGCTCGCATCGTAAAATTATTTTTCAAGGAACAATCATACGTCATCACCCCTTCTGACCACAAGTCTTTCAGCTCTTGTATCAATGGTTGAAGAAAAACATCTAGCGATCGCTTTGGATGCTTCGGACCAGGGATTAATATGGCCAAGAATAGAAATTCTTGTTCCATGCACATCTCCGGAGGCAGGTTGTACGAAGTAAGAATGACTGGCCACAAAGAGTATTGTCTCCCAGACAATCCAAATGGACTAAAGCCGTTTGTGCATAATCCAAGATAGACATTTCTAATATTTCTTGCGAAATCTAGGTGTACCTTTTTGAAATGTTTCCAAGCTCTTGTATCTGATGGATGAGCAATCTCGCCATCTCGCTGGACATGTTCAGCATGCCACCTCATCGCTGCGGCAGTCCTCTCAGATTGATATAATATTTTCAGCCTATTTGTAATTGGTAAGTACCACATCCTTTGGTACGGTACCCTATTCCTTCCACGTCCTTGCGGTTTGCATCGTGGCTTCTTGCAGAATTGACACTCTTCTAGCTTCTCATCATCTCTCCAGTGGATCATGCAGTCGTCGATGCAAACATCTATCATCTCCGATGGAAACCCAAGACTATAAACCAATTTCTGAATCTCGTAATAAGATTCAGCTGACACGTTGTCTTCTGGCAAATACACTTTAAACAACTCGGCCCATGCATTCATGCAGTTCTCAGGTAAATTATGATCCGTTTTAATATTCATCATCCTATAGCTGCTAGAGACAATTTAGAGTGACCTTCTCTACAACCAGTGTAGATTGGTTGATTTGCAGCATCTAGCATTTCATAAAACCTTTTTGCATCCAAATTAGGTTCTTCAACATGAACAATTTCATCTGCTATTTTTGTAGTAGTTTCTAAAAATGCATCAGTAATCATGTCGTGAACCCTATCATGATCTACCATCTGTTCAACACCCTGATATTACTGACATTCTGAAAATTACTATTGCTACTACTAGCTTCATTTCCTCCATAACCCTCTCCATGTTGAAACCAAATATAATACTATGGTGTAAAACCTCTGTGTACTAAATGTTTCCAGACAGTTTCAGTACGGGCAAATTTTGAATTCTTGCATTTTGACAAGGACAGAACATCTTACCACTTTCCTGCGTGAGCGGTGTACAGGCTGCCTGGTTCATGAACGTCTCAAGCCCGCTAAGAAATGCATTCGTCACTCTACCGTTAGAATCTTTATGCGTATACATCCAACTCCGCAATTCGAAAATTTTTCTTCCATTCGACATTATTTGAGATGTTTTTTTTTTTTTTTGTGGTGGTATGAAATGAGAAATGAGAAATAGCTCATATATATAGGAAATCCACGAAAATTGGTAGGTGAAAATTTACAATGTATGTACAAGGAATATATTTACAAGGATATTACATGTCTCTAACATATAGGTTACAACGTGTTTACAACGACTTCAGTTACACATTAAAGTTGTGTTCACCTACCAGTTTTCGTCGTAATGCACTAGTAACTTTACAACGACAGTTAAAAAAAAATTTGAATAAATTTTTTTCTTGATTACTTAAACAAAACTAAAAGGTGAAGACAGACACCAGAACAATTCTTATCAACTCCGAGTAGCTATTAAGAACTGTTCTGGTGACTGTTCACGCCTTTTACTTTCTTGGAAATTCGATACATAAGTTATCGAATTCTTTTTCTTTCGTTTTTTTTTTGTTTTTGTTTGTGGTGTTTTTAGAAGTGATTAGGAATGACATATATATAGGAAAGTTTCGAGCTTGGTTGGTAAAGATTTAACAACGAATTTACAAGGAACTTTTTACTACGATTTTACAAGTCGTTTGTAAATGCTTTACAACCATGTTACAACGAATGTAGTTACTTAACAACACATTTTTGTTTACTATAAACGGTTAAACTTTACTCATAATGTACTTGTAATTTTACTTCTTCTTTACAACAAATCTTTCTTTTCCTAGTACCTTCGTCGTAAATTTACTTGTAGTTTACAACGAATGGGTTTCATTGTAACGTTACTAGTTCATTACGACGAAATTGTATTTCCTCGTAATCTACTTGTTACGTACTCGTAACATTACGAGAAAATATATTCCTCGTAATTCTTCCTCGTTAAAGGCGTGTATTCTTGTAGTGCCTCTAAGAATCCCACTCATAAAAAACCCCAATAGTCATGCTTTATATCTTATAACAATCAACTTTTTAGAAGGCATATAGAACTATGACAAAAGGAAAAATATACTATAATATATAGGATATAGTATAGAAGTTGAAAACATACATAACAACAAAAGTATAATTGTATTGTGGACTCGAAAGTGAATTCCAATAAACGAAATGGGAGAAAAAAACCTTTGTTATTTACTATCACTAATATAGTATAGAAAGCCATATACATGAACGTGTGATATAATGAAGACAGAAAAGCAAAGCTAAAAAAAACATTGTATAATATCATATAGAAGACTTGAACTTTTCAAACAGTTGATATATGAAACATATTTTTGGTAATACATCCGAGAGCTATTATGTCGCAAATTATACTAAACAATATTTCTTATTCTATATTACTATTTGACAGTAATGGGAAATGTTTGCGGTGAAAATGCATAACACGAGGGTGGAGGGTGTGTAAACCGATGCAAGAAGAAAAACAAGACACAACAGATAAATTTAAAAGACTCAAAATTGTTAGATGTCACACATAGGATGTAGAAGTTGTGTGGATATGTAGACCGGTGAAAGAAGAAACTCATGAAAAATTTGTGAGCTTAAGTGGCCGAGAAATTGTTTGAGGTTACTATAGACGAGATGTGTACACACGTAACTATGTGTATTCCAACATATGACAAACTATATTATAATATAAATGATATAGTATAAACCCAACAGATCCCTACCAAATTACAAACTATACTTTGTTGCACATTGCCTTTAGAGGGGGATTGCACCTAGGTTAACAATGTGTGGAATGAAGCAACCCATTCTAAATTTGTTGAATTGAAGTGTAACAAAAGTGTCGGAGGTAACTACCTTGCGGCGTTAGTATGACATCAATATACGGTTACCATACTACAAACATGTATCATATTGTATAGACGTAAGTATACTTGCCAATACCACTATAATATTAATAGACATTGAAAAACATAAAGGTGTCTAAGGCATACTATTACTTTGCAGATTTAAGGTAGAATTCAAGATAAGAAACATATGGAGACAAGACTATTTATAAGCTGTCTTTTTGGTATACAACCTTCGGTGGCTAAAAGACACAACCACAGTTAGTTAACCATACTATTAACATTTACCATATAGTATAGAAACATATTTCCAAAATAAAAACACCACAAGTACACACGTACATGTATATGATTGATCTAAACTTAAATATAATTGGCAAAGGGCATTGGTAACTATAGTTAGTAAACCAAACTTTTGTAAAATGTACGACAAAATGTAACAATTTAAAGGTATATGGTTTCAATATTGTTAGTTTCTCTGATATAGTATATACTTATCATTTACATAATACATTTGTTTCTCTCCCTTCCATGAACCCAGAAACTATGTTGGTAAAAAAGCAAAAAACACAAAGACATTATTGAATTGTTCTCGTATGCACGATCCATATAGAAAAAACCTAAATGAAGTTTAAAGCACAAACAGTTGTGGGAGATTAATTTTTTTCCCACCGCCATTAACTTCGTCGATCTGATCTGTAAAAGAAACGGTGTTTCTGATTTAATGTTTGTAAATACATGTTTGGCTGGTCTCGGAACTGAAAACATGGCCCCTTTATGTTATTCAATCAAACTGGACATACCTTGATTATTTATCTTTTGCTCTGCAATCTCTTCATCGTGAAAGTTGAAAGACTGTCAGAACCCTAACTATGATTTTCCGATTTCTGTTTCTTACAATAATCGTTATGCGACGTGTTTCCCTTCTTCTTCTCCAAATCGGACTCACAGTAGATCCCTCCAAAGTTTTCTTCTCCGGCACATGATAAAAGTTGAAAAGGCAAACTAACTTTTTGGTTTACCAGGAAGAAGAATAAATGAACTATTTCACCTTTTCACGCGCACAATGAAAGGTATATTTGTCCAATTTTCACATAATATATAAGATATTGTTGCCTAAACGGTGTAATGGCTATAAATTTTTTTTCATTCTGTTATGTATATGTCCCCAAATTTCTCTTAAAGTTTCAGATAAAATTTTATTTAACAAAGTTTCAGATAATTTTCGTGTTACTAAATTAGTACTTCCTCATATACAGAAGTTGTGTTTTAGTTGTTGTTTTGTATTTAAAATTTGATGTTTTAAACTTGAACTAATATATCCCTTTATTATTAAAAAAAAATCATTTTTAAAAAACAACCTTGATTTTATGTATTATTAACAAGTTTACCACCATGCTTATGTGTCAATACCACAACTCTTCTCACACCATATTTTAAACATCCATTAATTTACTAGAAAAAATTACAATATGTGCCATCAAATTTCTATTCATTATATCATTTATCAAAATATATTAGTTTAATATATTTCCATATCAAATTCCTAATTGGTAATACATATAAAAACTAACTAATATATCGTGTATAAAATTTCTCATTCCTTGAATGCCAATCACATACATTGTCATGTGTGTAAATTTCTTTTGAAAAATACAATAATTTTGTATGTACGAAGTTATACAAATTATATAAGTTACATTATTTTGCATTTTAGTCATTGTTTTTCTGTAAAAGAAATTTTATATATATATCTCATCTTGAGCTTGGGTCGGGTCATTACCTAGTTATACTATTATTTGAGAAGACAATTAAGTTGAAATGTTATAATTTGATTGGTTAACTAATTTTCAATGATAAATCAGTTAATTTCCAATGATGACATGACATTGATCATTGAGTCTTTCTGAACATTCTAATAGTTTCTCTAAACTGGTTTTAATTACTACTATCGATTATCTCGGCCAATTACATTTTGTATGGGTTGTTACATAAAACTAAATGGTATGTGATTTTAATTTGAAACTTATAAGTTTATGTTACATGGATTAGGGTTTATATTTTTAGAGAGTATACAATTTATGATGTTTAGGGTTTAGAGTTTAGGATTCGTTTTTCATATGGTTAGGTTTTTATATTTAATGTATATGATATTATTTTCCATGTGAGATGTATATTATGTCATTTAAATATTTAAAATATGGTATTTAGTTTAAGTTCAAGTTGAGATCATTGTACATGACATTCATTTTTTTGTTGAAGTTCACACTTTATTGTTGTTATTTTTCCATGATATCTTCCAGCAAACCCTCCATCCTACTTTCTTGAGTTACTGCATGAGAATTCTGGTAAGTAAAGGATCCATAGTTCCTTGTGAAGTTATTGTTACCCTAAGAATAATTATAATATTGAGAATTAAGCCATCCCTCTGGTTATTTCCAGTGAATGTTGGGGTCAAAATCGGTACGACGGAATTAATAGCCAAAACTTTCCGCAAGAATACAAAATGAACAGTTTTATAAAACTCGAGAAATCGTTTTATAAAGCTCGAGGATCGTTTTATAAAGCTCGAGAATCGTTTTATAAAACTCGAGAATCGTTTTATAAAACTCGAGAAATCGTTTTATAAAACTCGAGAATCGCTTTATAAAACTC
>CAKOAT010146154.1:1030-70482 GCA_932364175.1 Eruca vesicaria subsp. sativa | reverse complement strand
CCCTTGGGGTCTGCTGGTGCTGGACTCTACCAAAGAAACACACATGCCATACCAAAAAAAAAACATAACAGTAACTTTGATCTAAAATAATTTACAGATGGTGATGAGAACATAAGGAAAAGAAGAAACTTAGAACTGCTGGACTCAACCACAAAAAAATCACATGCCACAAAAAACTTTGATCTAAAATTATTTTGAGTTGGTGATGAAAACATAAAGAAAAGAGGAAACATAGAAGTTATGTCGAAAACATATAACAACTTATTCATTACCTTTCATGCTTTTGTCATTTTGTGATGTTGGGAACATGATCAATTCAAGCAAATATGTTAAAATCCAGAAGTTCAAGTACTATTGAATAGCTGTCCAGCACTGATTTTCCAACATCCTGCAAAGTAAATATCAATAAAATTATTATAATTAGTACTTATTACAATCAAACTCAATGATTTTCTTTCGTCAGTTTGTTACCTTATTTTATTGAATGTTGCATATATCTAACGATGTATGAGATGAATTCTGAGTAACGTTGTTTCTGTGTTCTGAGCAAATTGACCTGAGCCACTCATGTAGCTGTAATTTGAGTCACCACCAACAATGCTTTTACAACACTGCATAGATTAAAAATATTTTAACAGTTAAGAACATGAATCACATATAAGAATCTCCAAAATATGTGTTAGATTGGCGACTTTACATGTTATTAGGATGATGATTCACCAAAAGCATGTCAACCCACATCAATTCACCACCACGTCTGGGATTACTCGCCTCTCAGAACAGAACCGGAGCAGGTAAATCTCGACGGTGGAAAAGGACCGGCTGAACTTCAACTCGGATAAGAAAACTCTAAAGGAAGCCATTCGAAACAAAATAAGTATGGTGAGAGAGGTTTGTGAATGATTATCAGAGGAGGGAAACAGACCTATATATACATGTGCCTCCACCGACTCAGAGAGGATGAGAAAATAGCGATTAGAGATCGTGGTGGAGGAGTTAATGCGATGATTAATGCGTCTAAGACGGTTTATGGTGGAAGGCTCGCCTCTACGAAACTGGATCGTCACACGGAAAGCACTCACAGAAGACTCCATGACGGCTAGCATCGAGTTACAGGGAGAACCCTAATTTCGTTGATGAAGGAGACGCTAGATGACATATCACTCTTGACGGGTCAGGATGAAAAATGATGGTGGGCCAGAAAAGGCAATAAGCCCATAACTTGTGAACAATAGAATGCGTCATTTTGCCGTGTACACGTGGCATAATAAGAAGAAATGATTTTATGACGTGGATGAGCAAGAGTGAATCAACTCTTCTTTATATAAATAGATTTGGTACAATAACTAAGATTTTTTTTATTATCAAACATTTAGGGTTTGAGATTTGGGGTTTAGGGTTTGAGATTTCTGGTTTAGGGTATAGTAGACTTACACTTAAGTCTACTGATATGTAGACGTCTATTTCAGTCTACGTTAAATTGTGTTTACCAAAATAAATTATTTTAAAATTAAAATTAACTAAGCGGGAAATGAAAATGAATTTTGGAGCTTTTTTTCCATATTGGCGCCAGTATCTAGGGTATAGTAGATTTACAGTAAAGTCTACATATATGTAGACGTCTATTTCAGTCTACGTTAATTTGTGTTTACCAAAATAAATTATTTTAAAAATTAAAATTAACTAAGTGGGAAGTGAAAATGAATTTTGGAGCCTATTTTTCCATATTGGCGCCAATATTTAGGGTATAGTAGACTTACAGTAAAGTCTACTTATATGTAGACGTATATTTCAGTCTACATTAACCAATTTAACCTAACCGAAAAAATTACACAGCATATAAATACTTTTTAGGGTTTTCTGGTAAAAAGAATCATAATCACGCCATTTACATCTGAGGCGGTTTAGGGGGCGATTTCCGGTGAGATTTCCGGTGAACCCTCTTCGACTCCGTTTTCACACCCAGCCACCTTCCTCTCGGAATCACCATTCACCACCACGACCATAACCACTATCCTCTCCCATCCTTCAGCCATCTCCACCTTGTCTCCTCCTCATCTCCTCCTCGTCACCACCATTACTCTCCGCCTCGTCTCCTCCTCATCTCCACCATTACTTTCCGCCTTGTCTCCTCCTCATCTCCTCCTCGTCATCACCATTATTCTCCTTCCTGTATCTCTCTCTCTCTCTCTCTCTCTATATATATATATATGTGTTTATAAAGACTCTCTACATCTCTTATTTTCTTGATTAAAGTGTTCAATTTTCGTTCTAGGGTTTGTATATGTTCAATTTATTTTCTGTAAATTGAAATGCATATGTCGTTGACGAAATTTGATGAAGTTTTATGAGTTAATACATGTTTGTAGTGTACAAGCATGTGTTATGTTTTATTGATTTCTCTAGCTCTTTTTGTTGCAGGTTGCTCCCAGAATTTTACTGCAGACTACGGATTTGTAGACTTTTACTGCAGATTACGGATTTCTAGACTGTCTTATAGGTCTACATTAATTTAGACTGAATATACAGTCTACATAGAAAAATCTATTAAAAATTGGATTTGTGTATTGTTTATTTTAGGTTTCAGATTCTGTTTAGAGAAACATTGATTGTTCATTATATTTTGGGATGCATTGTCTTAGATTCTGTATAGAGAAACACTGATTTTTTTTATTATATAGTTGGATGCATTGGGTTAGCTTAAGCTTGTTTTACTCCTTATTCTGGTCGTAGGTTCTATCTTGTTTCATACTTCTGGTTCACAAAGCTTAGTTTTTAGATGTTTTGATAGCTTCCCTCGTAGACACCTTATAGACTTGTGCTACTCTGTTTAGGTTTGCTTGGTTTCTGCAACTCTTCCTCACAATCTTTAGTCTTGGACAAGCAGTTCCTCGTCTGTCATGTCTAGCTGAAGTTAATAGCAGGAGTCAAGTAAATCTTTAGGCTCGTACTCTGTTTATTTATTGTTTAGAGATACCATTACAACACAAAGTATTCACATGCCAGGTATAAAAGATCTCTAAAGTTTGTCTCTTTTTGTTGTGGGTTAAAGATTGTTGATGTCTAATGTTAGGGTCCATATGGAATCTTGAAGAGCTGTTTGGTTCATTGATGATGACAAAAGTTCATTCCTTTAGCTTAGAACAACTTTAAAGTTTGTTTCTTACATTATGTTTTTAATCGGTTTTAGGAATGGTTACAGTTTCAGCTGATTGCTCTATTCTAGCCACCGATGTGGAGACTGGTGATAGTGTTGCACATCTTGAGAATACTCACGAGTAATTCAGTTCTCCTTTTAAAAAAAATTGACACACTATCTGTTTTTTTTTCTAGGATAAAGCATTTAACATCACTTCTTGGATGCAGGTAATGGATTCTTTAAAGAGAAAAAGTATCTCAGATCCATCCTCACAGAGTCGCCACCACCACTGTCAGTCTCGTCATAATCACCACTTGTCACCTCTCTGTCTCCTCACTCTCTGAAGTTGAATCATTTATAAGAGTGGTTAGGATGTATTTTTTGATTACTAAAAAGATTTGAACTTTAATTGAGAAAATCTATGTGAGTTTCATGCTTTACTCATAGCTTCTAATTTTAATTAATGTGACTGAAATCAGATGTGTAGTGCCCATTAATCACTGTCAAGTCCTGTGTACCATACTCTTAGTTTAGTTATGGTCGTTTTTTTCCCATCTTATTCTGATTTGTTTTGTTGAATCTGACTTCTTTTGTTTTGTTTTTTTGTAGATTAACCTCCATTCTTCGTTGATGGGACATGAAGAGTGGAAGAAGACCTTGAGTTGTTGAAGAAGTTTACGGTGGAAGAAGAAGATGAAGCTGTTGGAGTCTTCATTTTTTTTAGGTTTAGAAATTTTTAAAGATTTGGTTTGGTGTAAACCAAGTTGGGGAAATTGTGGTGGTTTGACTTTAGTTTCTAATTATTGGTTTAGTTTTGTAAACTATTTTTAATTTATAAATAAAATTTATTAGTTTTCTTTCTTGTAGACTTACAAAGAAGTCTACTTGACAGAGAAAAATATAACATAAGTTTATCACATTAGACAACATCCAAAGAAACAATATAGTTTATAAGTTCAACATAGACTAAAGACCTACAAATCCAATAGAAGACAACTCAAAGCAATGAGACACTAATACATAATAGAACATCCATAGCAATAAGACAACTCATAAGTTCGACACATAACATTAACACATCTAGAGTTTTTCACCACCCATTCTCTGTATACAATGAGTAATTGATCCATCTCCTGCAAAAAAAAAAATACGGTTTACATAATTATCAAACAAATATTTCATGTTTGATAAAATTATAAAATAGACTTACAAGTACATCTACAATTATTAGCAAACAATATAGTTAAACCAAAAATTATATCATAGACTTACAAGTATGTCTACAAATTTTAAGCTAACAACATAGACAAACAAAAAATTTGATAACTTCCTAATTATAACAGATTATCTTCTGAAAATCATTCAAGACCCTTCTGATTAACTAACACACACTTTCATAAAAAAAAGTTTTGAAAAAACTTAATGAATAATACACAAATCCACTTTTGATAGATTTTTGTAGGTAGACTACATATTCAGTCTACAGACGTGTAGACGTTTTATTCAGTTTACAGTTTGTAGACTGAAAATTAGGTCTACGTTTAGGTTGGTTTCTGCAATTGCCAAATTCACGGGTTACTTTCTGTATTTGAAAAAGATGTGATTTTATACGAGTAGACTTACTTTTTAGTCTACATTTTTAAAAATGTTAGTTTTGCAATTGACCAAAATTCGTTCAGGGTTTGACTTTTAGAAGTAGACCTATGATGCAGCCTACATTTTTAAATTTGTTTGAAAGAGGTTAGTTTTGCAATTGACCAAAGTTGACTTTCTACGAGTAGACAAAACTAAATGTCTACGTAACTGTAGACTGCAGTAAAAGTCTACATTATAACCCGACAAGTTAGTTTTGCAATTGACCAACATAAAATAGTAGACTTCTTATGTAGTCTACTTTTTTTTCTAAGTTTTGTAGACTGCATATGAAGTCTACACATAAAGTAAGTTTTAGTCAGCTTCTAAATATTTTAGTCAAATACAAAAGAAACCTATTCAACGAAGTCAAAGTTTTGGTCAAATGCAAAACTGACCTTCTGTATACTTACCTAGCAGTCTACAAAGTGTAGACCTCCACGGAAGTCTACTATGTTAAGTCAAAAATTTGGTCAAATGCAAATCTAACCTGTTTTATTTAGATTTCTTAATAAGTCTACCAATTTTTTTGTTTTTGGTTTCAAAGGTAAAGACGTTGACGTACTTGTAGGTCTACATTACAAAAAAAATTATTTTGGTCAATTGCAAAAGTAACCTATGCGGTGACAAGTAGACTGCATCGTAAGTCTACACGTATGTGTAGACATATAATATAGTCTACTTTCGCGATAGAATTCAGAGATATGACGAAAAGCATGTAAATAGTTACCTTGACACCGGTTTAAATCTTGTTTCCAAGCTTTTCCACCGTTCAGAATCCAAATATGAGCAAAAGAAGCAACCTTTACGATTCACTTGTGGATAAAATCGAAACTATGAAGTTTGTGTTTATGAAAATGAGAGTTATGAGGATTGTTTAGATGAAAATAGAGAGGAAATGAGAGGAAATGAAGTATTGTTTGTTTAGAAAGTGAAATAAGTGGTTGAAAATTCATAAACACAAGCTTAAAGAGCTCATCAATGGTGGTTTTTGGTGGTTGCAAATAGTGATGACAATGGCATTGTGGTAAATAAGGAGAAATGTTTAGGGTGTAATAGGTTTTTAATAATTTTCGAAAATAATATCAGATTTAATAATAATGGCAATTTGGTAAATAGGTAAAAAGATGAGGAGAGTTTAGGTTTTTTAAGAGTGAATAGTAATAACAAAAAGAAAGAGGTTGGTTTTGTGTTTGAGTTGAATATTTGGATTGGTTTTGTAAAACCCCCTTAAAAATATATCATCATAGCATTTTTATGTTGTAAATGTAAACAATTTGAAGAAGACGAAGAAGAAAAAGACAAAATATACAGCTAGACGTTTGGAAAGTTAAAGTTTGTGTCGTTAGGATGGGATCTCGATTCATATATATATAAAAGGTTTAGTAGGTGAAATTTGGACAAAGAAAATACAACTAAAATAGTTAAAATCCTAATAAAATTCAAATCTATTCAAAGAATATTCTTGTGCTAAAGAATCCTTAAATGATATATAAATAGTTAGGTTTAGAAAACAAGTTGTATTGGATTATTAATATAAACTATATGTGTGTAATATATTTGGTATATATTTTTTAAAATCATAATATTTCAAAATGTGGTTTTTGGAAACAATATCAAAACTGAATATCATATTTTAAGTGGTCATCAATCAATCAAATATCATACTATTAAAAATGTAGAAAATAATATATCTTGTCTATATTTTACTTTGGTGTTAAAACCTATTCACTAGATCCTAAAATTAAACTTTACATGTCCCAAAAAATGAACCGTAAATCCTAATCTATAAACTCTAACTCATATTATATGTCACTTCCAAATCATAACGAAGACATTGAATCCAAGGCCGTTTCTTGGGCCAAGCTATAGAAACAGCTGCTTCCAGCTGATTTTTAATATGAATAATATTAGGCGACAAAATTAGCAAAATAGTATCTTAGTCTAGTAGTATCTTTTAAAGAAATCAGTCTTAGATTACCCAAATCTTCTCTACTGCAATAGTTTTTTTGAAAAGTGGCATTTTTTTTTTGCTTCTAGTCTTGTATAACCTAGGACCAGCTTTGATTGAATCAAAAATTAATTATATCATACAATAAAAATACTCACAGCATGCACATATGTTTATACGACAAACTTTAGAATCATATGAATGAAAATAAGAGTTGCAAACCATTATAATAGATTGACTATATAATATGTTGTGAAACACAATCAACGATAGAGCATAATAACCTAGCAAGTTTTAATTAGGATACCCACATAATATATTAACATACGCCCGATTGAAAGTGTGGTAATTAAGAATGTTTAAATAATGAAATCTCGGATTAGGCATCAGCTAGTTTATAGAGGCTTTTTCTAGGTGACATTTGAGTCAGAATTACATCATCAATACACGTCATTTATCCATGTTATATTTGAGGACTAATCAAATTATAATATTTTCAGTTAAGCGTGTTCCCAATCAATAGTATACAATAAAAGATTTCAAAAATAAAAATACACACGAAAAAAGTTATCGGCTAAAAATATACAACCATTGACAAAAACTATAACTCACAAATTCACTTGTTAGGGATAATATAAAAGGCAGGTAAAGAATATGTTGATTATTCTTGAAAAAAAATTGTATCAATCATCAGCGCTGGTTCAACATGGAGGGTGCACAGTGCATTCGCTTGAGGTCCATCCTAAAATCAAAATAAAATTTAAAGGGCTCTGAAAACTAGTAAGTCTTCTATATATTCTGTATTTATATTTCTTATGATAATTATATATTGTTTGTTTTCGTAGTAAAACAACCGAGAGAGATGATTTGATATGAAACTTGTCCTTTATTAATTTCTTCTGTCTACAACACCAGATGAGAATAACATATTTATAATGGCGAAAGTGGATTCATGTAAATAGATGGAAGTGATGTCCCAATATTAGGAGAAGTTTTTTCCAAATGTCTCAAGATGGGTGATCATTTTCCAACACTCCCGCTTTATTATCCATCTTGTATTATGTACTGTCTCGTTAAAAAAATTATTATGGAACATGTTTTTGGGACAAAAACCATGTAGAAGAAAAAATATATAACCATGTATTATCATTCTCAAAACAATGAACATTTCATAGATATCACAAATCGCGCATTCTGATATCATAAATGTATTTTGGAATTTTGTAGTGGAAAGAGTATTTGTGAACAAATCAACTGGATTCCCGTATGACTGTATATATTCGATGTCCTTTTTTGATTTTTTTCGAACTCTCGTATGTACGAGAAAAAAATTGGAGGAATATGCTTTGTTCGCTTTTGGTATAACCTTCTTTGAATTGAGCAAATCAAGGTGAATTGTCATCAAACTTTTTTCGGCTCCTTAGTAACTATTCAACTCGTTTCTTGTATGTGGTGACTCATTGACCATGGGATTTTGACTCCACCAATAAAAAAGGTTAGTGTTGATCGAGTTTGATGCATATTCGATAAATATCTTGTATCTGTAAAACTAACCATACCAAACTCAAGGTTTCTAGGATAAACCAATCTTATATCAAAAAGGTACCTTGGAAAGAACTAAAACATTTTTAGGTCTGTTTTAATTTCCATGGTTAAGAAATGAGCTGTGCTTTGTAAATAAAGTAGTAGCTAAAACTACATTTAATCAAATACGACTCACAAGATATATAAGTTTACTATGCTTCATTACCATTAGCATCTCTAAAGTACTTATTTATATAAATCTTTAGAAAATAACATCTTTTTCAACAGATTTTCAAATTCTAGGGATATATTAATACTTTAATCTTTCATCCCGGCATTTGTCGTTATATATGGCTTGTTCTAACTCTTCCAGAGTTTTATAGAGTTCTTGAGAATATCATTAATCATTCACAGACTACTAAATATTGAGATGAAAATCAAGTCGTTTATATCCTGCCAGACATACCAATATACTGCATCATTATAAATTTTCTCCAGTGACTGTTTTTCATACTTCAAAGTAATTTTCCATTTCATTTTCTGTAGAAATATATACCTTTTAGATGCTTGGACTTCTGGTCCAATTAGTTTGTCTTACGATCTTTACATCGACTTGATTGCCTCATACACAGAAGTAGATTCATGATCCTCATTTACATAGCACGCTTTCTCATTTATAGTCGACACGCTTTCTAATTTATTGTCGATAAACTATTTGTTTTTTGGTTCGATCTTTTTACCTGTAATGATATGGTTAACTGAGATCTCTATATCTTCATATTGACAGTCTCCTCATGAGATCATCCACTATTTATATATTTTCTCCTTTTTGAGGATTATTTAGAACCAAACCAGTCTATCACGTTTCTTACGTGTCATAGACTTATAAACCGTCCTTTAAGATCTTTTACTCTTATTGGAGCATTTCAGCTGGAATATGATATTTCATCATTTCATCAAAATGTCCATCAGGCATTTTCTAAATGGATTATCATATGAACTTCATGTCCATGTTTAATTATATGAGGATCCATAACTTTTCATGACATTCCATTTCATATATGTCATTTCATCAGCACACTACAAGAGAACGTGGCTGTAACAACTGCGCACTACGACCACAGATGTGTAGTCATAATTTAACGTCTAACTAATGATTGTATACCAACGAAAAATTGTCGTCGTAAATTGGAAGTACAATACCTACAAAAATATTTTGTCGTAAACAAGTCATAAAGGATTTACCAGATTACGACGAATCTTAGGATTCGTCGTAAAGCAGAGTTTTGTTACATCTCAGTTACGACGAATTATTTTGCATCTAGCTAACGACTAAATTACGCATATGCAGTAGTTGTTTCGTAGTAAATTATTTTTGGTAGTAAATTTGTGGTAACATCCCCACCTACCAAATAAATTTTTTCCTATAAATATGTTGTTCGTACTCATTTTTAAGATACACAAAAAATGAAGTAAGAGTGAAAAAAATGTCTCGAGATATTTATGAGTTTCATAGTTGGATGTATGCACATATATATTCTGCGGGAAGAGTGACAAATGAATTCCTCAATGGGGCAGAGATAATTATGAACCAGGTCGGAAACACACCTCTCACGCAGGAAATGGGTAAAATGTTATGTCCCTGTCGTAAGTGCTAGAATTCTAAATTTGCTCTTAGTGAAACGGTTTGGAAACATATAGTAAATAGAGGATTTACCCCACATTACTACATTTGGTTTCATCATGGGGAAGGTGATAGTACGAATGAAGGTAGTAGTAGTAATTAGTTTGAAAATGTTTGTAATAGAGAACAACATTTGCCTTCTGAAAGTTACCCTCAGGAGAATCAAGTGGTAGATTATGATAGGATGCATGATATGGTTATAGATGCATTTCGTGAAACAACCTCAGTAATTGCTGCAGAAGTAGAAAATGTTGAGGTTGTAGAAAATGTAGAGGGGCCTAACTTTGAAGCAAAAAGGTTTTATGAGATGTTAGCCGCAGCTAATCAGCCAATTTATGAAGGTTGTAGAGAAGGTCTTTCTAAATTATCATTGGCAGCTAGGATGATGAATATCAAAACTGATTATAGCCTACTTGAAGTTTGTATGGATGCATGGGCTGAGTTGTTTAAAGAGCCTTTTCCCGAAGATAATGTGTGTGCTGAATCTTACTATGAGATTTACAAACTGGTTCATAGTCTTGGCTTTCCTCCAGAGATGTATGATGTGTATATAGACAACTGTATGATCTACTGGAAGAAAGGTGCAGAATTTTTGGAGTGTCGATTTTGCAAGAAGCCGTGATATAAACCGCAAGGACGTGGACAAAACAAGGTACCGTACCAGCGAATGTGGTACTTACCTATCACAGATAGGCTCAAGAGGTTATATCAATATGAAAACATTGCAGCAGCGATGAGATGACATGCAGAACATACTCAAAAGGAAGGCAAGATCAATCATCCATCATATGCAAAAGCGTGGAAACACTTGAATTCAGCGCACAAGGAATTTTCAAGCAACATTCGCAATGTTTATCTTGGGTTGTGCACAGATGGATTTAGTCCTTTTGGAATGACTGGAAGAAAATACTCACTTTGGCCAGTATTCCTGATGCCATATAACTGTCCGCTAGAGATGTGTATGGAAAGAAAATTCCTTTTCATGAGTATATTGATACCTGTAACTAAGCATCCGAAGCGGTCTCTCGATGTTTTCCTACAGCCTCTGATAGAAGAATTGAAGAAATTGTGGTCAACAGGAGTGCAAACATATGATTGTCCAATGAGCACCAATTTTACAATGTGAGCCGTTCTTCTTTGGACTATCAGTGACTTTCCTACATATGGGATGTTATCAAGTTGGAATACACATGGAATACTAGCTTATCCTTATTGTATGGGAAACACAAGTGCATTTCAGATGAAGCATGGTAGGAAGAAGTCTTGGTTTGATTTTCATTGGAAATTTCTTCCTATTAACCATCCATACCGACGAAACAAGACATTATTCAAGGCAAAAGTGGTTGTACGGGACACCGCACCTCTTTATTTATCTGGAGAGGAAATCGAGAAGGATATTGAGTACTATGGTGCATTGGAAAAAGCCAGCAAATGTGGTAATTTGCATACTCCTGCAAATATGCCTGATGGTTACAGTACACAACATAATTGGCACAAGAAGAGTATATTTTAAGAACTTCAATACTGGAAGGATCTACTTCTGCGATACAATCTTGATGTGATGCACATAGAGAATAACTTCTTTGAGAAGATCATCAATACATTTCTGAACGTCTCTGGAACTAAAGATCATGAGACCTCAAGGTTGGATTTTCCTACGTTATATTGTAGGAGTGAGCTGCATATTAAAAGCAATGGGAAAATTCCGGTTCCCATTTTCAGATTATCAACAGAAGCAAAAACGGTGTTGTTCAAGTGAGTAACATCAGATGTGAAGTTTTCTGATGGATACGTGTCAAATCTATCAAGATGTGTTGAGTAGGGACAAAAGTTTTCAGCAATGAAGCGTCATGACTGTCATGTGTTTATGCAACAACTTATACCATTTTCACTTTTGGAGTTTCTTCCAAAAAATGTTCACGAAGAAGTTGCGGGTAAATAATTTTCACTTAAATAGGACATATATACTTATCGGAGTTAAATACATGTAATCTTATTAGTTCAATTTTTATTATTTGCAGGTATTGGAGTTTTTTAGAGATCTTAGTTCATGTACCTTAACTGAAGATGTCATCAAACAATTTGATGATAATATCCCGATCTTAATGTGTAATTTGGAGAAAAATTTTCCTCCAACATTTTTTGACGTCGTGGAACATCTAGTTGTCCACCTCCCGCACGAGGCATTGCTTCGTGGACCTGTTCATAATGAATGTATGTATCCTTACGAACGATCCATGAAACACTTAAAAGGGAAAACAAGAAATCTTGCAAGAGTGGAATGTTCAATAGTTGCTGGAAGTTTGAATGATGAAATATCTCACTTCACTTCATATTACTTTAGGTCACAAGTCCATACACGAAAAGGGATTCGGCAGATATGATGATGGTGGTGTTATGCCGACATAGTTAAAGATGTTCCAAAAATATTATATCAAATTGGACGTCTAGGAGGAAAACAAAAAAGAAGTGTGGTGGTCGAGTACAGAAGACGCTCACAGGACCCACATATATATATATATATATATATATACTCCTTAGCTGTGAGGAGATACATGAGTTTGAAAGGTAATTAATATTATTTCCGCTATTTTATATTACCTTATATATATAATTATTGCAATGTACTTAAGTAATGAAGATCATTTGAAAAAATCATGATTTCGTTGTCCAAGTTGAAGAAGCTATACCAGGAATATCAACTAATGATCTCAACAAAAGAAAAGATCAACATTTTGTGAAGTGGTTAAAAACACAGATGTTAACTAATTACAGTATTATATTAGAACATCACAAATACATATTAATTAATTAATAAATTACGTAGCAGCTATAAAAGTTACACCTCGTCCCCGAATAGTGAGTAATGAACAACTGCCTTTGCAAGAAGATGCCGTAAATGAAGTGGATGTACCTGAACAATCTACAGATGAAATTTTACTTGTTGATCCGCAAAACCTAAGGTATGAAGATCTTCCAGACAATATAGCGGACGAAGCTATCAAAAATGAATTTGACAAAAGTGATTCCTCGGAAGATGCTTCCGATATGAACGAGTAATAAGATTATATCATTGTAATTTGGAGTTGTATTGTATTTTTTTTTTCAAATTTTGAGATTATGAAGTTAATTTATTTTGAAATTTAATAAGATATATCCGTAAAAAAAAATTAATTTGGAGTTTCGATTCTGATATTATGAAGGGCGGAGTTTAGAAATAATATATAACTTACAAAGTTTGGAGTTTCAATTTTAGGGAATAACACGGGTCAGCCCTACTTGGTCTTAATTTTACATCTATTTTACGATGACTTTAAGGAATAGTGTCTCTATTTTGTCGTCAAAGTTAGTCAATCCAAAATAGTCGTAAATTTACCTCTCTTTTACGACGAAAGATACATTTAGACTTTTTGTCGTCGTAAATGTTTTCTTATAAATATGTTACCCACTCCTAATTCAAATGATGCACCAAAGAATTTAAAATCAAAACCTCTAAAAATTCCCAAGATATTAGTGACAGTATCTTGGTCAAATGCTTCCATAGAGATCTATCAGAGGCTTGAGGATTCCTCCCAAGTAACAAAGTTTCTCGGTTACTTGGGTCGAGTCCTCAGGGGTATGATAAATCTATTTGGAGCATTTGGCGTAAATTAAAGTCGCCGTAGTTTGGTAGGTACATGTGGTTAGTAATTGGTCATAACATTTTGTCCCTATCTGGTCGTAAGATTTTTAAGTCACTTGTTGGTTATAATATGGAGTCTTTACTTCGTCGTAATGATCTATAGTTCATAAATCGTCGTATAGTGGTACACGTGTCGTTCTTAAACAGTCATAACACGTAGTCGTTCTTTCGTCGTAATACCTTATTCGTCATAACTTAGAAGTAAATAACTTCTAATTTACGACGACAGCCAAAACTCTATATAAACCCGCGAGCAGTCGAGCCCATTTCATTGCAATCTCCTCTCTCTCTAACAACCAACTCCTCTCCACTTTCCCTCTCTAAGGTTTTATTTAAAAAAAAAATTGTTTTAGATTTAGGTGGTTAGTTTAAGATGGAATTAGACTAGGTTTCGTTACTTTAAGATGGAACTGGATTAGGTTTCAAGTTTAGGATGAAATTAGATTAGATTTAGATTTAGTAATACAGTATTTTTTATAATTGATTTAAATTAATTGTTTATAATTTTTTTAAAGATCGACGATATGGCTTGTAAACAGAGAATTACGAATCTTGCGGCGTCAAGAAGATCTTCATATGGAGATACATTTCTTGTTTTGTCAGATCCATCAGCGCCTTTCTAGCTCCGGCACAACATCCGCCCGGGAGTTTGTCCCGGAGAGCCTAGAGCAGGGAAGATCTCCTCATATGACTTACCCATCATATGTGCCTCCTGCTCCGTATGTGCCTCCCATTCAGTATGATGAGCCTCCTCCATACTATCCTCAGCATGATCCTCCATACCATCCTGGTCCACACCAGCCTCATCATCATGCGGAGCATGCCCCAGTACCCCCATCCTGCTCCAGCTCCCGAAGCCGCTCTGGCTCCTCCTCCTGATGTCCATCGGATTTGCTAGTGCCACCGACTGCTCCATATGCTAGATTTACGATGGAAGATCTTCTCCAGATGCTGGGACGAGAAGGTGTACCCATCATTGACCCAGATCAACCGGCCAACACTTTCTGATAATTTTTAAAAATTATTCAAACCTTATTAAAATTTATTACGACAATCACGTGGGACTGAGCGTTTCAGACATCATCAAGGAAAACTTCCGGGAAGCGCATCCAAACTGGAGTCTTACACCGGACCACGTTCGGAGGACTTGGTTCAAGTACTTTGCGGTAAGTTTTTATTCTAATTTATTTAATTAATTCATTTTGAATTTTATTTAATATTATTAATTTCTTATTCTTTAGCAAAAATAGAATTGGTCTATTGCTATCAAAGAGAAGGTGAAAGCAGGGTTCTACGATAAGGTAAAGCTACGCCAGAAGAACATTGTTGTCGATTGGAAGGAAAAGTGGAGGGTTTTAGGTGACGCAAAATCCAAAGACATAGCCTACCATAACGATCAGTCGGACAACGAAACACCGATCAACCCAAAAAATAAACGTAAAAGACAAAGTTTACACTCCAGAAAAATAATAAAATTTCAATAATTGAAAAACAGAAATTAAACCTTACCTCACCACTATTAGAGCGTTAGTGCTGATAACGTGTTGTAAACTAGATAAATCTTCTATATTTTATGCATTTATGTTTTTTTATAATAATTATATAGTGTTTGTCTGTAGTAAAATAACGAGAGAGAGAGAGAGAGAGAGAGAGAGAGAGAGAGAGAGAGAGAGAGAGAGAGAGAGAGATGATTTGATATGAAACTTGTCCTCTTATTAATTTCTTCTCTTTACAAAACAATAGGAGAAAAACATATTTATACTGGGGAAAGTAGAGACATGTACTCATGTAAATAGATGACAATGGTGTCTCAATATTAGGACAAGTGTTTTGCAAATGTCACAAACTGGTGATCATTATCCAATAGGCTCAAACTTTTGTTTTGTTTTCTAACAAATGATCTTTTTCTTTGTCATATTAATTTCATTTAACTTGAACTGAAATACATGAAAGTTTAACATAAACCGACAAAAAACACATTTCTTCTAGAGCCATAAGCCGGCAGGGATCACAATCCTTCCAAAAACAAATGAAATTACAAAGGCATTATGCCTTTAATATATACTTTCCTTTTCTTATTTATTCCTTTAACAAATGCTCTATAATATTATTTTTATTCATTTATAAATTTATAATACATAAGTATTTTTTCCCATGGGCCTAGTAAAAAGTTAAGTCTGCCCTGCAATCACCGTCTACCTTCTTATGTCCTCCTTGTCACTGCCTTCCTTTTCTTTTTATTGGGCTTTTTCCAAGGTGTAATTTTTCTATTTGATATCAGTTTGGTTGGTACATGCATCATCCGGCGTTGAGATAAAATGTCATACTAATAGTTGCAGTTGTAGTAAACCCATGTTCGTTTCATCACCGCGGAAAGCAGCGGCAGCGTCAAAAGAATTAAGCTTTGAGGACTACAACACACGGCACAGGTGAAGCTAAACTAACTGATTTTGCAGTCGCAGCGGCAACAAACGGAGGATAAAACGGACGCGGGAAATAACGGCGGCATCAGCTTCTCATTATTTGTGCCTCTGGAAGTCCATCAGGATTGCCGCTGCGTCAAGTTACTCTGATTTCTGTCTTGTTCACTATACATTTTTTTGACGCAACCACTGAGTTCCGCGGTGATGAAACGAACAGGGGTTAAGTCACACAAAAACAAAACTGGACGTCTCAAACAAATCGTTTAACAACTATAATACCACATGGTAATGACATAGAAGATAAACTCGTTCCAGCTATTAAAGAACGATTTCCTTTTCTTTTGGCCAATAAAAATGTCAGCTTGGTATTGATCGACCACCCAAAATATAAACATTCAATTAATCACAGACAATAAAGAACAAGTAGAATAGAAAGTATAGAAAAGAGAACATAACCAGCTCAGTTTGTGTTTTCATCATGTATTCATGTGATAAAATATGCTTGACAGTTCATGTCATCATAATGAGAAGCGCACTATATATAATTCTAAAATTTACTTAACTATCTTTATGATTCTATTAAAAAAAATATGTAACTATATTTATCATTTTATTAATACTGACCAGAATAACATTTAACTATCTTTATCATTGTATTAAACCACTAATAACTTCTGGATTTTTCATTATTGGATGTATATGTTTCACCTTTAGGAAAAATCTATCTATATATATAAAGAAAGTTTTTCCCTTTTTCTATGCTGCCATGTCAGATAATAGGTTGATGTAAGTGTGCCAGTGTCCTGTTTCTATTAAAATTCATTATGTTTGGATCTTATTTGTGGACTTCACGAATCAAGTCTATAATCTCATATCATCTTCGTCTTCATTTATTTCCATCGTGCCTATCTAGGGTTCTCCGTGTTCTTCACCTCTTTACCGACCATGGAGTTTGTTGAAGGTGATGGGAGACGATTTTTTATAGCTGATCTCTGGAGTGGGGCTATAAGCTGTTTGTGTTCTTTTGAATGAATTTCTTTGCGTCGGGTAAAAGAATTTGAACCATTACGGAATGAAAACAATCTTTGTCATTAATGAACATTTTAATTCCCACTCCCATAACGATTTCCTGATTCAATGCATCTGACATCTCTTAAAGACGGTATATCTCCATGTATAGAAAGGTAAAAACCATCCTTTTGTTCCTCACAACACCAAAAAAATTGTGAGACCAGAATGGCTAACTCATCTTTCCTCGTGCTGGCTTCAAAACTGGTCGCTGTAGCACCACCGTTAAACGCTGTCTTCTCAGATTTTGCAAGGCCAGGAATGTGAAAAGAGACGGCAAGCTCATGGGGTCGGTCTACTTCTTCTTGACACTAAGGTACCTCTGGCGATTTTGCAAAAAAAACGCTTCCTTTTTCCTGATTTATAGGTAACCTAGGATTAATTATTCTAGGGTTCATAGTGTTTTTCAGCTTATGCGTTCAAAATCAACGATGGAATTTTAGGATGGTGATGGGAGACGACTATTTACAGTGAATTTTTGCAGCGAGCTACTTTTTATGTCGTTTGGTCTAGCTTTCTCCTCGCTGGCAAAGGAAACCGGAACAGGTTTTTGATAGTTTACCTATCCTTGCAGGCTCGGATTGCAAACCTTCAAAGATTCATAGGATTATGAACTGAACATGATCAAATCAGAAGCCAAGCTAACCCCATGAAATCTTTCTGTAAAGGTCAATATGTATGGCAAGGAAACTGATTTTCCTTCTAATTATATCATCATATGAGTTAAAATTAAAACCTCATGTTTGGAGAAAAATTACAATTATAAATGAAATTGTTGGTGTTTATTCATCCTTGCAGGCCCAGATTGCAAATTTTCAAAAGAAAGTTGTTCAAGTAGATGTCAAAGTACCGCTTTTTCATTAATCTTTTATAAACACTGCCGATTAAAAGTTTTGCACCAATTCAATCACTGGCAGTTGGCCATTGGAAGCTTATATTTAGTAACTTAGCCAAATTCGAAGTTTCATTCGGTCTTGACTCTTTTTTCATTGGAGAAGGTCAGATCCTTGCACATGTGAAAAAAGTCGTGAAAGTTGGTCTATGAGTGAATGGATTTGAGAGGAACATCAGCGGGCTGTTCAAGTAGAAGCTATAACCATTGGATAGAATAGAGGCAAACATCACAGCTGGGGATGTGTCCGTCAGCTCAGCCGCAGTCTTAGCCCAGTAAGATGATTGTCTAGAGGCTCGAGTAGCTAAACCTAAGTGATATTAAAAAAAGGTAAAGCTGATTATCAGCCGTTTGCGTTGCAGCTAAGCTTCGGTTCAGGGGAAGGCGTAACAAAGGTCAACAATGGCAGACAATCAGTGAGTGCAACTAAGTTTACTTCAATTCAGTTCCACGATGTACTCTTTAATGCGGAGGATCTCTGCATATAATAAGGTTTAAATGACAAAGTGGAAACTCACAATGGTTTCATCTCCTTTGCGTTAACCCTTTTCAAAACAGAACCTTCCGGTCATGGCGAATTTACAAATCCATCTCTCCAAATTGAAGCCAGGGCGTATAGTAAGCAGGTTGTGGTCACACGTGTTCTTTGGTTTTCATGATCTAGAATGTTAAAAAAAGAAGGAAAGCTAATTGGGTTGACATGGTGTTTTCCGCAGAAAATGTTAGTAACGGATCTTTTGTTCCCTATGTATGTATAAATGTAAAAGTTGTGGTTGTCTTGAACAAAAGAAAAGTTGTATTTGTAAAGAATGTTTTGGATATTTGATTGGGGTAAGAATTTTTGATACTCTGATCTGATGGCTTAAAATTGATCTGGCTAAAGAGTTGGATTCTGCTGAGTTTCCAAGTTATTAATAAAAGCAAAAAAGAGCAGCCTAACTCAGCAAAACATTATCAGGAAGCAACAGAGTATCAATTTATGAGACATACTAATCAGTTTTTGTCTCAGGGAGTTGAAGAGCTTCACTTTGTCTAAAGTTCTCAAGAGTAAAGATCGTTCTGTCCGAGAGTCATGAAAAGCCTTTGCATGTAGAAACAAAGATTGTTTATACAGCCAGTAGTCATGCCGGTTCTCCAATGTATATTGTTAAAGCTACAGAAAAACAATGATCACGTTCATGCCTCAACTCAACCAATACTCAAATTATTAAAAAGTTCACATTTTTATCATGTTAATACTTTGGCATCTCAAGATTCTAAGAAAAAAAAGGTAATTCTAAAGCAGTTTCTAATAATGCAAATATAATGCTACGAGTAGTTAAATTTTGTTCAATGTGTGGAATATTAAACTAATTAATCATGTTCATAGTTCAATACCAAATGGTCCAAATCTAATAAGTAGTTAAATGACAGCTGAAACATTTAAGAAACTATAAAAAAAAATTATGAAAATAAATATAATGGAAACACTGCTCAATGAAAGTTGATGTTAATTTCAATTTACACATAAATAAAACGAACTATTATTTTTATTAAATAAAAACTATATTAAAAGAGAAAATGATATTTAAAATTACAAAATGTCAAAAATATATTTAAAAATAAAAATAAATTGTATGTCAGAAATATAAATAAATATCAAATAATACAATATCCCGCGCAAAGAATATGTTAAATTCTGTTACAGTTTCATTATTTTAACAGCTTTTCAATTTTATATTAGTTTAATACAAATCGTTACGAAATACAATCATCTACTGCCCAATCCATTCATACAAATGATAATTATAAGAAATACAAGCCTATTATTGAGAATCTAAAATATGGCAAACCAAAATTAACCAACCAGTCTTGGATACAAAATTATCAAAAACATATAAACAGAAAATCACGTAAACCTCATCCAACCTATGTAATATGTTATATACCGCAGCCTATTAATATAGACACAAATACCAAAATCAAACATAATTAGTCTTAACATCTAATTATTAAATAATATGAAAGACTGTTTTTCTCTTCTTAGATCATCCACATCACCCGTCATATCAGAAAGTTGAGCTAGGAGATGGCGCTATGTGTCCATATAACTTAAATAATTAAAGGTAAAAAAAAAGAGTATTAATTAAATTTTAATTAGTGGTGAATTAACAATTATTTTCATCAAAATTAATCAAATATGATAAATATAATTAGATCATTATTATTTTCTGTTTCAGAAAAAAGCATAGTTTGGAAAAAGCTATTAAACAGGAAAATGTAACTATATTTACATAAATATATTTAATTTGTTGAAAAAGAAAAATATATTATTTTTTTATAAAGAGAAACAAAGATCCACAAGTTGAAGTTGAACACAGTTAGTATATATTTACATTTCATGTTTCTTTACATGATCTTATAATGTTATAAAAATGATTCGTTTCTACAGACGCTTTTAAAGCGAATTTGTGAAAAAATCAAAGAGCTTATATAGACGATTTCTGCGAATGTTTTAAGTGAGTTTGCAAAACGGATCTTGGCTAATCGATCATATACGGTGGTTAAGAACGCTCTTAAGAAAATTTTAGTACACCCATATGGATCATATAATGGGGTTATCCAATTATTTTTGAAAATTAATTTTTGTTTCAAACACCAAGTTTGTGAAACAATCCAAAAGCCTATATAGACGGTTTCTGCGAATGCTTTAAGCAAGTTTGCAAAACGGATATTGTCTAATCGATTATATACGGTGATTAAGAACGCTCTTGAGAAAACTCTAAAAAATCCAGATGGATCATATTATTGGCTTATACAATTATTTTTAAAATAACCTTTTTTCATACACCGATATACACATTCTCGTTTATTGTTTTGTTTTCTAGAAAATCAAACGTGACTACCAATACCAACAAGAAGTGAGGGGAAGCAGGTCAAACCCGCTCTGCAGTGGGTTGAGTAAAACTTTTTGACTCAAAAATTTTGCCCGGCCTGACCAGCAGAGAGAATATACTTTACCCGCATCTGTCCCGCTTAATTTTGCGGGTAACTCAAGAGACCCGTGGGTAATTATTATTTAAGAAAAATAATGATTTTATTTTTATTTTTGTAAAAATTAATGTAAATAAGATATATTTGAAATTATTTTTTTAATATTTTAAAAACTTTTTAATTATTTATAACGAATTTTAGTATATTTTTTACAAAAAAATAACTTTTGCAAAAAATAAATTTTTTTCTATTTTTGCGGGTTAGTGTGTATCCGCAATTTACATTAGACCCACCCGCCCCGCATAAATACATTTGACCCGTACCCGTGACTTAGTTTTCACAAAGCGATCGACCCGCACCCGCCCCGCTCCGCAACAGATCAAATAAGGCGGGACCCGGGCTATGATTAAAATTACCAGTTCTGCCAACAACAACACCATTGATGATCAAACTCCACTCAAAGTTGCTCAAACTGCTGCAACCATGACAACATCTGGAACAATAACAACAACCTCTGCAACAATGACACCTATCATTCCAGTGGGTAATTTTGCCGATGAAATCATGCGTCATAGCCTCATTGACCCATTATATCGAGTCTACTATGAGATTTCCACGGCGAAAGAGCTCTGGAGATCACTAGACAAGAAATACAAAAGTGAGGATGCTGGCTGCCAGAAGTTTGTGGTTGCAAATTTCTATGACTTCAAAATGGTGGATTGAAAACCCATCATGGATCAAGTGAAAGTGTTCTAGATCATTTTCCATGAAATCGCTACTGAAGGAAATCTTCGAGACGTTAAGGCTATATTCTCTAAGTTTACTCATAAAAACCAATAATAGTTCAGGACCACAATAGAGAACTAAGTTTTACGAGAAAATGAAGATGTGTTATGCATGTTGTCTCGGTCTACAGAAAACACCGGGTGGTTCAAGACATCATGTTCACCTCCTGGTAAAATAAACCCGACATATTTTACCTGAGTAGTTCAAGGCTTTAAAATACCACTAACTCAAACATAGTGAATTTTTTGCAAACAATATCGATAAGTCTGTCTATCTAGTCAGGATTAGTATAAGTGTAGCATATGTTTAGAGTCATTTATATTAATAATTGATCCACCACTTACATTTGTGTTTAAACGACAAGTAGTTTGTTTTAAAACAATATGAAGTTTATCTGTTAGCCAAAGACCATAACGAGTCAAACCGAAGAAAATCTTGCGAATAAAGTGTCTCAACTCTTCACTCCCAAGTTTTGCAGAGATCTTTGCTAATGTGCTTCGCCAGTTACGAAATTTAAACTCTCATCTCGTCTTTAAATAACTTGTCTCTTCCTTATTCATTCTTCACGTTTTTCACAAGAAAAAACAGCAAACGTATCGGCGTAAGTTCAGAGAGTATTTTGATGATTATTAGTTCGTTGAGACATTCAAGAGTGAAGACTGAATCGTCTATCATGGTTGTATCTTCAGACTCTAACTCGTACAAATCTGTCTCACTATGGAACAAATATTAAGAGTTAAAAAATAAAGAGATTCGTCTCGACTCCATAGTCTATTTTCGAAAACATTTTCTTATCAATTTTCGATTTGTCTTTCCAATGTGTATTTCCTTAATCACGTTTGTTTATATTGTTTTTATCAATTTGGCTTCCGGACTTCTATACATACCACCAAGTTAACAACTAATTCTTTAGAAAAAAATGAGAAAGGGTGAGACAAATTGGGGTTGGTGCGTGGTACATAAAACTTGAAGGACAATATTTGAGGTTTGTTTTCGTTTATTACATCTTTCATGCGATTCATCACGTCAAAAACATGCTATACAAGAAAGTAAGAGAAGTCTGCGTCACCTTGTTTTCAGTTACCCATCATATATAGTTGATAGTTTGATGTTAAGTTATACAATTATTTTCCCTAACATATCTCTTATATATTATTTGTGAAGTGATTTTGATATGTGTCATAACCACAATCAATTTTACAAAAAAAAATGATGATATTTTCACTAATAATAATGACATGGCTTAACGTTAATTGTGACATGTACATTTAAATTTAATGTTAATATATATATTCGGTAGGTATTTAGAATATGGTAATATAATAATAAATAATATAATAGTAGAAATAGAAATATAACAATATTTACTAATTTTGAAATATTTTTCAAGTCTATTTTTCATAATTATTTAATTTTTCATAATAATTTCTTTTCAAAATTTTATGCGGATTCTTAAAACATTATAATTTTATAATCTCAATTCTTTTAGTTTTATTTATAACATCTATAAATTTTAGAAATGTTATCTAATTTTATATTTTAATAATTATATAATAACAAAATTTTCTCATAATTGTATCGAATCTGATTTAACATATTTTAATTAAAATAAAAAAGATAAAAAAAATCTTTCCAAAATTTTAATTTTAAATATACACATAGATATTATTAAATATAAATTTAAATAAAAGTTTTTTATTTTATCTTAATTTTTACATATAACTACGTGTTTTGCCCACACTTGCGGACATAATTCTCTTATAAATATTTATTAGTTGATGTTTTTTAGTTTAAAAATCAACATAATAAATTATTATTTATGTTTTCAAAAGGTAAAAATCAAATATCAAATAATTATCAATGACAAAACTAAAACATCAGAAATATTTAAAAGAATATATTTCTATAATTATTTTGCTTGATTTATATTTAATTATAATACAAATATTTGTACTTAATTTATATTTTGATTATAATTTTTTATACCTTGATTTTAAATTTATAATAGAGAACATATTTTCAAGATAACAATATAATGGAAAATTTATTTATTTTTAATTATAAAAATTATAGAACGTATAATTGAAATTGCCTAAAATCATGGATAACTTAATAAATCAGCAAATCCACTTCTTAAATAAATTTTTTTGAGTGATGATTTATATTTCATTAATAATAGATAATTTTTCTATTTTACTTTTAAATTATATAACATAAACATATATTTTCAAGATAACAACATAATACATAAGAATTACCTTATTTTCTAAAAGTATAATATTATTAGTGTAAATTTATGTCAATTATCGAATAACTACTACTTTTTATATCTTAATTTTAAATCTTTCATAGAAAGATGTATTTTCAAGTAAACAACTTAATACATGAAAATATTTTTTTTCTAAGAATCTAATACTATTAATATAATTTTTTAAAATATATAATAAATTATATATAGAAATTATAGAAATTATGATAAATTATTAAAATTACCTAAAATCATGAAAAATATGACAAATCATCAAACATTAAATTCACTTCTTAAATAATAGTATCGATTTTTTACATGTTAATTTTAAATTATAATATAAAATATATTTTCAAGATAACAGCATAATACATAAGAATTAATTTATTTTCTAAAATATCATATTATTAATAGAAATTAGTTTTAAGTATTTAATTAATAATAAAAAAATTAAAGAAATTCTAATAAATGATCAAAATTATCTAGGATCATGGAGACAAATCAACAAATTCACTTTTCAAATAATTCTTTTGATGAGTTATATTTAATTATTAATAATATAAATTTATATCTTAATTTAAGTTTTATAATAGGAAAATATATTTTCAACATAAAAACATAAACATAAGAATTAACTTATTTTCTAAAAATATGATATATTCATATTAATCTCTATAATATTATTTGAGAAGTCAGTTTCTTATGTGTCACTCTCACGTTCATTCTCACGATGGTTAATTACATTGATACCCTTAATGAATTAAAAATAGTATTATTAATTCTTTTATTTTTAGTTTTTCCTTTTCAAAAATTTCCAAAACGATATGTAATAAAAAGGCATTTTTTATAAAGTCATAAAAACAAATTTAAAACGAAAATATATGTATATATAATATGATTTCATAAAAAGGAAAGTTGACAAGATAGTAATAATACATTTGAAAATATTTTTAAATAACATAAAAATATGTATATATAATATACTTTTATAAAAAAGGAAAGTTCTCAAAATAGTAATAATACATTTAAAAATATTTTTAAATAACATAAATATACTTTTAGAGTAATAAAATAGTTTATAATTAGTATTATTGAATTTTTATTTATTTTTCTTATATTTAGTTGACTATAAAGTTTTTCAATTACAGAAAATTATCTAGAACTTATATTTTACTTATATAATATTATTTTCAAATACAATCACAATTTTGTGTAGTGCTTATTTTTAAGAGATATTAAAAACTAAAAATAAATTTAACAATAAATATCGTTTGGTCAAAATAATTCTTCTAATGAGCTAGATATATGATATTTTATCATTATTAAAATTATTTATTTTATTAATATTAATTGTTTTAAATTTTATGTTTTATGTTTGTGAAACTAAATATAACCATAATCAAAATATCAAAGAAAATCTGAATTCTCAATTTAAGATTATTTAAAATAAATATCAGTTTACATTCAATAAATCTAAAGCATAAAGTTATTTAGAATTTATAAATGCATGTAACCTTTTATTGATCATATGATAACTCATAACATATTAACAAATAAAAATAAATACTAACCAACTCTTACAATTTTAGTTCTTTTGTAAAATTTATAGATATCCATGAGACTTTAGAATATTTTCGTTTTATTAATTTACGTATATTGAAATCAGACACTTTAGTTAATTTTTAATTCATTCTAAGCACAATATATCTTAAGTTATACATAATTTTCCTAAAATATATTTACATATCTAAGACAACACCCACCATATGCAAATAAGTAACTAATTAAACATTAATATATTTTAAAAATATTACAGTTGAATTCAGAGATGCAATCCAATTTATCCAAATTATAACTAAACCAACCGTAAAACAACAAAATTGACTAGATATAACATATATAAAATTACAGTGTAAGTAAAGTAATATAATACTATTCATATAAATGATGCATAAAATTATAAATTAATTTAAAATTAAAAGTAAATAATAATCAATTATTATTATATATTTAATTTAAAAGTATTTATACCCGTGCATGAGCACGGGAAAATCACCTAGTTCATTTTATATATCAATAAATTATATATGAATATTAAAAATATGATAAATAAACAAATTTACCTAAACTTATAGAGAACATGACAACTAAGCAAATTTACTTCTTAAATAATAGTAAAGATAGACTTTAGAAAATTATAAATTATTAATATAAATTCCTTTAGTTATATAATAAATATAATAATTTCATATCTTAATTTAAAATTTAAGTTTTATATATAAAATATATTTCAAGATAAGAACATAATTCACAAGAATTATCTTATTTTATAAAAATATGATATATTCATATAAATTCATTTTATATATAAATAAATTATATATAAATATTAAAAATATGATAAATAAACAAAATTACCTAAACTTATAGAGAACATGACAACTAAGCAAATTTACTTCTTAAATAATAGTATAGATTTATTTAGATATTGTAACAACATGATAATGCTTATATATCTTAATTTTATATTTAATAAACAAGTTTATATTAATAGTATACTTTTTATATGTTAATAAGTTTTAGAATAGGAAAATATATTTTCAACAAAAGACATAAGAATTATCTTATCTTAGATAAATATAAAATTATTAAGATAAATTCGTTTTAGTTATATAATAAATAAATAATTTTTATATTTTAATTTAAAATTTAAGTTTTATATATAAAAATATATTTGAAGATAACAACATAATTCACAATAATTGTCTTATTTTGTAAAAATATATATATTCATATAAATTCCTTTCATTTATAAATAAATAAATGATATTTAAATATTAAAATATGGTAAATAAACAAAATTACCTAGGTGTTTTGCCTGCACACACGAGCATAATTTTCAGATAATTTATTATTAGTGTATATTTTATTAATTCAAACCAATATAATAAGTTATGATTTATGTTTTAAAATTAATTATAAATGACAACACTCACATAACAAAATATTTTTAAAAATATATTTTTACAACTGTGTTGCTTTAATTTATTTTAATTAGAATGTTTTCTATCTTAATTTTTTATTTCTGTAATAAAAATATATTTTCAAGATAACAATATAATACATAAGAAGTATCTTATTTTCTCAAAATATAATTTTAATAGAAATTTCTTTTCATTTTAATAAATTTTATATGAAATTATTAAAAATATGGAAAACAATCAAAATTATCTAAATCATGGAGAAATTACAAATCAGATAATTCACTTAAATTTTCTAATAGAAAATATATGTTCAAGATAACAATCTAATACATAAAAATTATCTTATTTTTTTAAATCTAGTATTATTAGTATACATTCGTTTTATTATTTAATAAATTATATATGAAATTCTTAAAATATCATAAATAAGCAAAATATAAAACAATGGAGAAGTTGATAAATCAGCATTGCTTTCTTTATATTTAACTATTAATATTTTAATTTAACTTTTAATTTCTATGATAAAGATATATTTTAAAGATAACAATATAATACATAAGAATTATCTTATTTTCTAAAAGTAGAATACTATTAATAGAAATTCATTTTATTATATGATAAATTAATCATAAAATTATTAAAATATAACAAATAAGAAAAATTACAAAAATTATAGTGAAGTTACAAATCAATCAGTAAATTCACTTAAATTTTATAATAGAAAAATATATTTTTAAGATAAAAATTTAATACAAAATGATTAACATATTTTCTAAAATGTAATATTATTAATATAAATTCATTTTTATTAAATAATAAATTATATATGAAATTATTTAAATAAGGTAAATAAAACAATTTACCTAAAATCAAGGAGAAGTTGACAACTAAGGAAATTTACTTCTTATATAACATTATAGATAGATTAACGTAAACTTAATAATGTAACAAAATAATAAATTTAAAAATTATCTAAGTTTTATTTTTAAATATAATTTTATTTTAAAAACTTTTATTTCTGCATATGATACAGAAAAACAACTAGTAGTACATTAAAAGAAAACAGGTGTTGAACTTGGTAATATTCGAATAAATCAGGCTATTACAAAAAAAAACAGCATTATTTCATCCAACATGACTTACGTGAGAAGATCCTTTGCTTCTCATATAATCTACAAGTTCATCTACATAATGAATACTCTCATCCTTGTTCCCAAACAAACCTTTCATCAGCTTTGCATTTGTTCTTTTGGAATTGCCTGCATCATCGATCATCGCCAATCTAACGGAGCAAGCCACAGAGTCAGAATCAAACGATCCATCTCTCTCATTTCTTGGAACCTCAATACCAATTCCCTTTCCATGTAACAACCTCGTATTCAGTCCTTGCTCATTCAACACGGGCAGAAAAATAGGAACACGTCCGAAACCTAACCCTTCCACCACCGAGTTCCAACCACAATGCGTCAAGAACCCACCCACTGATTCGTGCCTCAGTATTTTCACCTGAGGAACCCATCCAACATGAACCATACCTTGTCCCTCGACTCGTTCCTCGAATCCGTCCGGAATCAATGACCCCGACCGAGCCGGCTCGTTCCTTAGAGCCCAAAAGAAAGGCACTTTTGACTTCTCCAACCCAAGAGCCAGCTCAGCGAGTTCCTCTCGAGGAAGACTCGCTTCAGTACCTAAAGACACGTAAACTACTGAGTTAACTCGTTGCTTGTCAAGCCACTCCTTTATACAAACCCATGTAGCAGCACCATCGTCATCATGATCTTCCGGAATCGGAGGGAGAAAACCAGTAGGAAAGACCGGTTTTTGATACAAATCTCGTAGTAAACCAAACCACTCCGGTTCAAATTTCGGACAGCTACGTACAAAAACCGCATCGCTCTCGCTGATAGAGTAGCCAAACCGAACTGAGTCAGAGACTCCGGTCACATCCTCCTCTGTCTTCTGAACGTACCTTGTGACCTCATGATAACGAAAGACGATATCTGATTCAAACGGGATCCACGGCGGAACCATCGTGAAATCTTCCGGCGTAGTTCTAGCATCCTCTATGAGCGACGAAGGCGGTCCCATGAAACAGAGAGCTGAAGCGTTAAAGAGGCTAAAGAAAGCTTTCTTGATTCCGAGCTCTGTGGCAACAGCAGGAAGCCAGTGAGAAGCGTAGTCATATGTGATCCAATCCGGAGAAGAACGTCGGAGAAACTCTGTTAGTGGTTGCTGGAGAAGATCGAAGGCGGATTTGAGAGACTGTTGGTTGATGTATGGTACGTCCATGGAGGATTCTGAGGAAGGAGGTAAGTTTGGGAAAGGAGGGAGAGGAAGAGAGACGAAAGTTATGGAAGAAGAGAGATTTGGTGGTAGTTTGGGAAGTCGATCGATGTTTCTTGGTGTTGATATGAAGGAGACTTTGTGACCTTTTTGAGCAAGTAACTTTGAGATATTGAGAAAAGGAAGAAGATGCCCCATAGCTAGCCATGGGAACATCGCTACGTGAAGAGTTTTGTCTTCTTTCTTCTCCATCTTTGCTAGTGGCTGCATTTCCAATAATCATCAACTGAGAAAGAGCTTATGAAACTTATATAATAAAGTTTATATCTATGTCATGTTGTCCCTTTATAATATTATTGTAATTGCAAGTTGATACCTCCAAAACAAAGCCGCCCATAAAGAAGAAAAATGTAAGTTGACAAATAAAACTAAAAACGTGAAAACTAGTTAAAAAAAGAAAAACTAAAACGTGAAAACTGCAAGTTGACAAAGAAAACAATAACTTGGAAAATTGCAATATTAGAGCAATATTATTGATGTTGTTGTAAATAAGAAAAGAAGAGAAAGAATTGATGTGTCATATTCTATGAATTTTCTTTTTTTCCGTCAAGAGTCATATTCTAAGAATAGTGAGCTATTTATATAGAGATACAATATTAAAAAGTCTAAAGATAAAGGAAGCTCAGGTTGCTAGAAGACAAAGAGGATGTTGAAAGCGACATAGTGAGCTCGTCGTGACCATGCTTTTGAAAGAGCATGTTGACTCGGTCGGTAAGTACGTACACTAATTCTCAATACATTGTGGTATCATGTTTCGCTGGAAGTTCTTCACAAGTAAAAACAAAGGGTTTGTTTTTTTTTGTTTTTTTTTGTTTTTTTTTGTCTCAACATCAACTATTCATTCACCAATAAAATGATACAAAGTTTTTGACCACACTGATTTTACCACACATACAACAATGCATCTTAGTAATACCTGGAACACTCACTAGGTGATCTCTCACTCGGATCCAGCGCAACCTAGAGTACATTATTGCATTTTTCACCAGTGCGAGAACAAGTTCATCCCAAGACCCGAGATAAACCGTCTCTTAAACCACCTAATTCTACCACTAAAAAACAGTTAACAAAACATGACCATAACCTAATAGACTCCAATAGTGAGATTCCAATGAAGCTCTTAGCATCCTGGTACTAATAATGAGACTATTAAAACACAGCCAGTTGCTACATCGCCCATAGGACGCATAATCGCACCAAGGAGGACCATAAGTTATAATCAGAGGTTTTGAAACTGTGAAAATCAGGTTGAGGCAGTGGCTCCAACGACGTTAAGCAGAACCCAGCAAAGAGAAGAAGTAACTACGCTACCAGATCTGTCACAAGTTGGTACTGCGAATGCGTTGCCACTAAACGCTTTAAAAAAGCAAGTCACATGCCATCTTCCGTAGACCACACGAAAGAGCATGAGACTCACCACGTTCCGCCTCCGAGAACCGGAGGACAGACTTCTCTTGCTGACCGCCTCCACGCCAATGACGAAGCATCGTTTGATTAAAGTGAAGTATCTCCATTCCCTCTCTTTTCCGAAAGATAGACGATTCAGGTTGGAGTTGGAAAAGTTCAATACACGCAACACAGAGAGCCAGTCCGGTGAACACAATACTCCTTATTTGCTCCGGTGCATCTCTGAAGGCAAACCCCCCGAAGTTCACCTGGGCTAACTACCCTCACGCTGGGCCAGCTCCACACACCACCACGCGCCCCACTGCTTCATGTCAATACTCCCCCTCAAGCTTAGCCATAAGATATGGGTAAAGCTTGGACCCCATGAAGACATCTCTCATTAAAACCTTTGTGCGAAAACCCAATGGGATAAAACACACAAAGTAAAAGAGTATATGCTTCATGGCTTAGAAGGATCATGATCCAGCTAAGTCTATGAGTCCCAATCTTGGATGTATGAACTCACAGACTTTAGTGCTTGCTCCCTAAGTGAAAATTTCAGCTAACTGGTCTTCACTTCTGGTGTAGCAAGGCAGAATGATCTTCTGCTCCACAGCTTGTCTCACTTTGTGACAATCCACTTCTATGTGTTTTGTTCTCTCAAGGAAGACTGAGTTGAATGCTATGTGTATGGCAGCCTAGTTATTACAATGCATTGTGATTGGTGTTGTTGTCTCAACTCTCAAATCTCTTAGCAGGTTACTGATCCAAATTAGCTCACTAGTAAGCTTCCTCATTGCTCTATACTCTGCCTTATCACTTGAACATGATACCACCTTCTGCTTCCTGCTCTTCCAAGTAACGAGATTACCTCCTATGAAAGTGTAATAACCAGTAGTAGACCTCCTGTCTACTCTATCACCAGCCCAATCTGAATCACAATATCCCACAATCTTTGTGATTTTGTTACAACCCATCCAAACACCTTGACCCAAAGCCTCCCTTAGATACCCCATGATCCTTTCCACCATAATCCAATGATAGATCTTTGGTGATTGCATATGTTGGCTCGCTTGATTCACAGCAAAACAGATGTCTGGTCTTGTGATTATGAGGTAGATCAGCTTCCCAGCCATTCTTCTATAGAGTTTGAAGTCACCAAATAAAGTGTCTTCAAACTCCCCCTCACACAAGATTTTGTATCCTTCTTCAAGTGGTGTCTTAGCCACTCTTGCTCCAAGCTTTCCTGCCTCATTTAAAAGATCAAGTGTGTACTTTCTTTGAGATAGAAAAGCCCCTCTTTAGAGCGGCATATCTCTATCCCTAAAAGTACTTTGGCTCACCCAAATATTTAATATCAAAACTAGATTTAAGAAAATCTTTAGTAGAGATGATACTTTCCTTGTTCTTCTAGTGATGATAGTATCATCCACATAGATCAGAATCACAACAATTCCTTGCTTGCTTGTAAGGGTGAAGAGAGTATGGTCAGCTTCTGATTTTACAAACCCTATTCCATTGAGGGTTGTACTCAACTTGTGATACCAAGCCCTTGGTGACTGCTTTAACCCATAAACCTTCTTCAGCCTTAGGACATTTCCTGATTTAACCATGTCTTCCATACCAGGAGGAGGTCTCATGTAAACCTCATCCTCCAGCTCTCCTTGTAGGAAAGTATTCTTGACATCCATCTGCCACAAGTCCCATTCCAAATTCACAGTCAAAGAAAGTAGAATTCCTATGGTATGAAGCTTGGCCACTGGTGCAAAGGTGTCTAAATAGTCTTCTCCATAGACCTGAGTGTATCCTCTTGCAACAAGCCTTTTCTTCTTCCTTTCTTGTTTCCCATTAGGTCCACGCTTAATGGTATACAGCAGGTGACTTTTCACAGCTTTCTTACCTTTGGTAAACTCAGTTTCATACCAAGTATCATTCTTCTTCATGGCTCCAATTTCATCTCCAACAGATTCTCTCCATTCATCATGCTCCATAGCCTCTTCATAAGTCTTTGGAACATATTCTTGATCCAATTTGGTGATGAAGGCTATATGCTCTTGTGAATAGCTTGCAAGAGAGCAGGTTGCTTGGATAAGATGAGCCACTGCATTGCTGTTGAAGAATACTCTGGTGTTAATCAATTTTGATGGATCTTTCCTCACTTTGGTACTCCTTCTTAGCTGCTGAGTTTGCTCTTCTACCACTGGTTCTTCCTGTCCTTGATCTCCACTAGACTGATCATGTGTTGGTGCATAACCTGAATAATTTTCAGCTCCATCTTGATCATGTGTTGATCCTGAATCATTCTCTGGTGATGATTCATGCTCACTGCCCCCCTCAGGATCAGGATGGACTGTCTCAAGGCTTGGTTCTATTGCTCCTGGTGGTGATGGAGAGGTGCGAGACTCCTCACTGATCCTAGGCTGAGTTATGCCGATGCTCTCCATAATGATCCTCAGGTTGTTTTCTCTATCTGAAGGTCCATGTGAGAGATCTTTGAGGTCTTCCCAATTCTTCTCATCATAGTATCCCTTGGATACGACAAACTTTACATCCCTGGATACCAGCACCCTTCTTGAGTCTGGTAGGTAACACTTCCCAATTCTTCTCATCATAGTATCCCTTGGTTTCGACAAACTTTACATCCCTGGATACCAGCACCCTTCTTGAGTCTAGTAGGTAACACTTGTATCCCTTCTGCGTGTGTGAGTACCCAAGGAACATGGCTTTGATACTCTTAGGTTCAAGCTTGCTCCTTTGTTCACCTGGTATCAATACATAACACACACACCCAAACACACGCAAGTAATCTATAGGAGGCTTAGTTTTGTTTAATACCTAAAATGGAGAGGCATCTTTAAGGACTTTGGTTGGGATTCTATTGATAAGGTAGCATGCTGAAACCACAGCATCTCCCCAAAATCTCATTGGGACATTGGTGTGGAACATCATGCTCCTTGCAACCTCCATAAGATGTCTATTCTTCCTCTCAGCCACTCCATTTTGCTGTGGTGTGTATGGGCAGCTTGTTTGATGTGTGATTCCATGTTTTGCTAAGTGTTGTTTGAAGGCATGCCTAGTGTACTCTCCCCCATTATCTGACCTAAAAATTTTGCTCTTAGAATTGAAATTCTTAGTCACATAGTTTTGGAAGTTCATAAAAGCTTCTACAACTCTATCTTTACTTTGAATCAGTGTGAGCCATGTGTATTTCGATTTCTCATCTATGAAAGTCAAAATATATTTATGGTTTTCTCTAGAAACACAAGGAGCAGTCCAAACATCAGAGTGTACTAGATCAAAGAAATTCTCATAAGTAGTCATAGATGAGGAAAATGCAGATTTATGGTGTTTACAAAGAATGCAAGCCTCAAAAGTTTCATTTTGAAAAGATAAACTAGGTAACATCAATTTTAAAGCATCGAAATGAGGGTGGCCTAATCTAGAATGCCATAACACATCATTCGCTAAAACAGAAGCAGAATTAAAAGCATAAGTAGAATCTGATCCAAGCTTGGTATCTTCAAGGAAATAAAGCTCTCCCTTGCTCACACATTTTCCCAGCATCTTACTCGTCTTAATATTCTGAAAGCACACATCATTAGGACTAAAAGTAACCTTACAATTTAGATCATTAGTTGCCCTTTTCACAGATATAAGATTAGAAGCAAAGAGAGACATATAATAGTCTTGAGATTCTTTATTAAACAGATTCAGATTTCCTACACCTTCTATTGGAATTCTATCACCATTTACAATCTTAACACTTCCTCCATTTGCAATCTTAACACTTCCTAGAGCTGGTTTAATATCATTAATCAGTATAGCATCCCTAATCAAATGGTGAGAAGCTCCTTAATCAATGATTAATGGTCTAGCAGTGTAGGGTGCACTGTGTATAGAATTTAAAGCATTAATACTTAGGTTACCAGAGTTTGCATTGAGAGCCTTGATCAAGGGTATTAGAGCAGCCGCAACGGTATGAAAGTCGGGGTCCTTGTGTCTCGATTTGTGCTCCACACGTGCGAGGCTCCGTTTTGAAAAGAGGAAATGTTAAGGAGCAATCCTTAAATTGGTACTTTGCACGACGAGTCCTTATCGACGTGGCATAGAACGATTGGGGCGAGAAATCGGTTTGGTTCGCGAGGAAAAAAAAAACTATCATTTTCGATCATCTCCGATAAAAAAAAGAAGGTCAAGAGAGAAAAGGCGATTTCGGCGAAATCCTCTCGAATCCTCTCGAATCCCCTCGAAGCCACTCGAATCCGATCAAATCTCTTAATCATCGTAAGTATCTACCTTCATCTTGTTGATTAATTGTTGGTATTCGAAGCATATCAGTGTTTAGGGTTTAATCGATTCCGAATTCGATTTGGGGGAAATTTTAGGGTTTCTGCTTTTACTAATTAGGGTTTGTCAATCGATTTTCCTAGGGGTCGGTATCTTCTGATTTGGGGTTATACAATCGATCTTCGTTTTAATCGATTCCGAATTCGATTTGGGAGAAATTTTAGGGTTTCTGCTTTTACTAATTAGGGTTTGTCTCAATCGATTTTCCTAGGGGTCGGTATCTTCTGATTTGGGGTTATACAATCGATCTTCGTTTTAATCGATTCCGAATTCTTCGTTTGGGGTTTTATCCTTCCGTAAATCCTCCAAGGCTTTATTTATGGACTTGTGTCACTATATCTCCAAGTTTGAAACACGTTTTAACATGTCTTCATTGTTAGAAAAGCTAGAATTTAGCTTTGTTCATTTTGCTCCGAATTGTCATTTAGCTTTTGTGTGTGTGTGTTTCAAACTTGGAGTAACAAAAAAAAATCATAAATAAGAGCCTCTACATTTTAATTGTGTCATTTGAAATATGAGTATAATATAATTCATTTTTAATGATTCAACTTGTTAATTTTTTTCAGGTAATATGGGTCAAGATTACAGTTACACACAGCCCTCCTCATCAGATGAGTACGATTTCGCCTATGGCTGTCTTCTCCAAGGCGAAGGTGATGCTTTCTCCGGTGAAGCAGAGACTAATGCGGTGCCTGATCAGTATCCACCTCAACCTGAGTGTGATGACGGAGTCCCAAAGACATGCTACTGTGGGGCTGAGCCGGTTGTTGCAACGGCTTACACGTCAAAGGATCCAGGGAGGAGGTATTTCACGTGTGTCAATACCGAAGATGGAGAATGCCATATCTGGAAATGGCTTGATGTGGCCGTATTGGAGGAGTTGAGTGACATTCAGAGGAAAGTTCGTATGGTGAAGGAGCAAGCCTTTGAGACTGACCAGAAGCTGATGAAGATTGTGAAGACATTGTCCGAGTCTGCTAAGAGGAAACCATGTCTAACAAAGGGATTTGTCTTGTGTGTTTCTGCTCTGGGAACTCTACTAGGTTTCGTTGCTGCTGGCTGGTTAGTTTATTTCATTCAGCTTGTTTTCCTTATTAGAAATGTTCAGTTTATTTCTGCTAATTTCCCTTCTTCTAAGTGCAGGTTTGGCTTACACGGACTAAAAGCGAGTCTCTGACCACGAAATTCTTGTGTAAAAGGTACTACTTTCAAACTAACTACTTATTAATAAAACTGCTGAAACATAGTATTAAAAACTTAATAAAACCTGTAAATATAACCTGTAAAACATAGTATTATTTAAAACTTAATAAAACTACAAATATATAGTTACTAACTACAAATATATAGTTACTCTAACTACATATATATAGTTAGTCTAACGAATATCTTATTCAATGCCACCTTCTCGGATGTGATAGGTTTTAAATGTTAACCTGTTGCGTAGAGTGTACCTAAAGACACTTTGGTTCAAGTAGAGTGTCCTATAGCTTGGTTAAATGCCACTTACTACCATTCCACCTTCCCAACCCCTTCGATTGGATTGGTTTTAAATGCCATTTACTCTGAATGGTTATATTTTGTTTATTTAAGTCCTTTCCAGTACGAGAGCTTAACACAAATCCTCCTCTTAAATGAATATGAATTCTAGTTATGTAAACCTTCTCAATAGCCAACATAGCATTGATCTTGACACAGACGAACCAACTTGGTTCAGTGGCCAAGCTTCTACTGACTCTGCTGGTAAGGAGAGGAGGAAGTGGACTCCCAAGGAGGATAAAATCCTCATCGGGGCATGGCTAAACACGAGTAAAGATCCCATCGTTGCCAATGACCAGAAGGCTCCTGCGTTCTGGAAGCGGATAGTTGATTACTTCAACGCAAGTCCTTTAGTCGCTGGGACAGTACCTAGGGAGCATGTGCAGTGCAAGCAGAGGTGGTCCCGGATCAACGACCACGTCTCCAAATTTGTTGGGTGCTATGATGCCACACTGCGTGACCCGAAGAGCGGACGTAATGATGATGATGTGATGAGTGCTGCACTGGATATGTTCTTCAGTGATAATGGGGTTAGATTTCACCTCGAGCATGCGTGGAGGGAGCTGAGGAATGATGCCAAATGGTGCTCCCTAAATGCGAGTAAAGACAGTGCGAAAGATAAGCGCAAACCGTCTATTGCGGTTGATGTCGAGGAGGCAGAGTGTAGACCACCTGGTGTAAAGGCTGCTAAGGCGGCGTTGAAGCGGAAGAAGGGTGGGAAAGATGAGGAGATGGATAAGTTACAGGTCTTGTTGGAGATGAAAGAGAAAGTGTCTAAACATAAACTACTTGAGAGCTTAATTGCTAAAAATGACCCGCTTTCTGAGATTGAGGAAGCTCTCAAGCTCAAACTGATGACTGAGACGTTATGATGATGATGTGTTTGAACCTTTTAACTTTGTAGTTTGTATTAAGATGTGTGAGTCACGGCGCATTTCTATTTATGCTATCCCTTGTCTATATGTTGATTTTAATATCTCTCTATTTTTCTTGGCAGGTTGCAGTGGAGAAGTCACGGGTGGTTGTCTTGTAGTGGAGAAGTCACGGGTCGATGTTGCAGTGGAGAAGTCACGGGTGGATGTTGCAGTGGAGAAGTCACGGGTTTTTTGCTCTCACTGCACTTCTATATATGTATTGTTGTAGCCTTAAGTCTCCTTTCAGTTGTAGTGTACTAGTTATCTTTGTAATCTCTATCAAACTTCTTTGTAACCTACTTATTATCTTTCTAAAATCTCTATCAAACCTTGCTTCTACTTTCTTGCATCTGCACTGCTATCCTTGTCGAGACAGGTACAAGTCCAAGTTCTCTGTAATAGGTTGTCAAACAAGTTCTATTTAGGTTGTGTACATTTCAAAAACTTGTTTTTATATGTTATTCAAGTCATGCTATCTCTGCATCTTCTCTCGAAACTTTTGCTTGTATAAAGACTACTTTATAGGACCATCTTCATTGACAAAAGCGATCATATATAGTAGATTGTTTATATTATTTGAAATGAACAACGATCAAGTATATAGAAACATATAGTCATATATTTTGTATAAAGACTACTTTATAGAATCATATATTTTGTTTACTGAAATATATAAACATCATTACTATATAAATCACAAATGAGTATCTGCCAAAATAAATGAGTACTTTGTGTATAAAAATATAATTTAAAAAAATATCTATTTTGTAGAATCATTAACTTTAAAATTGCAAATGAGTACTTTGTGGAATTTATAAATTTTGTCACTTCATTCGACTTTTTTTTTTTGTAGGACAATGTCAGTTTCATCTGATGAAATTGATCAGAGATTGGACAATGTTTTTGACGAAATAATCGATGAAACATTCGACCGCATCGTTGAGGCCGAACCCAAAAACTCAACAAGACGTGGTTATATAGAACGGAACCGCGAAGAAGGACAAGATAGGTTATGGAATGACTATTTTAGCGAAGATCCTACATTCCCGGCACACATGTTCAGACGCCGTTTCCGTATGAACAAGGAATTATTCTTGCGTATTGTCCAACGCCTCTCAGAGAACTATCTATTCTTTAAACAAAGAAGAGATGCAACTGGGAGGTTTGGCCTGTCTGCACTACAAAAATGTACGGCTGCAATTCGGCTTCTTGCTTACGGCTCTGCGGCTGACGCAGTTGACGAATATCTCCGACTTGGTGAAAGCACAGCTCTTTCGTGTCTACATCATTTCACTGAAGCAGTAATACAGTTATTTGGAGATGAGTATCTAAGAAGATCCACCGGTGAGGATCTCCAACGACTACTTGATATTGGAGAGATACGCGGGTTCCCGGGAATGATAGGAAGCATTGACTGTATGCATTGGGAGTGGAAAAATTGCCCAACCGCTTGGAAAGGACAGTACACCCGTGGTTCAGCAAAACCGACAATTGTCTTGGAGGCTGTTGCTTCACAAGATCTTTGGATATGGCACGCTTTTTTTGGTCCTCCAGGTACGTGAAACGATATTAATGTCCTCGATCGGTCTCCCGTCTTTGATGATATTATACACGGTCGAGCTCCCCGGGTAGAGTTCGTCGTCAACGGACACATGTATAATTTGCCGTACTACCTCACTGACGGTATATATCCAAAATGGTCCACATTTATCCAATAGATCTCACTCCCTCAAGATCCTAAACCACAGTTATTTGCTCAAGTTCAAGAATCAACCCGAAAAGATGTGGAACGGGCTTTTGGAGTATTGCAAGCTAGGTTCGCGATCGTAAAAAACCCGGCTCTTTCATGGGATAGGGAAAAGATTGGGCGCATTATGAGAGCAAGTATCATACTGCACAATATGATTGTCGAAAATGAACGAGATCGTCACACTCAGTACGATACATCTGAATTTGAAGAAGGGGAGTCATGAAGGAGTTCACGGGTGGATATGTCGTATGGTACCGACATTCCATCAAATCTCGGTAATGTGCTTGCCATCCGGAAAGATCTTCGCGATCGGCGAATTCATGAGCAATTGAAATACGATTTGGTCGAAAATATTTGGAAGAAATTTCGTGATCAAGCTTAATAAATATTGTATCTTTCTAGTTAATCATGCAATTAATAAAAATTGTTAAATTTCTCATGTTTTTTTTTAAAAAAAGTTTTTTTTTTTAAGGATCCCAAAATGGAGTCCACCATGGGACTCAACTTTTAGACAAGAGTTCTTCACTATTCAAAAAAATTAAAAAAAAAAAGGCAACAATAATACCTAAGGACCCCAATTTGGGATCCACCATTGTGGATGCCCTTAGACACCTAAACAAACTGGTATTAGACAAGCACATTGTTACAGTCAAAGTCAAATACACATGGATAGTCCTTAGTGAGTTTTGACACTAAAAGCCAAGGTTTAGCTATATTTGGACACACCAATATATCTTTCAAAGGTAAATTACCTGAGGAAGAGCAGATGCTTGAGGAACCAGTGTGAGTGATGGGAAGAAACTCTCCATTTCCGACCATTATTGAGTCTGATCCGTGATAAGCCTGAGAGTTTTGGAGATGGCTTTGAGAGTTGGTAATGTGAGCGGAAGCATCTATGTCCAGGAACCACTCATGGCCTTGTGAGTCATGTATTTCATACATACGGAGAGCAGACAAGGCATTATGAACTTCATCGTAAGCGTTGTCGAACCTGTGCCAACACTTCACAGCCACGTGACCTGTCTTACCGCATATTTGAGAAACCGGTATTGAGTATCGAGACCATTCCCCAGAGTTTGTTGACCTCTTCGTGGGTCCTAGTTAGATGGTTTGGACATATCGGCCTCGTCAATCGGGTCGGGTCTTTGGAGGCCGTCCTTTCCCTCGTGCGTCTATAGACTCGTGATCCGGTCTGATCGATCAGTGGGGGATTTCGATCCGGGATCATACTCCTATCGGAGATCTGGATCCCCGTCGATGAAGTCCGTTGATTTTTGATAGTATCGGTGGCTTCGCTGATATTCCTTTGTTCGACGGACGTGGTCTCAGTCCCTACGACGGTCCATACGGGATTGACATCAGACTATCTCGATCGAGAGTTCTCTGAATTGGTTAAGTTAAGATCCATGGTCGTGCTTAGAGATCCTAGATCGGGTTTTTAGCAAGGGCATTTTTCGTTTATCTTCCCCATAATCGGCCCTAAAATGTAGATCATAAATTCCACATTAAGTATTTTGTAGTGAATAAGAGTTAAATATATGGATGCCAAATGATGTGGGCAACAATGTCCTTAGAACACAACGATATAATTGTAATTCAGTAGACAAAAATGAACTTTATTGATGTAAGGTTTGATACAAAAAAGTAATCGAGATCGAAGGTTACAAAGTGAGATCAAAACTAGAACAAATTTATGACTAAGGAAACGAGGTCGATGTGAGTAGTAAGAAGTTCTAGAGTTTTGTGTGTGTCTTGTTCTCTATCTTCCTCTTTCTTTTATAGCATGTTCGCCGATTCTTCTCAACCGTCTCCGCAATCTTCGGGCCAGCAACTCGATCTCATCCTGTTCAATATGAGCCGAGTTTCGAACGGTGATGTATGGACCTCGGCCCGTTTGGTTGTTACCCAAAATTGGGTCCAACAGAGGGTATCTATAATGGTTGTCGATGAGATAGCGTTAATGATTTCGCTATGACGCAAAACTTGGTTTCAAATGCAAAAGTAAACCACTAATTAACAAATTCATTAGGCATTCGTGTTACTGAATAAATCTATTAATTAGATCTATTAACCCAAACAAGAATGTTTGATCAATAGCAGTGTTGATCGAAATTCTATATGAATATTGATCGATTCACTTCACACGACGTCGGTCGATTTCAAATGGGAGTATCGATCGACGTGGCTAGTTAAGCGTTATGCGCGAGTTAATTATATTCACTAAAGATCCCTATATCAAGCTCTCGCCTTGTCTCTAGTAAAATCCTAGTTTAACAAGATGTATTCAGGATAATCAGAATTGTCTAAATGTTTCTTAAAGAATCTAAAACTCCTAGATTCATGTTTCTAGTTAGCAAGTCTAGAATATAAGCATTAAGAACATCTTACCAATGAATACTGCAACAAGCGATTCTATAGTTGGGGCTAATCCCACTAACGTATTTAAACCCTAAACCTAACAGGTGGATCTATTCAGACATGAAGTTTGTCACATAAATCATAGATAGAATATATATGAAATATAAAAGCAATAAAATAAATACTAAAACCAATGGAGTTCCAGGAGGACTCTGATGGATTTCCTCTCTTCTCTCCTAAAACTTAGAACAAGACAATAGAAAAAGAGCTTTGTCGTCAACAATGGCATACAAAACACATAAAATAGGGTTTCTGGTCATCCAGGGGCATTTTGGTAATTTAGGTTTCTTATGAGCTTAAGTCGGTCTTGAAATATACTTGGCCTGCATTCTTGGAGCCATATCGATCAATACAAGTAGTGCTGCATCGATCGATTTTCATTTATCTTCTTGACAGCTTTCTCTCGCGAAGCAAACTGACCACTCTTTAGTAAAACAGACATAACAGACATAACGTCTGCTACATGATGCTGATTGACCTCAGACTGGTGGCATTGTAAATCTAACTCAAAGCTATATCTTGTTTCAAACTATGGGCTAAATCTAACAGCGTGAAATTCTCCATCCATAGCTAAAATTCTGACGCGTATGTGCAATCCTTCACTAAAAGGGCTCCAAAAGAAACCAAAATCACCATATTTCTCCAGAACGTGCTTGAACTTGTAAATAGTCTAAAAATCCTCTATAATATAGTAAATAGTTATTAAACACTCATATACCATGATTAAAAATGGGTCAAAATTATGGTATATCACGAATCACGCTTCACGCGTGAAAAGATCTAACGAACTAAAATTTCTACGAACACTCTCTAAACACTTATGCTGAGAGATTTGCTGATTTTTTTCTGTGTGAAATGGTTAAGAATGAATGAAGAGGAGACAATTTATTTAAAGAAGAAATGAGAGTTCGAATTTTGCAACTGACAAAGCACGTTCCGAAGATCTCTCGGAAAGCTCGGGAGTGAAGAGTTGAGAAAATTTCTCTGCAAGATTTTCTGTTTGACTTGTTCTGATCTTTTGACAAACAAAAAAAACTTTGTGTTTTTTTTAAGACGAACTTCATGTTGTTTACAAAAAACATCATGTTGTTTTTTAATTTTAAAACGACAAAGCGTTGAGTTTAACTTGGTCAAAAAAGATAACCTCTTAACGGGCCAGAGGCCCTCCACCCAAGCCCACGCCGAGCCGGCCGGACAGCGGCGGCGGTGCACGCGTGGGAGCCATCCTCTCTCTCCAAGTTTTTTAATAAGCTTAGATGTGATAACATATATAAACAACCCTTCTTCTCTTCTTTTATCCGATGTGGGAATTTTTCCCTTACATCATTATTAATTAAGCCACAAAGCTTTAATTCAACAAGGTTAATAGCCCATTTCTTTTCACTCTTGCCATAAATTAATGGGCATAACAATCTCCAACATGAATAGAAATGACTCTAAACATATGCAAACTCGATAGACTAAAAACAATTTACTTATTCTAATCCTGACTAGACTAGACAGACTTATCGAGAGTGTTTACGAAAAATTCACTGTGTTTGAGTTGGTGGCATTTTTATGCCTTAAACCACTCATAGTTAATATCTTCCGAGTTTACTTTACCAGAAGGTGAACATGATGTCTTGAACCAACTGGTGTTTTATTTAAACCGAGACAACATGCATGACACTGCTTCATTTTCTCTTAGAACTTAGTTCTCTTTTGTGTTCACTGTGGCCCTGAACTATTCCTTGTTTTCATGAGTGAACTTTGAGAATATAGCCTTGCATTCATTCTCCTAGAAACGGCCTCATTTCATACTCACTAGGTGATTGACCATGAAAAGTATTGAGTAATACTTCGCTTTGGAAGCTATGGAATCATTAAAAAGCTTATGCTTATCCTTCTCATATTCGTTAGCACTTTTATCATCTTAGGAGCTGGGAATAGACTACTTTGTCTCAAGTGTTTTGGTTAGATTATGTTTGATTTTGTTTTCCCTTTGAACCTACGTCTTGGGATCTCCAATCATGATAAGTAGGATTGCAATCAAACATCTTCTTTTGTAATAGGCTTTAAAAATGGATCCGCTAAATTGTCAGCTAAGTTGATGTAGTCTATTGTGATTACACCAGTTGAGATAAGTTGTCTAATGGTTTTATGTCGTCTTCTAATGTGACGAGTTTTACCATTGTAGAGATTATTCTGAGCTCGAGCTATAGCTGATTGATTATCACAATGTATGCGTATAGCTGGCACAGGTTTTTCCCACATAGGAATATCTTCCAAGAATTTTCTAAGCAACTCTGTTTCTTCCGCTGCTTTGTCTAAGGCTATAAACTCATATTCCGTGGAGGATCTGGCTAGAACTGTTTGTTTGGTAAATTTCCATGATATTGCTGCTCCTCCTAGTGTAAAGACATATCCACTTGTGGATTTTGAGTTTTTAGAATCTGATATCTAGTTAGCATCACTGTATCCTTCTAAAACTGATTGTTCTTTACCATAGTGAAGCCCAAAATCTTTTGTGTAGCACAAGTAATTAAGTACTCTCGTTATATCTTTCCAATGTGTATGACCTTGATTACTTGTATAACGACTAAGTACATTTACTGCAAGCGCTAGATTTGGTCTGGTGCTATCGGTCAAGTAAATGAGACTTCCAATCACATGTGCATACTCGTTTTGTGAAACCGCTTCCCCTGAGTTCTTTGTCAAGTGCATTTGAGGATCTAACGGATTTTTTGTTGTACTATTAAAGTAATTTTTAAATCTCTCTAGTATTGTTTCAGCATAATGACATTGGGTTAATGTAATTTCGTTTGAATTTCTTATGACTTTAACTCCGAGAGTTACATCTGCTAAACCCATATCTTTCATCTTAAATTTCCCTTTGAGCATGTTTTTTGTTTGATTGATAATGTCTTTATTACTTCTAATAATGAGCATATTATCTACATATAGACAAGCAAAACATACGCATTTTTGGTAGTTTTGTAGTATATGCATTTGTCACATTCATTAATTTTGAAACCATTTGGCATCATTGTATTGTCAATTTTTTTGTGCCATTGTTTAGGGGCTTGTTTAAGCCCATAAAGTGATTTAACAAGTCGGCATACTTTGTCTTTCTGTCCAGGAATGACAAAACCTTATGTAAATTTCCTCTTCTAAATTACCATTTAGAAAAGCGGTTTTTACATCCATTTGATGGGTTTCTAGGTCTCTTAAGGCTGTGATTGCTATCATCAATCATATTGATGTTATTCTCGTTACTGAAGAATATGTATCAAAATAGTCATGGACTTCTTTTTGTCAGAATCCTTGAACTATAAGCCTAGATTTGTATTTTTCACCAGGTTTTCTCGTCATTATCCATTTATTTCCTAATGATTTGTAGCCAGGTGGTAAATCTGTTATGTACCATGTTTAATTTTGCATGATAAAATCAAATTCACTTCTGACAGCTTCGTTCCAAAACGGAGCTTCTGGTGAAGCCAAGGCCTCTGCTAAAGTTTTTGAAATATTTTCTACTAGAAATGCCATTAAGAAATCTTCTTCAAAGAATTTTTCTTTTCAGCTCTTTTGCTCCTTCTTTGTTCATCTCTTTCATTTTCTGAAATATCATTTAAAGAAATATCAACATTTGTCTCAATTTCTAAAACATTGTCGTCGTCTCTTTCTTCTCGAGTTCGTTTTGAACCTTGTTTTTCCTTGCAAGGAAAAATATTTTCGAAGAAAGATGCATTTCTTGATTTCATTAATGTATTTTCATGAATATCTGATATTTCAGATTTATGTAGCACTACTGTTATGTGCATATCCGATGCAATCCACTGTTTTAGGTCCAATAGTGATCTTTTTTGGTGGTGGTACCACGACTTTTGCCAAGCACCCCCACATTTTGAGGTATTTATACGATGGTAAATTACCTTTCTATAATTCATATGGAGTTTGTTACTTTGTTTAGAATTTTGTTGAAGATATAATTAGTGGTAAGCAGCGCTTCTCCCCAAATGTTCTGGGGTAACCCAGATTCCTGCAACATTGCATTCATCATCTCTTTTAGAGTTCAATTCTTGCACTCAACAACTCCATTAGATTGTAGTGAATAAAGAGTTGTAGTTTAATGGATTATTCCATGTTCTTTACAGAATTCACTGAATGGTCCATCATACTCACCACCTCTATCTTAATAATTTTAAAGCTGATTTTCTATCTCGAGTTTAAATTCTTTAAAATTTAATTAGGGTTCATCTTTACTACGTAATAAATATACATAGCAATATTTTTTTGCAGTCATCTATGAAGGTCAGAAAGTACTTTTTACCACCTCTAGTTTGTATGTATTTTGAATCACATAAATCTGTGTGAATTAAATCTAGAGGTTTGTTAGTTAATTCAACATGAGGTGAGGGCGTTTTTGTGAGCTTCGCCTGTACGCATACCTCACATTTTTGATTACTTGTTTTACATTTTGGGATTAGATTTAGATTCACTAATCTTTGTTTCAATTTGTAGTTTACATGGCCTAATATTTCATGTCATTTATTAAAAGACTCAACCAAATAAGCAACTGGCTCTTTCTTATTCATTGAAACTTTTGGAGCTACAACTTTCGGAAGGATTGTCATTACATTCATTTTGACCAGTCCATCCTTAACATACCTGTTTCCAAAATACATCCCATTCTTCCTACTCACGAGCTTGTCCGCCTCAAGAGATGTGGCGAATCCATTATTGCTGAGCAGGGATCCCGAGACCAGGTTCTTGCTCATGTCAGGCACATGCTTCACATTCTGCAGAGTGACTTCACGTCCAGATGTTATATCTTCAGAACCACCTTGCTGCGGCCTTCACTCTTGGAGACTGCTTTGTTCCCCATGAGCAGCTTCTTCTGAGTCTTGCTTTTCTGATAGGTGCTGAACATCGCCTATCTGTGCAAATGTGGGTGGTGGCACCAATGTCATACCACCATTCGTTGGGGTTGTTGCTTTCAACCATGTTAACTTCAGTTACCACTGCAACGAGATCTTCTTCAGTGAGATTCGCATGGGTCTTCTCATCTTTGATCTTTCTGCGACACTCAACAGTCCTGTGACCAACTTTGTGGTACTAGTGACATTTTTCCTTGAATTTTTTCCACATTAGCATTGATTTCAATGCCTTTCTTCTTGAAGTTTGGTCCAGAAGCCTTCAAGTTAACAGCTGTTTTGGAAGGCTTGGCAGGAGAGCGAGCAATTTCCTTCCGAAGATCTCTTAGAAATTTTGCAACTAACAATAAAAAACACTTCGTGTTGTTTTTAAGACGAAATTCATGTGGCGAAGCGGTGAACTTAACTTGGTCCAAAAAGATAACTTCTTCACGGGCTGAAAACCCTCCACCCAAGCCAAAGCCGAGCCAAGCCGGACGGCAGCGGCCGCACGCATGGGAGCCATCCTCTCTCTCCAAGCTGTTTAATAATCTTAGATGTGATAACATATATAAACATCTCTTCTTCTCTTCTTTTATCCGATGTGGGATTTGTTCCTTACATCATTATTAATTAAGCCACAAGGCTTTAATTCAACAAAGCTAATGGCTCATTTCTTTTCACACTTTTCCATAAATTAAGTGGCCCAACAAACCCTAAATTCACGATGTAATAACCAACAAGTAATTAAACTAGGTGCACTCAAAACCCATAATAATGCATCAATCTAGTCAGAAAAACTCACCAGATGGTATCTGTTACCGTCGTACTCAAACTGCCCGTAATGAATTCTTCTCCCTTTGCCTTTACCCGTAACTTGAACCAGCTCACCAAACGGTTTCGCGCCATGGAGGTTATCTCCGAATCAATTGCTCCAATGCTCATGCCCAAACAATTCTATTCTCAGATACTCCTGCCTGAAAAGTGAATTAAATAAAACTTTATTTAAATAGAAAAAAATATTAAAAGAAAACATAACCAAGAGAAATTTGGGTAATTACAATCCTACCTAGGACTATCCAAAACCGAATCCAAGACCGACCCACAAAAATCGGATCCTTAATTCCACAATAAGTTATAATTCTCGAATACGTTTCACAGTAATAAGGGAAAGGTTTCGAAGGTTTCACTGGGTCGGTTTCACTGTCTCTCACTCATTCTCACCATTCTCTAAACCCTAATAATGTTGAACCAAGCCGATCCGAAGACGAAAGAAGACGAGGCTAGTACTGTACTAGAAGAAACCGGCGTTTTTACATGTGGAAGCGGAGAAGTAATCGGGGATGAGGTCGTAAACGCAAGCAACATCCACAAATCAAGTGATAAAGTGGAAGAGAAGGAAGCCTGTGAAGAAGACAAGAAACTCGGGGAGGAGGAAGAAAAGGAATCGGGAGAAGAAGACAAGGAATCTGGAAAAAAGACAAGGAAGTCAAAGAATAAGACAAGGAACCCGGAGAAGGAGTTCAATTGGAGTCCGGACGAAATGACGAAGAAGCTGAAGAGAGGGGGGGACACCGAAGCAGGTGGACTACATCAAATTGAGACGCATGCAGAGGTAGGTTTTATTCCCGTTTTATTCATTAATTTAAGATAGTATAACTGTATAAAATAATGTGAAATTTTGAGTAAGCGTAATATTGAGAAACAGAGTAATGTATGAAGAACTTTGTAAAACTAAGTTGAACTTAAAATGTATCAATTAACAACGTTTGTGAAAGTTAGAAAAACTTGAAGTTTATTTCGAACGTGATCTGATTTTCACTCCACTACAGGTCATAGATAACAGAGCCATGCAACCGCTTAAGTTTCGCTTTACTTCAAACCCGTATCATAAGGGTGTTAAGCTTTCAGGAAAATGTTACATCGACTTGGCGCTAACAAATATACAAAGGATCCTGAAACAAAAGAAGGTGGACTTATTCTTAGATGACCCACAGTTCCAACATTTCTTCCATATAAAAAAAAACGAAAGCAGAAGTGAATGGGAATGTGGATTCTTGTTTTGCGTTCAGCTTCGAGAACGAAGAAGAATGATTTATGGTTTATTGTTAATGGCGTCCCAATCCGATACTCTCTAAGAGAATTCAGACTTATCTCTGGACTATACTGCCATGAGTACCCGACGAACTATGAGTGGTTGGGTGGTACATCCTTCATGAACAAGTATTTTGAAGGGAAAAGGGTTACACATGCTGAGGTTGAGAAGAAGATGTTGGAAATGAAAGGAAAGCCAAGTCCCCGACGAACTATGAGTGGTTGGGTGGTACATCCTTCATGAAGCTTCCACCATGCCTGCTATTGGAGCATCAGAATCGGTGGAGGCTCCTGGAGTTGAGGATTCAAACCGAGATGGTTTGAAGGAAAATAACAAAAAAGTTGATTCATTGGATAACCGGCTAACTCCTCTAGAAAAAGAAGTGAGGAAGCTTACGAAGAGGGTCCCGATAGTTCCGATGGTGGTGTTCCCGATGGGACCAATGCTTGTGTTCTTGAAGTTTATAATAAAATTCAGATTCTTCATGGTGGGGATAATGATGAGGAAGATGGTGATTCCAAGGATGACCTCGAAGAAGAAGATGGTGGTGCCAAGGATGATGACCTAGAAGAGGAAGAAGATGGTGGGTCCAAGGAGGATGACCAGAAAGAATAAGAAGAAGAGGATGGTGGTTCGAAGGATGATGATCAGGAAGAAGAAGATGGTGGTTCTAAGGATGAGGACATGGTTGGTGGCGATGTGCAAACCGAGAGAAAGATTAAGAAGAGAAAAAGTATCAGAGATGGACAAGAAGGAGGTGTTGCAAAAAAGCCAAAACAAAAAACCGAAAAAGTGAGGAGTCCCATTATGACAAGACACAGTCAGAAGGCACGTTCCAACCAGAAGGAAAGTGCGAAGAAGAAGGCAAGTTCCAAGGAGAAAAAGGCAATTCCCCAGAAGAAGGCAGGCACCACCAAGAAGGCAAGTACCCAGAAGAGGAAGTCCAGCAAGAGAGGTAAAGGGAAGTAGGTGTGAATTCCCCTGTGGTGTTTAGATAATGTGATAATTATTTCGTGTTTGTTCAAGACTTACCCTATGTATTACTTACAATTCTACTTAACTTGCAACTTCGTTTCACCTTCAACGTCGTATTTCGTATTTGTGGAATTTGGTGAAACTAGCGTGATTTAGTGAAACTAGAGTATAATCAGGTGAAATTCTTTCAAATTTTCACTTTCGTATTTGTGGAATTTGGTGAAATTAGAGTATAGTCAGGTGAAACTCTTTCAAAATTTCACTTTTCGTATTTGTGGAAATTGGTGAAACTAGTGTAATTTAGTGAAACTAGAGTATAATCAGGTGAAACTCTTTCAAAATTTCATTTTTCGTATTTGTGGAATTTGGTGAAACTAGCGTAATTTAGTGAAACTAGAGTATAATCAGGTGAAACTCTTTCAAAATTTCAATTTTCGTATTTGTGGAATTTGGTGAAACTAGCGTAATTTAGTGAAACTAGAGTATAATCAGGTGAAACTCTTTCAAAATTTCACTTTCGTATTTGTGGAATTTGGTAAAACTAGAGTATAATCAGATGAAACTCTTACAAAATTTCACTTTCGTATTTGTCGAATCTGGTTAAACTAGAGTAATTGTTTGAAACTAGAGTATAATCAAGTGAAACTCTTTCAAAATTTCACTTTCGTATTTGTGGAATTTGGTCAAACCAGAGTATAATCAGGTGAAACTATTACAAAATTTCACTTTAGTATTTATCGAATCTGGTGAAACTAGAGTAATTGTTTGAAACTAGAGTATAATCAGGTGAAACTCTTTCAAAATTTCACTTTCATATTTTTGGAATTTGGTGAAAGTAGAGTAATTTAGTCATTCAAATCGAAAGATATAGGCGAGTTACATCCATCCATAAGCAAAGCAGAAACCAACAACCACCGATTGTAAAAAGAACGATATTACAAAGCGCCGACACCCTTCCTTAACAATGTTAGCGCTTCCTTAAGCTCAGAAATCTCTGCAGCCATCTCATCGACACGCTTCCTTAACATTGTAACCTATTCTTGGACACCAAAGACCCATGGTTGACGGAAATGGAAGTCCTCATTCTACACATAAAACCAGAAAATATCAAAATCTGCACCAAAATCCCAAAACTATCAGTTACTTACCTCAAAATTTACGCAGGTGAAGTATTTTCTACCTGGTAAAGTATCAAAATCGGTTCGATAATTTGACTCCCGAGACACTTCGTTGATGATTCAACCCCCCCCCCCCCCGCCGCAAGGGCAATAGGTCGGTATCCCGCACTCGGCATCCGACACGAACCCAAGCATGTCGTGGTGTCTCTTCAAGGCCTTCATCTGGCTGTGCTTCTCGTTTGGATGAGTCATGGTTCTGAGTGGGGTTGAGGGTTGTCAAATCGAATAAAGAGAGAGAAAATTTTAGAGAGAGAGAGAGAGATCTGGTTGAACTAAATGGGACAAAGTGCAAAATATGGTTTAAATACATGTTTTCTTCGAATAGGGATTGATTTTCAGGAGCAAAAAAAAATTTGGAGAAACTGGTTGGGGAAATTTGGAAACTGAATGAGATAAATTTCTAAAGGTTTCCGTGGTTTAAGTTTCACATGGTTTGTAGTTATACAATAAGCTTTTAAAGTTTTACTTTCCTCAGTTTTGCAATTTTTTTAGTTTTACTGTGCTTAAATGATAAATTTTATGGTTATACCAACTTGTTTATGTATCGTATCTGAATATCTCATGGAATCAAGTAGATAAAATCTTTATAATGTGACATATAAAATTTTTGTAATCCCATAAGATAAAGTTTGAGAAAACATAAAGCAAATCAATATATTTCCTTCCAACTGAATACAAATCAGGAATTAACTTTTTACATATAATTTTACTTTTATCCGATAATTAAAAATTTTCATCCAAATCATGATCACATGGATAAATTAAGAATAAGCAATGTGATGCAAATTTCCATCTAAATCATTGTCACATGGATAAATTACGATGGTATCACCAAGTTTTACAATTATATAACGCATGTTCCACCAAGTTTTACAATTATATAAGGAAGGTGTCACCAAGTTTTACAATTATATAACGCATGTTCCACCAACTTATTTCTGGTTGTCCTGTGTTCCTTGAGTCCCTTGAGATCATTGAGTTCCTTGAGTTCCTTGAGTTCCTTGAGTCCATTGAGTCCCTTGAGTCCATTGAGTCCCTTGACTCCATTGAGTCCCTTGAGTCCCTTGAGCCCCTTGGGATCCTTGACTCCCTTTAGTACCCTTCGAGCTGCTGAACCAGCGACCCAAATTCCTGTTAGGCACATACTTATTAACATATGGCCCAGGTTCTCCAACCGAAGGAAACATTTTCTTCCTTAGTTCTTCACTTTCTTTTTGTGTACTCTGGCGGTAATGGACACTGTTATGCAATTTCTTTTGGAACCATCCATTCAGACATATGAGGCACTGGATATACAGTCCTTCGATACGCCAAAGCCCAAACTTTAATCAAGTAATAAGGCGATATTATATCATACATGTCACAAATAGCTATAGGTCTATCATGCTTCAAACATGCTATGGCAGCACTTATTGCATGGACACATGGGTATTTATCTATATCCAACTTCCGGCAGCTGCAACTTTTAATATCCAGATTAACTATATAAGTCTTCCCGTCCATTCCAATAACACTGTACTCAAGCTGAAAAGTGTTCAGCGGAGTCACCTCTAGTTTTTCACCTTTTGGTACTCTTTTATGCATTTTGTACTCCGCATAAGGAACCAATTTTCGAGCTGACGGTCCAGCTGCTGCATCCTTCCTATGTTTGTTGAACCACTCCGCCATGTTGTCAACAACTATATCAAACATAGGCAGTAAGGACATCTTCCGTGCTTCTTCAAAAAGCGCATTCAAAGACTCTGCACAATTAGAGGTGTCTATGTTGTACCTTGCACCGGGGAAATGACATTTCGCCCACTTTTTAACATCGACACTTTTATTAAGATACTTAGCACACGATGGATGCCTCCCTCTAAACTCTTGATACTCCTTTTCAAACTCAGCCTCTGAATAAATTTGTGCAATTCTCTTGAAATGTGCTGCAACATCGACCATGTCTTGTTTGACATGAAATTTCACATTGTGTGATAGATGCCAGATACAATACCCATGTTGAGCCATCATATACACTTCAGCAACGGCGTTTATCAGACTTGAATTTCTGTCTGAAAAAAACACCAATTCAGTCGAAGCCGGTATAACAATTTTCAACGTTTTAAAAAACCACTTCCAACTTTCATTTTTCTCCCCATCAACGACACCAAAAGCTAAAGGATAATGGTGGTGGTTTGGATCCTGAGCCGTGGCAATAACTAAAGCACCACCTTGAACAGTCTTCAGAAAAGTAGCATCTACAGTGATGACTTTCCTCATGTACTAAAATCCTTCAATCAAAGCTCCCAACACCCAACACAACAAATAGGTATTTGAACCTTTTTCCAACATCCAACACAAAACTTGTTTTTGAATCAGGGTTCACCTTCTCAAACATATACAAGTAAGAAGGCAATTTCTTGTATCCTTCTTCCGGACTACCACGCATATCCTCAATTGCTTGTTTTTTCCTCTCCAAACAGTTGCATACGACACTTCGATACCCAATCTCCTTTGCACCACTCCGTGCAGGGTTTTTGGTTTTGGTGTGTCAAATAGTCCCGAAAAATCACGATGCAGTATAGATGCAACACATCTTGGTGTACCTTTCCTTTTGACTCCAGTACTTGAAGTTGCGCAGGAGCATGGATGCATCTTTATGTATGTTCTAATCGAGAACGATTTATTTATCCTCGTTGCTCTCACACCCCATTTACAACCTTCATCCGCTCCCCGACATTTCACCACATATCGACTCTTATACGAGTTCACGATACTGATTCCAAAACTGTTATGCTGTGTCCTTTATCAATTAATTCTTAGACAGCTACTTTACTCGGAAATTCTTGAAACAGCACCATACCCAAACCATCTTCCCACTCAGTAACAACTAGAGTTTCTTTTACAACAGGTGGTAGCTCAACATAGTCGGAAATAACACCAATACCCAAAGAGTTGTCCACGTCGCCCTCATTGTTCACGCTATCTCTGCTATCCAAACCAATGCCCTCTTCGTCAGTGTCTCCATTCACAACATTCTCCACCCACTCAGTCCCCTCTAGATATAGTTCTGCTCCTTCAGTGGGAGTTAACAGAGTTAGTGCACCCGGATTACCTTCAACTTCGGGTAATCTACTCCCAAGCTGACTTACTTCCCACCATATGAGCTTTCTTTCTCTACTCTTGATTGTTGTTCCGTTTTTGGAACTATTTCCATGTTTTTGATGACCTCTACATGCAAAATACTCCTTCTTCCCTCTTTATCCACTGATGTCAAATACACAAACACATCTTCATCATCCAAAATATATGATTGCCTCTTAGGTTCTACTACCAGTAGAATGTGATTCGGACTCTTATTACACAGATAAATGGTCATCTTCTTGCATATCCTCTCTTTCAAAACCGAATAAGTGATCTCATCCAATGATGATGTCTTAAAGGATATAGAATACAAATGACCATCGCTTGGAATCCATTCATAATCATCTCCAGATTTCGCATAATGTCCATCATAGTCAAAGTGTATGTTTGTAGAAGAATAACTCATTGTCTGTTGTACAAAGAAAAAAACCATTACAAGTTAAATTTATACTAAGTTTACCCAAGTTACAGTTATGCTATTGAATTTATACTAAGTTATACCGTGTTACACATTTTTTCGAGAGTAAAGTTTCACCGAAAGTTCCTCCTATTTACACTTTTCTAGTTTAGCCGTTTCTCGGATCGAATACCCTAACAATTCGGAGCAATTCGCAGCTTTATTCTACACATTCTCTTCTAGTTGTTCATTATTCATTCCCCTAACATAAGGGAATACATACAGATGATCGACACTTTCCCATTCCTCCTTAATTCGACAATTGACCGAAATATGAAATCTATTATCTAACCCACATAATATGTGGGTGTCGAAATCCACCTACTGTCAAATAATCGTAAATAAGGAAACTTCGGGAAAACCCTAAGTTTCCAGAGGAACCGACTATCTGCAGAACCGCACAACGAAGATTAAGATAACGAGAAACTTAGAATTATTAAAAGAATAAACGAAAATCGAGAGCAAAGAGGTTCTTATTCCGAATCTGCGTAGAACTGGTACAAAGATAGTAGCCGAAAACTTAAGAATGAAAAACCCTAATTGAGACGCAGCTCGCTAACAGAAAAACGGAAATATTCCTAAATGCTAGTTTTGGTGGTGAGAGCTCTGAATTTCGTGTGTTTTGCTTCTGCCCTAGACCTCCTATTTATATACTCCTCGCCTTGGCTATCCGATCTTTCCATTTCACCCAGATTTGACTAAATCGGGAATCTTCCATTTTTCTTCAAACCTTCCTTTTCTTCCGCGGAAATCTTCTATTTTTCTTCAAACCTTCCTTTTATCTTCAAACTTGACTTTTATTTTCCTCCTGCGAGTAAACCGTCAAAATGTTATCAAATCTGTGGGTTAGATTCCGTTAAGATCGCGAGATGGGTTTTTATCGCGTTTTAGGCCCTTCCGGGCCGTTTTGCGATAAATCCGTTTTCTGACTCTTTACGGGATTGTTTCCTGATCCGACATCGTTTTTAATAAATTCCTTGAGTTAATTGTAAGGTTTTACGATTTACTCGACTTTTTATTAAAAACACGTTTTTTACGATTTACTCGACGTTTTTTATTAAAAACGCGTTTTTTATGATTTCGACGAGAAATCTCGAATAAATCGTATGTTTTAGGCAATGTTCGGCGTTTCGTTTAACCGTCGCCGTTTTATACGATTTCTTCGAGTTCTTTATCGAGAAAGCGAAGTTTTTACGGTTTTTATCGTAAAACTCGAACGATAGGTCGGATCGAGATGGAACGGGAGATGTTTCGGCCGTGGTTCAGAATGTGACCGTGTCGAAAGAAGTAAGTTTCGAATCGGGAATGCGGGAGAACGAGGCTCGGGACGTCCAGGAAGTTTCTAGTTTGCCCATCGGCGAACTAAGCCGGGCCGGCTTAGTTCGCTGATGGGCGAAGTAGTCGAGTGATCCTAGTTCGCCCATTGGCGAACTAAGCCGGGCCGGCTTAGTTCGCCAATGAGTGAACTAGTTGAGCATCTCCTAGTTCGCGTTTTACGGCTTTTTTGGTTTTTTGCAGTTTCGTAAAACGATTCTCTAGTTTTATAAAACGATCTTCGGGTTTTATAAAACGGCTTCTTGAGTTTTATAAAATGATTTCACGAGTTTTATAAAATGATCTTCGGGTTTTATAAAACGGCTTCTCGAGTTTTATAAAACGGCTTTTCGAGTTTTATAAAACGATTCTCGAGTTTTATAAAACGATCATCTAGTTTTATAAAACGATCTTCGAGCTTTATAAAATGATATTTTGAGTTTTATAAAATGATTCTCGAGTTTTATAAAACGGCTTTTCGAGTTTGATAAAAACGATCTTCGAGCTTTATAAAACGATTTTTCGAGTTTTATAAAATGATTCTCAAGTTTTATAAAACGGCTTTTCGAGTTTTATAAAACGGTCTGCGGGTTTTATAAATGACTTTGAGTTTTATAAAACCACTCTTCGGGTTTTATAAAACTATTCCTTTTGTATTTTCGCGGGGAGTTTTGGCCATTAATTCTGTCGTACCGATTTTGACCCCAACAGTTAGCCCCCCAGCTCGTAAGAATCGTGAGGTTCTTGCGAGTGGATTGAGCTCATTTGGCGAGTTTGGTAGAATTAGGCGGAACTTTAATGGCCAAAAGTCCAAAGGTGAATAGTAAAATCCTTTCCTAGAAGTATATGGAGTAAAATTTTGAATTCTTTACTCCACCTTCTATAACTTATTCAAGAAATTTTTCTCTCCACTTTCTTTGGAGATCTTCAAACATGTTTTCAGGAAGAAAGACTCGTTCCTCAACTAGTTCCAATTTCAACAATTCTGAGGGAACGAGTTCGCAGCCTCCAGCTTTGGTTCCGAAAGAAGAGTATTCGTCCTCGTTAATCGATCGGGCGGACCTCGAGGCCTTTTGGGCGTTCGGAGACGAGTCGGGATCCGCTGGGCCTGGGATTTGGGTTCCAGCCTTGTCGGACGTCGATCAATTTTCCGAAAATCCGAGCTCGACACTTTTCAACAGTATCGATTACATGCGTGAATGTTGCCGAGTTCAGAAGGCCGCTGAGTTTCGTTCCCCACTTGCAGGGGAGAGCGACAGAGATGCGCCCGACGGTTTTTTCACTTGTTACAACATTTTCTTGCAACAATGCCACTTATGGTTTCCGATTCCGGAAATCATTGTGCATTACCTTCACAGGCGGGGACTATCGATCAGTCAGTTGACTCCCCCCAGTTTAAAGCAACTCGTTGGTCTTTTGACGCTGAGTTATGAGCAGGGAATCACCCTTAACGTAGATTATCTCGAGGGTCTGTTAAAGCCCACGGGCGCATCGCAGAGGATCACCATATGCCCTCGTGACGAAATTGTTACGGGCTGCCCAATGTTCTCTACTTCTTGGAAGAAAAATTTCTTTTACATTCGTATCGACAGTGCGTCGGTCAAGGAGGGTAGCATTCCGTTTTTTACGACCGCGTGGGGTCGGAGAGGTATGCGAATCGAGAATCCTCCTCTTCTTATTATTATTATTTTTATTTGTTTTTGTTTTTCCGCAGTGACCAACCCTTTGCCTCCGTATCCCGCGGATCTCCGGAGCATCACCACTTCTCTCAAACGTGGCGAAGTTGGTTGGTGCAGTTTTTCTCCGCAACGCGTCCGCCAAACGGTTGCCCTCTTCCGATCTCGACCCTTTGCGAATTCTCCGGTTTTTGAAGAGGATCCGTTTATTGGAGAGTTTATTCCGCATGTTCCTTCGACGAGGAGCGGCAGGTCAGGCTTCCGAAAGGATAAAAATCCGGTTGTCGAAGATGATGATTCTGAACGCGCGACTTCTCTTGACAACATTCTTAAGGATTTTCTTGTTAGTCAAACGGACGAAGGCGTCTGGACGAAGGTGGGCGGGTCATCGACCTCCCATTTTCCGGATATTGACCACAATCAAGTCCCGGAGTTTATTTGGGGGTCTGAGAAAGCTAAGGACGTACGTGTGTTTATTGTTTTCTGTTTCGAGCAATTTTTACGATATCGCTTAATCCTTTTCTTTTTGGTAGGGTTTCCTTATCATGAGCCGAGCCCTAGACAGTCGTACCGCTGAAGCTTGCCTTGCCGAGTTTCGAGCAAACGTGGCCGAGAAAGAAGTTGCTCGTCTTCGGGCAGAAGTCGAGGCTAACCAAGCCAAAGAAGCGGTTGCGAGGGAGGTTGCTCGTGTGAGGGATGAGTGTGCGGCTAGGTCTCGTCATGCAAAGGAGCTTTCCGACAAAAGGATTCGTCGTGCGGGCAAACGGGAGGTTGCCGAGGAGATGAAGGCTCGTCGCGAGCGATTTGCAACCGGTTGTTCCGATGCGGAAGTTGTTCAACGAGCACATGGTGATTATCGTGAATGTCGCGGGGTCGTTCATGGGTTATCCCTAACTCAGAATGAAGGGTATTCGTTTGATAAGGAATTCTCCGCACAGCGAAAAAACCTGAGTCGGGAAAGAGATATGCAATCCAAATTTTTCGACCTTAAGGCGCGCATGTGGGATCAATGGAATCCTGTCGTGGTGTCGCCGGATTCGGTAGAAGTTGGTCCTGGGATTTCGGACGTGGTTGGTGAAGTTGATCAGCCTGCGTTTGATGACTTTGACGTGTGATGTTCTTAGTTTATTGATTCTGTCGTTGTTTTTCCGAGGAATGGCCGTTGGTGGCTTTGAATCCCTACCGCTGGGCGTTTCGTTTAACCGTCGCCGTTTTATACGATTTCTTCGAGTTCTTTATCGAGAAAGCGAAGTTTTTACGGTTTTTATCGTAAAACTCGAACGATAGGTCAGATCGAGATGGAACGGGAGATGTTTCGGCTGTGGTTCAGAATGTGACCGTGTCGAAAGACGTAAGTTTCAAATCGGGAATGCGGGAGAACGAGGCTCGGGACGTCCAGGAAGTTTCTAGTTCGCCCATCGGCGAACTAGTCGAGCATCTCCTAGTTCGCCCATTGGCGAACTAAGCCGGGCCAGCTTAGTTCGCCAATGGGCGAACTAGTTGAGCATCTCCTACTTCGCCCATTGGCGAACTAAGCCGGGCCAGCTTAGTTCGCCAATGGGCGAACTAGTTGAGCATCTCCTAGTTTGCCCATTGGCGAACTAAGCCGGGCCAGCTTAGTTCGCCAATGGGCGAACTAGTCGAGTGTCTCCTAGTTCACCCGTGGGCGAACTAGTCGTGACTAGTTCACGTTTTACGGCTTTTTCGGTTTTTTGCGGTTTCGTAAAACGATTCTCGAGTTTTATAAAACGATCTTCGGGTTTTATAAAACGGCTTCTCGAGTTTTATAAAATGATTTCTCAAGTTTTATAAAACGATCTTCGGGTTTTATAAAACGGCTTCTCGAGTTTTATTAAACGGCTTTTCGAGTTTTATAAAACGATTCTCGAGTTTTATAAAACGATCTTCGAGTTTTATATAACGATCTTCGAGCTTTATAAAACGATTTTTCTAGTTTTATAAAATGATTCTCGAGTTTTATAAAACGGCTTTTCGAGTTTTATAAAACGATCTTCGAGCTTTATAAAACGATTTTTCGAGTTTTATAAAATGATTCTCAAGTTTTATAAAACGGCTTTTCGAGTTTTATAAAACGGTCTGCGGGTTTTATAAATGACTTTGAGTTTTATAAAACGACTCTTCGGGTTTTATAAAACTATTCCTTTTTTATTTTCGCGGGGAGTTTGGGCCATTAATTCCGTCGTACTGATTTTGACCCCAACATAATATATCATCAAATGCCTCGATACTCGATACAGACCCAGCTAATGATTTACCTAAACTTGATTTCAGCTAGGTTGGGGACGATCAACTACTCGAAGCCGCATATTTGAAATCACTGATTTGAGCACTCTCGCCAAAAATAAAATAAAATAAAATACCGTGAAACCAACGCAGGAGAGAGAAAGTACCAGAGGAGAGAGAAACCAAGATTCAAATAAATATAATAAATTAAGAATATTAAAGATAACAAAAAAGAAAAAAGGATTAAAAATAGAGTGGGTACTTTAGACATTAACCACCAATATGGAGAGTATCAGAATAGAAAGGAGTATGTGAGAATAAGTAAGAGTATGATAGAATGATTTTTGCCTCATTAAGAGAATTCCAGCATTTCACCCGTTATCTCCTCCTTCCTTTCTCTCCTCATCCTCTTCATTTTTCTCCTTCTCTTCCTCGTCGTCGTCAGACTCTTCGTACTCTTACGCTTTCTCCTCTTTCCCTCAATTGTTTCCTCAAGTTTTCTTGAGTTCCGTCCCTGAGACCTCGTCTCCAGTACAAAGTTCTCTTCGTCGTCACTGGAGGGCACCTGAGGAGACTCCAAGACGACAAATATTTTTTCCTCCTCCCTGTGTTAGAAAGAGAATGGAGAAAATTAATAAGATTTGATAGAACGTGTAGTATGTATATTTCATGCGTTCTTTGAAATGAACGTAATCTTTTATTTCACCACTTCTCTCTAAACTAAAATTTTAGATAGAGAGATTTCTTTCTTTACTTTCATTTTTTTTTGTTGACAGCGAACGGTTATTCTACTACTCAAAATTGAGGTGACCTGAGTAACCTGGCAGAATAACCAACATAACAAAGTTTTCTATGGAAAGATCTAGCATTAGCATTCTTAGCTAAGGAGTCTGAAATTTTATTTTGAGCTCTTAATTTACTTTCGGTTTTACAATGAGATTTGATGTGTGTATATAAATAGACCCTATGAAATTCAATATGTATTTGATATTAATTAAAACAAAATTTATTGGTGCAAAAAAATATTTACTACCAAAACGGTCAACTTTATCATATAGGATGCTAATTAATAAAAATAAGAGTGGTCAAATTTATCATTTAGGAAATATTCCTTTTTTTTAAAAAAAACGAACAGCCTTTATATTACTTAAACTTGAGGTAGTTTGGGGAATAGAACAACCAACAAAAAAAAATAACTCTCTATGGAAGGATCTAGCAGTCTTAGCTAAAAAGTTAGAAATCTGATTTTGCGCGTGTGGAACATGAGCGATTTTGAAGTGAGGGAAGCATATCTGCAGGGTCTCTATCCTCTCTAGTTCAGTTGCGAAGCTTGGCAAAGCTCGAGGCTCATTGATCATGGCTATCAGTTCCCTTGCAATCCGTTCCGAAACTCTTGCATGTCGAGTGTTGAAGCATATTCTCTATTGCCCATCGCAATGCTTGTACTTCTGAATGCAACGCTGATTCGCATCTAATGTAGTTTCTCGTACCCATAAGTTGAATCTTCCCAAGGCTATTTATCCAAACCCATCCACTTCCACTGAATTGTGATATAGATGTCCATGACCCATCTATCATGCATATGTTATCCAAGCTTATGACTTGAGGTTCCTCGTCGATATGGTTCTGTAGCAATGGTGTCACCGACTCATTTGCATTAAAACAGGCTTGACATTCGCTCTCAGCGTAATGAACTAATTACTCCAATGGATCTCTGTTTATTCCCCTGAAAAGTTTGTCATTTCGGACTTTTCAAATATACCAGATTATCCATGGATAAGGGTCTGTGTCGAGATCTGGTGGACGATGTTGTTTTTCCTCCTGAATAGATATCCATATTAGCATAAATACTAGGTACCGGGAAGATATCTTAACCTGTCGGGGTCACTGAAAGGGACCAGACTTGAAGAGTTGGCAGACACTCAAAAATAGCATGACTTACGGCCTCCTATGGTTGTCCACATCTTGGAAAATAGTTGTCACATCTCATATTACGCCTTACTAAGTTCCTCAAGACAACCACATGGTCTGATATCAATTGCCATATAAGATGACATATCTTTTTTGGCGCTTTTATCTTCCAAGCAAAGGCTTGGAGCGTGCTGATACTTGGCTCAAGCACTTCCTTTTATTCCTCTTTCTTTAATAAGTTCTATGCTACCCAATATCCAGATTTAATTGTGTATTGTCTATTCCTAGTATAATTCATGAAATATTCTTAATAAAAAGACGAATGGTCAAATTTATTATTTGGGAAATCTATAAAGAAAATTAAATTGGTCAGAGTTGAAATAAAATTGTCAACCTTATCATTAATGGTAGTATCCTAAAAATAATAATAAAATTAGGAAAAGAAGTAAAATAAAATATTAACAGTGAACTACTATGTTTGTACATAGATATTATTCAGTATTGTAATTATTGAAGGATTAAGTAGCTTGCATAAAGTTGAATCAAGACTTTTGTATTTTTCAAAATCGAAAGATAATCACTAAATCATATGATATATACTTTTAATGGTTTCTCCTAGTTTAATAGTTTTTCTCAATTATATATAAATTATAGTAATAGAATACTGAGTGATTTTCATGTGCTCCTTTCTAGATATAAATTTCAAAGTAATTATATTATAGGGAAAATTGCTAAATATGACTCAAAACTTGATTTGAAATGCAAAAGTAAACCCAAATTTAAATCAAATGCAAAAATAACTTAAAAGGCTATTGAAATTACAACTAACCCCTTGTGAAAAAACAAAAAAAAAATTTTTTTTTACGTTTCTAGCCCTCGCAAGTCGCCTGCCCAGACGACTTTCAACTGGAAGTCGTCTGGGACAGTTTTTCTTAAAAATAATTTAAAATTGTGTAATAAATATCTTGATTAATGAAAAATTGAGATTATGTAATTAAAATATGTCTTAAGAGATATAAATTAAGATATAAAAAAAGTCAGATGTTTTCAGCATAGATTAGTGAAAGTAGTGAGTCATGATATTCTTTAGTTTAGGTTTCACCAACATATGTTGTAGTATTGTATGTGTTTCTTAGGGTTAGATTTTCGAAAGCATAAATGTTTTTTCGGAAAATTAAAAATTTACCTAAGTGTGTTTATTTCTGTGTGTAGTTAGTTAATTTAGTATTATTTGATTTTATAACGTGGTTAGTTAGTTAATTTAGTCAATTTTGTTTAGGGTTTAGGGTCTGGACGACTTATAATTAAGTCGTCTGGTAAATATATTTAATAAGATAGACGACTTAGTCGGATGTTTAGTATCAACAGACGACTTAATTATAAGTCGTCCAAACCGGATTTTACCAAATTACTTTTAAACCTAACCGTATTTTTTACCAGACATATATAAGATGTTTTTTTTACTCACTTTTTCGCGAAATTCAGAAAACCCTAACGCCGTTTCTCTCAAAGGTGATTTCGAGGCGATTTCGATCCGATAGAAGACCAAGCTAAATTGAAGGCTTCTCTTGCAGATTTATGGGTTTTTATTAGGATGGATGTTGTTTTCCTTTACTTTTAGTGTTTGGTTTTGTGTTTTCAACGATTTCGGGAAATTTTGGTTTCAAATTAAGGTTTCAAAAATTGGGGATTTCAATCGATTTGTTGTTTAGTTAGGTTGGATGTTATTTTCCTCTCATATTACGGTTACGATTTGTGATTTCAAGCAATTTGTGGATATTTTCATTTCAAATTAGGGTTCCAAAGATTGGGGTTTTCAATAGATTTGTGGTCTAGTTAGGTTGGATGTTGTTCTCCTCTCACTCGTCTGGTCAGCTTTCAAATGTTCTAATGGAAGTCTTGGTAGACATATAATGAAGTCGTCTAGCAAGTCTTCCAGATGGACGACCCAGACGACTTAATATAAGTCTTCCAGGTGGACGACCCAGACGACTTAGAATTAAAATGTTTCCATTTCGTTTCTTGTTTGCAGATGGCGAATCAGCATGAACCTCACTTCTTAAAGCCTTTGCTTCCTGGTTTCTACAGTGGCGTGGTATACACACGCTCTCTATTTCTCCTCTGTTTATTTCCTTTGCTTAACTTCTCCTTTGTTGACTTGTAGACAACACCACTTGCCTTCTACTCAAAACACATAGAAGGCAAGCCGAACCATGGAAAATGGACACTGCGATCAGACACTTCACACCAAACTTCCGAAGTTATACAAGACGGAAGAAGACTCACCGATGGTTGGGAAGCCTTCGCCCAAGCACACTCCCTTTGCATCGGTGACATTGTCGTGTTCAAAAAGGAAGGAGACATGGTATTTCATGTGACTCCTTTCGGTCCTAGTTTTACTGAGATTCAGTATACACCTCCTCAAGGGGATGATGCTGCAGATGGTGCCTCAACTTCCTCGTCTCTTCCTAAATGATGCATGTTTGTCTTGCTATTGTGTTTTGGTAATCTGCTTCTAAGACTTGTAATGGATGACTTCTATGTTGTTGTTCCCTTGTTTCAAAATGTTTTTAAACCTATGACTTTTAATGGATGATCAACTATTATAACTACAACTCTTTTGTCCTCTATGTACAAACCATGGTAACACCATTGTGGATGGTCTTAGTAGACGACTAATAATTAAGTCGTCTAGAAAGTCATTCAGTCGGAAGATTTGTTAGACGACTTAATTATTAGTCGTCTAAGAAGTCTAATCAAGAAGTCGTTTTATAAAACTCAAGAAATCGTTTTATAAAACTCGAGAATTCGTTTTATAAAACTCAAGAAATCGTTTTATAAAACTTGAGAAATCGTTTTATAAAATTCGAGAATTCGTTTTATAAAACTCGAGAAATCATTTTATAGAACTCGAGAATTCGTTTTATAAAACTCAAGAAATCGTTTTATAAAACTTGAGAAATCGTTTTATAAAATTCGAGAATTCGTTTTATAAAACTCAAGAAATCATTTTATAGAACTCGAGAATTCGTTTTATAAAACTCGAGAAATCGTTTTATAAAATTAAAGAGAAGTTTCCAAACAAAGAAAATCTGCGGAAAACTCTGAAATCGTTATCTCGGAAGAACGAAACAAGCGTCGATTACACGATCGTCTGAGATAAGCACGAAACCGCCGTAAACCGCGAACTAGTCTCTTTTCGACTAGTTCGCCCAACGGCGAACTAAGCCAGCCGGCTTAGTTTGCTGTTGGGCGAACTAGTCCCGTCCCGACTAGTTCGCCCAACGGTGAACTAAGCCACCTGGCTTAGTTCGCCCAACGGTGAACTAAGCCACCTGGCTTAGTTCGCCGTTGGGCGAACTAGAGGCTTCCCGGACAGTTCGCCAACCGGCGAGCTGGACCGGTCCGCCTCGGTCAACCGTACGTCGAACCGACCATCCTGAGCCTAGACCTCCCGCATCCTCGATTCAATGCTTACGTCCTTCGACATGGTCGTGTTCCGAACCACAGTCGAAATGTCTCCCGTTTCATCTCGATCCGACCTATCATTCGAGTTTTACGATAAAAACCGTAAAACTTTGTTTTCTCGAAAAGAACTCGAGGAAATCGTATAAAACGGCAACGGTTAAACGAGACACCGAACATTGCCTAAACTATTCGATTTATTCGAGATTTTTCGTTAAAATCATAAAAACATGTTTTTAATAAAAACGTCGAGTAAATCGTAAAAAATGGAACGATTAACCGAGAAACGAACGTAGCTAAAATTTACGATTAACTCGGGGAATTTACTAAAAACGGCATCAGATCAGGAAACGATCTCGTAAAAGGTCGAAAAAGGGATTTATCGCAAGACGGCCCGGAAGGTCCTAAAACGCGATAAAAGCCCATCTCGCGATCTTAACGAAATCTAACCCGAAGATACGATAACGTTTTGACGATTTACTCGCTGAAGGAAGATAAATGTCAAGTTTGAAGATAAATGGCAAGTTTGAAGATAAATAGAAGATTTCCGCGGGAAAAAGGAAGGATCGAGATATAAGGAAGATTCCCGATAAACTGGAATCTGGACGAAATGGAAAGATTAAACCGCCAAGGAGAGGAGTATATAAGCAAGGGGCATAGGGCAGAAGCAGGGACACAATTTTTAGAGCTCTCATCTGAGACTTTTACTACTTTTCTAGACTTAGAATTTTCTGCATTTAGAAACTTAAGCTTTTTTTTTTCTCGATAAGTTCGGTTTCTATGACTGGCGCTCAATTACTAGACGAACTCGCCCAGGCAGTTCGATCTCTGGTCCAGCTCTATCAACTGAACTACGTTCGACTTGATCCCCGAAAGGGGTACGTAGGCAGCCTTTCACAAGGTTCAGTCCGAAATCGATCAAACTCTCTTTTTCTTATCTTTTTTTTCCTCTTTTGTTATCGAGCTGCGACTCGACTAGGTTTAGGGTTTTATGTTTATAACTCGCTGACGGCCCCTGCGGCCAAAGCCTTTGTAATCTCTTGTAAAGATCGCAACGCTCTTACGCGAATTCGAAATAAGATCAACTTTCTTTATAAATTCCTTTCATCATGTTTTTTATATTTTCCGCATTTATTTGCTTACTTATCGTTGGCTTCCGCAGAGATCCGGATCCTATGGAAAATTAGGGTTTTCCTAAGTTTCCTTATTTTATGGAAATCGACGGTGTGAATTTCGGTTCCCATAGTTTGGCGCTAGAAGGAGGGGGGGGGTCGGATTACTCTTACTCATAGCCGCAAAATGTTTGATCAAAACGATGTCTGAATATATGAAAGATAAAGTCGCAACTCGCAAAAACGCTGGTAAAACAACTCTAGCAGCGACTGCTCCTATAGCCAACGCTCATGCAAACGCTGAAGTAATTAATAAAATCGAAAACTTAATCGCGACTCTTCACCACGGAAAGAGAACGAAACGAGCTCGCGATTTCTTCTTCTAAACAAAACGGCAACGATAAAACCAATCAAACCCCGTAACCAAATCGGAGAAATCTCAACATCTGAAGGTTTTACTAGCTCGTCCAATGGCGAGTTGGACACGATTCTCGGGATCCTAAGCCTGATCCTATTCCAATATCGATCGTACAGGTTTTCGTTTTGTCTCAATCGGACTTTCCTATGAGATTCTACGACGAAAACAAGTCAACTCGACGAATCAAGATCACCCGCACCAAGCATCTCAGCTCTTCGTACGGCGAGCTGAACCAAGCGTTTCAGCTCACCCTATGGCGATCTTAGAGGACCCTTCTATCTCGTCCAAGAGGCGCTAACTTTGCCCTAATGGTTTGTATCGCCCAGCTCGCCATAGGGCGAGCTGAAACGTCCAAGTTAGCTCACCGTACGGCGAGCTGAACCGAGCAACTCGTAGGGCGAGCTGAACCAAGCAGCTCAGCTCGCCGTATGGCGAGCTGAGAGGACCCTTCTACCTCGCCCAAGAAGCGCTGACTTTGCCCCAAGGGTCGGCAAGCAGAAATGTCCAAGTTAGCTCGCCGTACGGCGAGGTGAACCGAGCAACTCAGCTCGCCGTATGGCGAGCAGAACCAAGCAGCTCAGCTTGCCGTATGGGGAGCTGAGAGGACTCTTCCACCTCGACCAAGAGTTGCTGACTTTGCTCCAAGGGTTCTTACCATCCAGCTCGCCACACTGCAAGCTGAAAGGTTTCATCCGGCTCGCCCTACGTCGAGCTGAACCAATCCTTGAGTCTTGATCGCGCTGGTTCTCGTTTCGTCTCAGTCGGAATTTCCATTGAGATTTTACGACAAAAACTACAAAGACTTGTTTTTCGTATAAGTTCGAATCGATCGTCTAAAACGGCAACTGTCGACTTAACACCAAAGTTGCCTAAACTATTCGAGAGAGCTGAACTCTCTAAACGCAATCCGGTTTACAAAACTCTGCCATAAAAAGTTGAAAACATCCAATCAAAAACACGTGATTGATTTTTTTGATATACAAAGCGCACCTAGTCGGTTAAGTAAAACCAGCAGTACGAGGAAACAAGAACATAAACTCGGACGATGAAATCCCTTCCTCACTTTGAAACTGATACTCCCTAGATCGGGAGAGGATCACTCAACTGGACTTTGGATATGATCTCAGACGAAACGAATGAGAAATGATGGATGAACGATGACACAAAGGGATGCGGAAGGCCCAATGATACTGCCAAGGGTGCTTGAATGTCGCCTGATAAGACTCACAAGTCCGACAAGAAGCAAACTCGATCTGTTGCCGGATGTGACGCACCGGTCCAACGAGAAAGAGATGTGTAACTTGGAGCTAACCACACCAAGAAACGAAATAAGATCAATGGATATTACACACCATTGAAAAAGTGAGAATCCCTCTCAAGGTTCCAAAAATAATCACTCAAAGCTTAATTTATTTCATTGATCAAATGGCCTTTATATAATAGGAAAAGCATACAAAAGGTTGGAATACAAAAGATTAGTCAAACATAGAAAATAGCAACTTAGAAAAACAAGGAAGACTTGACTAAAGACTTTGAATTGACCAAAAATCATAAATGTCTTGACTTGACCGAAATTGAAGGATTGTAGTCGTAAACCTCTTCGGCTGGTCTCGTGCTTCCGCATGGTCGACTGTCTCTGAATTGCCGTCAGATTAATATATTATTCGACCATATTTAATATTTTCTTGTTGAGCCTTTTTTTCTTTGGGCTGAATCATGTCCATAAACATATTTCTTAAACCGTCAAGCTCATCTCGTTTAAAACTCAAACCCATAAGCCAGATCTTCTTGATTTGTTTCTGCAGCTAATTCAGGGCGCATCATTCATCCTAGATGGTTCGGATTTGAAGTCAAATCCTTTTAAAGGAGAAGGGGATGATGCGACCCAGATCAGCAGCTATGTCTCTACGAGGAGCTTAAGGTACGAACCAGCTAAGCAACTGATCATAGCTTGGCTTAATGGGCATTTTATGGGCCTTATTGGTTTGATCCATGAAGTTCTAGACCGAGAGAAGCTAATGGGCTTGATGTAGAACGTGGAAGCCTTATGCTCAATATATAAGTGTTTGGATTTGTCCAAGAAAGACCCACCAAAAAAATATAAGCCTTAGTCGTATAATATATCAATATGACGGCAATTCCTAGATCTTCAGCCATGTGAAAGGACAACCAGCTGAAGAGTTTTGCGACCACAACTTTCAAAATTCGGTCTAGTCTTAGTCTTTGGTCAAGTCCACCATATTTATGATATTTGTATTTCCTAGAATAAGTTTAGACCTTTGGTCTAACCCACAGCCTATTATATAATGGCTTGCTTTGTATTATTTCAAATCATTCAACTTTTTAATAAAAACATTTTCCTTTAACTTGTTGAATCATTCGTTCTTCATCGAACATCTTATCTTTTGAGTCGTCGGAGTGTGTCATATCTTCAGGCTTAGAAGTTGGTAGTATCAAGAGACTTTCCGCACCTCTTGTGTCACCATTCGATCCACATCCCTTGATTGTTTGTGCTTTCCAGCTCATTCGGTGCAAGGCTTATCCAATCCACCAATCTTAGAGTGATCCTTCAATTTAGGGCATATCATGTGGTATCAGAGCCACTCTGAGGTTCGGAATTCTTCACAGCCAGCCATTCGTAACTCTTCATCTTCTAAGAGATCTTATGTGTCTTTTGGAATACTAAAGAGAAACCATGAAGAGAAGCCAAGCTTTCTTAACTCTTCATCTTCTAAGAGATCACATGTGTTTGGGCTACTGATCAACCATGAAGAGGAGGCAGCGCGCAAAATACAAGAAGAAAAGTTGCAAGAATGGAGGTACAACAAACGCACAGCCGAGATGAAAGCACAATATGAGCGTGAACAAGGGAAGGAAGCCAATAAGTCACGACCTGAGAGAGACAAATGGAA